>OX608073.1:311820263-312420263 GCA_951509635.1 Eupeodes luniger
ACCACCACAGGCAATGTAGTAAAATTCACTCACTCTTGAAGGCAGAAGAGCTGGGAGACCACGAAGCACGGGAAGAAGAACAGTCAAGGAGAAATCATGGAGATTGGGGAAGAGCTGAATGGAGCCTAAAACAATCGCTGAAAATGCTATTCAGCATACATTTGCTCAAGTGCTTTAAAGGTTAACCAATCAATTAACTTAAGTGTTTTTGCTTGAAATTGCGTGGGCGTAGGAAATTTGTATATGGCCAAAAGAGAATTAAACTTGTTTTTCAATACAGGGATCAATAATACTTTTCCAAATGATTTTGTTGTCCTGAAGTCGAAATGTGAGTCATTATGATTACTCCATTGGGCCAAGTTCTTGAACGACCCTTCTTTAAAAATCCATAATATTGTTTCTTAGGCTAAGGTAAAACAGAAAATAACATGACGATTTTTTCAAATCTCCTGGATGCAGTTTAAATCTTTTTAGTTTTTTTCTAGTTTACGTAAATGTATATGAGTCTTTATTTGAATCTTAATTGTTTTTTGAAAAACTTTTAATCATGGTTTAAAAACTACTTTCAATATATTTCAAAAAATCGAAAAAATTACTTTTAAAAGGTTTTTGCAAAATGGCTCAGTGTTCATTGCCTTAAAAATAACTAATATGATGTTTTTTCATCGAATTCAGAAAAGTTATATCTCAAAAACCAGACAAAATCTTCCCAGTGAAATCTTTGAAGAGTATCTACACTTATAAAGAGGAAAGATTTGTGTTTTTGTATGTAACGAAAAAACTCAAAAAGTACTAGACCGATTTTAATAATTCTTTTTTCATTAGAAAGCTACATTATCACTGAATAACATAGGCTATATTTAGTACTAGATTACTATAGAAATCTTTAGAAATTCCTATTAAAACCAACCGAAGAGTATTAATGATAGGACAAAAAAATGTTCGACAATATTATAGAAAAACCTTTCTTGCCAATTTATTATTGTCAAAAGTACGATTATCCGGAAGAAAAGCACTGGTAGTGGTATCGAATTGTCGCAACCCTATTAAATGATGGGAAAACGGCTCACTCTACGTTTAAATTACCGTTGGCTGTTTCTTTAGATCAACAGTCTGTATGTTCAATCCGTAAAAATGGTCCACTGGGAAAGCTCTTACAGGAAACGTCGCTGATTATTTGGGATGAGTGCACCATGAGCCATAGAGCTCATGTAGAAGCAGTGGACCTCACATTAAAGATATAAGAAACTCATGTAATTTGATGGGTGGCGTAAAATTGCAAACAGCTCCCAAGTACTGTTGGATATTGAATTGGCTCAAACTGTTCACATTCTAGAAATTCTTATAGACACAATCTATCCCGACATCAACAATCTTACAGTATGAAATTTCCATTGGTTCTGTTCGAGAGCGATATTGTCACCCAGAAACGACTCAGTAAATGAGATAAACAAAATTATTATTGAAAAAGTACCAGGTGATTTTAAATGTTTCAAATCTGTTGACATCGTGTGCAACATCGAAGATACAGTGCACTACCCACAGGAATTTTTTAATTCCCTCAATCCTGCTTGCCTTGCCACCTCATGAGCTAAAATTAAAAATAGGTACGCCTGTTATGCTTTTAAGAAATTTAAGCCCTCCCAGTATGTGTAATGGTAAAAGACTATTGATCAAAGAATTAAGAGATAATGTGGTTGTAGCAACTATCATTACGGGTCCCGCGGCCGGTCAGCTCGCACATGTTCCGCGGATCCCGATGATACCAACCCCATATATTTTAAAAGGTTACAGTTCCCTTTAAAAATATCCTTTGCCCTAACAATAAATAAATCCCAGGGACAATCTTTTTCCATAGTTGGTATCAACTTAAGGAAAGAGTGCTTTTCCCACGGGCAATTGTATGTATGTGGCACTTTCTCGAGTAGGATCTCCTAAAAATCAATACGTTTTGTTGCCACCTACAAATACCACAGCCAACGTAGTGTACAGGGAGGCTTTAAGATAAGCATACAATTTTTTCAAATTTAGTGATTCATGGTCGTTTTAATTAGAATGCTTATAGTTATAACTTAAATATCTGTTCCTATTTATGTCTACCCGTGCGAAGCCGGGACAGGCCGCTAGTAATTAAATATTAGTAAAACTGTCATAAAAGAAGTTTGATTTTTATTCCTATTCGGAAAATAAATGCCGTTCTTTTTTGTGCTTAATCTTTTTCGGAATTGAAAAATCAATTTAAAAATGTATATTTAATCAAACAAGGAAAACAGGATGTCGTTTTTTTTGTCTTGTTTTTAATGAAATTATCAGTAAATATAAAAATTAAATTGATACATATTCATAAAATAGAAAACAGTAATTAAGAAAGATGGACAAAATATTTAAACGCAAACAAAAAAGATGCTTATCAATTAGACTTTTAGAACTAATGTGTGCATCAATTTATTTATTTGTAATTCAACTTGAATCCCTTTTTTCCAGTTCTGATGAACATAATTTTTTTTTATGTTTCTTCGGCTATTCAACTCTATTTTCAAAATTCCATTTCCTGAGCTAAAGCTGCTTAAATTAATATGAATAAAATACTTAAAAAGTTACTCAGCGATTGAAAATGTGTATCTTGTCAAGCTGAACCAAAGCAGGCTATTTTCAAGATGAGCAAACTTCTTATTATTTGTGAGTTTGCTTTGTTGGTTTCGAAATTTACAATAAATAATTCTAACATTAAATAAAAGAAGTTCTGATACGACAGTTTTTGTCACTTTCTCATTTTATCTAAATATAACAAAATATTATTCCACAATTTATTATCCCTGCCTAAAGTTATTTCTATTAATTGAATGAATCCGTTTTTTAAACATTTAAAGAGATTAAACTAATGAAATTTCGAAACATTAAGAGAAAAAAAACAGTTTGTCATAAAATGTTCATAACAGAGTTAAATAAGACGTTAAAAAACATCAGACTATAATAAATAGATATGGCTCAAAATCACCAAGGTGCAGAATTGGCTTCGCTAGCAATTTATTTTGTCTTAAATCTTGACTTAATTAAGAAAAAAAATTAATAAAATACTAAAACTAACCTGTTTTGTGTGTCTCTCAAACAACATAATTTATTAATAAACTAAATTTTAAATGAAATTAATATACACGCATAGAAAATCATTTCGGGAACGCGTCCTAATCTACAATCTTCAACAACAAGTCCAAAATATAATTGAAAAATCTAAGGTATTCAACCCCCCGGTCATAACTTAATATACACCGTATTTTTTATACAAAATCTAGTTTTAGAAAGGATACTAAGAGATTATTTATTTTTAACTGTAAAAAATGCAAAAATAGTTTGTCCGATACCGCACAAGTCATTTCAGTGAACATATCGATAATCGATCAAAAATAATTTTAAGTGAACGCAGCCATTCGGTGTGAAGCGTCAGTCGAGGTAGAGCCGGCTGCCAGAGTATTTATCGTCAAATAAATTTTATCTAAATGGTAAGTACCTTTTTATTCATTATTAGTAGAGCGTACATCAATAGTCCGTTAATCCGTGAACGCATTTATTACATTTAATTATTGATGAAATTCTTTTCTACGATACGAAATTTCAAAGTTACCTCAAATATTTTCCTATTGACAAAGTCAGATCGCATTTAAGGGGGTATTCTAGTGTAGAATTTTGAAAAAATCAAACATTTTTTTTTTTTCATATTTCCAAAGTGTAGACATTCAAGAATATGCGTTTAAAAGGATTTTTTAATATTCCTATTACTTCACAAGTTAATTGAAGGTCATAGAAACTGAAACGCGTATCGAGCGCTCGGAATTCCGAACTTCAAAGGCGTCAAAGGAGGGTAGAACTGCTGAGTCTTTTGAAGTACGTATTCTGTATCATTCTATAAGTAAAATTGTAGAAAACTTGTCTCAAAACTGTGAACGCGTTTTTCTCGAAACTACTTTTTTCGAGCTGGCGGTAAGGATATATCGAGTTCTAATAGACCGATTTACTTCAAATTTGGAGAGGATGTTCTTTATACAATGTCTTTATCGTGTGGTCTTTGCCCAAAAATATAACTTCTCATTTAGTATTTTTAAAAAATTCGGAATTGTTGAAAAATATGCAACAAGAACATTTTTTTTTTTCAAACTGCTGCCATTTTATTAAAAAGTTTTTTTTTAACTTATCCAAGGGTGAAACAATAGCGACATCTATAATAATTAAGAATCCGTCTGCTTTTTGTTTTTCAGATCACCAAGAGGGTTGGTACGATGCACGCCAGGACACCCTCTTTTATTTAAACCCCCCACTTTGACTGCTTGTAACTTTGTTAATTTTAATTTTTTTTTTTATTAATTTTTTTATGTATGAACAACAAATCAATAAACAAATGATAAAAAAAATTGATAGTAAAAATATTTTTTGTTTTCTTTATACAACGGGCGAAATTCATGTCTCTACACTAGAATACCCCCTTAAGATGACCGCCGTATAATTAAAGCGCGCGCTTATTTGAAATCGTCATTTCGGGGACGGTCATTTCGGAAACGTTCCCGGACATGATTTTTACGTATTTTGCTTGTAGAAGATTTTGTATGTATTGTTTTCATTATTGCTTAATTAATACACATACATTATATACCCATGTTATTAAACAAAGCTTAAATTATGTACTTTGTTTTGTTTTTGTTGATTTTATCAAACTTAGAAAAACGTTCCCGAATTGATGGTTTTCTGTATGATATTTAGTACTAAAAAATATTACTAAAAAAGTATACAATTCTGTTCGCTGCCCTGTCAAAGTTTATTTATATACAATTTTTGCAACGGTATAAACTAAAATTCATTATTATAGCTTGCAATTTTTTTTGTCATAAAAAAATTTTGAAATTTGAAACCTTGGTGATTTTGAGCCATTACCAAATTCTTTACTCCAATTCTTGAACTTAAAAATGTAAAATAAGAATGGTAATAAATCAGAACTTTCTTCTGTCAATAGAATCAATTATTTGCACTAACGTTCTTATTGGCAATATGTATTCTCATTAAAGAAAAGAGTCAGGATAAGTAACAAATTAACTTCTTGATTTACATATTCTAATATGAATTCGTCCCTACGTGTTCATCAATCTATTACCCAGTTTACAAAGACAATTGAATCGGAATAGAATCAGGATTTAGCATCATATATTCCTGGATCGGAATAGGATTACTCGATACGATCCCACAAAACGGGGTGAATCGAAAAGAATTTTTTTTTTAAATCCTAAATCGGGGAATCGTGTTATTAGTGTTTTGCTTGTGTGCCTGTGTTAGGTTTTTCTTTCTTGTTTGTTTTCAGATGAGTTTATTTTGGTGTGCTTTTTTGTGTTGTAAGCATTGTTTTGATTCAATTTTGAATCTACGCAATTTGTTATATTGTATTTATAAAGATAGGAGGTACTCACAACACAGTACGCACACAAATAAAACCCAAATGTAATTTCGATTTCGTTTCAATTCGATTCCTCAATCCACTGACGACGTATACCTGGATTAAAATCTCAATTCAATTTCCTTTCGATTCATCGATTTCCTCTTGTAACCTAAGTAATAGTTCCAATGTTTACACCAATCAATGTATTGGCTATTGGTGTGATAGAAAGCAAGAATGACAGTCGTTGGAACTTATTTAAAAATCGTTTTTACTTGGTAATGTGATTGGATTAAAAATCAACGGCAACAAAAAGCACACAATAGTGGTTGAAAGCTTTTACTTAAAATCCGATTATTTTCACGCCTACATCACACCACGTGTATTTAAAAATTACAATACCAAAAAATCTCACAGTTTTAAAAGCAAAAAAAGAAATCTCTGAAATCTCAGAAAGAAAAACTATTCAAAGAATAAATTTAAAGTATTCATTTAAAGTTCGAGAGAACCTGCTAGGTTTGAAGAAGGAGGTGCTCACTGGTTGGTTTGAAATTGATTTAATTTAAAGTGGAGGCAGGTGCTTAGTTCTTAAGCCGCTCCTCTGAAACTTTCGGCAAACCTGCTCTTTAGTAGATGCTCAGTTTTAATTATATTAACTATCGACTTTTTCTACTCAATCAATTATCGACTTTTATTTAATCAATAATATACATACCTAATTGTAATTTTTAAATTATCTACTAGAAACAAAAATTATCAAAATATTCATACCTGATCAGCAACAGAAAGCTTCGCACATTCCTGAACAACATCATGAGGTTCTCTATTCTTCCAACGTGAAGCATTCATCTCCTTTTCCGGACTTGCCGTAACTAACATCGGATGAACTCTCACCGTATCCAATAGAGGCTTAATGGTATGCTGAAAAATTGCACCTTTTTCCTTTTTCGTAAACTCACTCAGGTACGACAAGAAGTTGCAGGGATACATGCCATAGAGCCGATGGAACAACATTTGCAATCCCAACTGCAAATGCACCAACTTATCTTCACTCAGTTTATTAGGGTTTTGGCTGTTCCACGATGCCAAATGGCCAAATACTTCAAACAAATCATTGAGGAAAGTCGACACAATCATTGGGATTATAGGCAGCAAAGTGACAATACACAGAAGTGCGCTCATAAGCGAAACTATTTCCTTTTCAGTCTGAAAGAAATAAGTTTAAGATATAATTAAAGTATAAATTTGATGCAACTACCTTAAGCAATTTTAACATATCCCAGATGATTTTGTGCTTCTCAATTTTGTACAACCAGGTTGGATGTTTGCGAACAACAAAACCAAACATTGTCAGAGCCTGAATCCGATGACCCGAGGTCTTCAGCCATTCGGACAGCTTGTCGAATATGTAAATGTCGTGTGGCGACTGCACCTTTACTAGAACTTCCATAATTCGCAAAGATCCCGTCTTAAGGAAGTAGTCCATCATTCCGTGGACAAGCCATATATCCTTGGCTAGAACAAAAATTATTAATCTTCCTTTCGTTTAAAACAGAGGTACCGCGAAACTCACTTTGATTGAACAACTCCATCAGTTTCTTCTTGGCCTCCTCGCATTCGTGTGACTGATTCGACTCCAAATCATTAAATAGTTTCTCAGTTTCCATAATCTTTGAATTAATTTACAGAAACAAAAAATAAAATAAAAAACGAAAAAAACGAAAAATAAATCGAGAAAGAGGGAACGCGTGTCTCTTTATTCTTTGAAGTTGTCTCCTAATCGTGTTGATAGGTGTTCCCGTGTCCGTTGATGTGAGTTGGATTTAGCAAAGAACTTATTTATTTTTCACAAAAAATTTGAAACTTTTTCTACGCACTTTTCTTGACAGTCTTGAAATTATCATATTCATTCACTAATTCTTTTATTGGATTTTATCTTTAGACGCGCTTTGTGTTGAAATTGAAGAAAATTTGTTTTTATTTGCCCATTATTCAAAAAGGTTGTTCTTTTTGTGTTTCGAATTTCGATAGAATGTGCCCGGATCTTTTTTGGCATTAAAATATGGGCAAGAGATATTTCGTATTAGTCTTTTCGAAATGATTTACCATCAAAAACCATCTTTTTCAATTTTTTTAGTTCCCATTCTGTGTGAAAAGTAGAAAATCTTTCGTACTGATGGTTATTTTCTTCCTTTATTTTTCTGACATAACCATATGTCATATGTGAATGTAACGTAAAGGTGACGTTGGCTGTACGTTTGGGAGTTTACGTGGATCCGTTTGATTAAAAAATGCGATTTCCATGAGTTAGGGTAGGGGCCAGTTAAAGCTATCATTGATTTTCAACATTTTTATTTTTTTTTGATAGGTTGGTTAATTTCTGTCATTGAACAAAACATAAGGTCCAACTATAATAGGCATAAGCAAACATAAGCTTATGTCAAAAACCCAACGAAAATTCACTTAAGTTTGTGAAATTACTGCAATTTTGCTCACGTATCTACATGTCAAAACAATAAACAAATAATTAACACAGAATGACAATATATAGATATTCATGCAAAAACACTCTATATGAAGATATAAATCCTTCGTACGTATCACCCTCCAAAACCCATTTGTTTACATTGTTGTATTTGTAATGTGAAAGAATTCAACAAGAAAAATTGACGTGTTTCCACGCATACATAGAAATAACTAATGAGTTTTTTGGTAAAATTTCATAAATTAGAGGAGAATTGACACGCACACTATGAATAAGTTTATGAGGCTGATTACGGTTATGATAAACATTCTGAGAGAAATTATCTGCAGTGGAGTTGGCCTGTGTGTATTTGATCAAAACTGTCAGATTTACTTATGCGGCGAGCGACTGGGATCGCTCTTGCTTAAGTTTGCTTAAGTTAACGAAACTGAGAAAAATTGAACAAAACTCCAATATGGTCACTCGTATTAGGTTCTTTGTATTCGTACGTTTACTTATGCGCACATATGCTAGCTTATGCCTATTATAGTTGGGCCTATACTCTGATTGGATTTAAGCATTGGGGTAAGAGTTGATCATTGAAAGTAAAAGCGAGAATTGGAAATACAAAACTTTCAGTGGAACGATATTAATCCAGGTTATAAACTCAAAAATCAGTAATTTAGTAAAAACGATTTCATTATTTAAAAATAAAAATTAACTTAAGAAAAAGTCAAAGTAAAAGTCAAATAAAGTATTTTACTAAGTAAAAACAATTTACAACTTATTAACTTCTCTTTGACGTAAAACATAAGAAATTTGACTTTATGAATTGTTTTGTGTCTCGAAATGAAATGTTGAACGACAAGAACCAATATCAACTGGCCTCTTACACGGAGAAATCTCTTAAGATCATATACAAAACTGGTAAATTCGCTATAAGAAGGGCTCTTACTTAGGACTACAAGACTACAAGCATGGACCTACTAGATATGGACTGTTAGTTGCCAACTTAGCGTTGGTGTCCGTGTCATCTATTCCTTAACGTTACTAGCCCTTCTGTAGGTCTGGCGGAAATACGAATATTTTTGTATTTTGTTTATTTTGTCAAATTTTAAAATAAAAGATGTCGTTTATTTAACAAAAAAAAAATTTAAAGCAAAGGAAAAACAGATGGCATTTTTTCCCGCCAAACCAACAAGAGAGCAAGCATAGCTAAAGAGTTGGAATCACTTTTAAGAGGGTTTTGTGTGAGAATAAGTATCGACTAGCAGTTCATATTTAGTGTGTTAATAGGTCTATGGAAGAAAAATTATTGACACTTCAAATCCGTTTGAATTCGTTGTGATAAGTGTATTTAATTCATGTACCTAAGTTAATTACCAATACCAATGGTTTTCCCACCATTATAATGATAAGTTTATCCTAAATGATCCACTTGGAGTAGGTATCTTTAAACACGGAATACAACAACAATTTGTAATCCTGGTTTATATCTGGGTCAATCTCAGAAACCTAAAAAAATCGTTTTCATTATGACGTTTCAAATGATAAGGTAGTGTTAACTGTGGTGAAAGAAAAGTGGAAGAACATTATACATAAGAATTACATTTTACACAAGAATTACTATTTACATAACATAAGCAAAATGGAGATGGATGTATCAACGTTTTATGTCTTGGATCTACATCGTTTTATTTTAGTAGAATGGCCTTTTTGGGTCATTGGCAATAAACAAACACAGCTATTGTATCCAATAGGATTTTGCAGTTTTTATCAATTTTTATTTGTGAATACACTTAAATATTAGATACAAACAAATAGTAATCCAATACATACATTTATGGGAAGGATGGGTGTAAAACGCATTATTCGCTAACTTTCTGAAACAGACCCATAATTTGTTGTCTATTTTAAACCGTCGTTTTTTTGTACTTAATTCATTTAAATAAACTAAGACTCCTTGGGTGTAAAAATATAATTTCTTACAAAAATAGACATTCTCTTTGAAATTCCGCTCTGAACGAGTTCATTGTATGTTACGTAACAGAAAGAAATCATATTTAAAATATTAACGTTACGTTACCAGAGAAAAAAAGGGATAAAACATATTTTTGTGTTCCACCAATTATTTAGCGACTTCACTTGTCAACATGTTGAAAAGTTGTGTTAAAAGAATTAAAGTTTTTAATAATAAAACTATTTGTCACTATTGCACAAATAAACAAAATGCAACTAGGTAACTTATATAATTTTTTAAATAAGAAAAAACAAACTTTTGTATTTACCTTTTTTTGTGACAGAACTAAATGGAAAAGTGTCGTTGGCTTGGAAGTTCACGCACAAATATCTTCCAATTCGAAACTATTTTCTGGTAGTTCCACTTCATTTACAGAACCACTAAATTCGGCAGTGTCTATTTTTGATGCTTCAATACCAGGAACTTTACCAGTAAATAATTATTATTATTCTCTTATAAGAAAATACAAAATTTTCTAATCAAACTAAATTTGAAGGTTCTCAATAGAAGATGTGTAGAAGCAGGTATAAAAACTGCATTGGCATTAAATTGTCGTGTGAATCCGGTTTCAATGTTTGATAGAAAGCACTATTTCTATGCTGACTTACCGGTGTGTATTTTAATTGAATGTTAATTTGTCTATTTAAAAAAATAATTTGTATGAATACATATTATGTTCTTCCTAGACAGGATATCAAATAACACAACAAAGAGCAGCGTTGGCTAATGAGGGTGAAATCAATTTTCCGGTGTTGGTACCGGGGAAAACTAAGCCATACAGAAAGACAGTTCGGCTTCACCAGCTACAGCTGGAACAGGACAGTGGGAAAAGCTTACATGACGATTCTTTGAAAAGGTATTTATTTCAGTTAGGCTTGAATACTTTATTATTATTAAGTTTATGTTTTCAAATCATCAATCCTCTTTTAATGTGTAAAACCTTATACATTTTACTTTACTTATAAATGCATCTGCTAATTTGTCATCGTTGAAGAAATACATATGAATGGAAAATGGGGTCATAATAAACTATTTATCGGTCCTTGTAAACTCTCTCAAAAATGAAGAGGGGGTAGGATCTAAAAGCTTTTAATCTAATCCTCCCCTGGAAAGGATGCTTCCGGACTATAGCAATGCGTTTTAAGCAAAGGTACTTGCAGTTTCTGGAGCCGTTAAACTGCAATAACACAAACATATTTATCAAAACTGATAGGACAGTGATGAAGGAAGTTACACCTGCCGTTTAGTCCTCCTAGGACATAGTGATACTACCGAGAATAAAAGAACATGCAAATTGGCAAAAAAACAGATCAATGCTTCTAACGAGTCAAACTATACCAACTTATACGGCACTTAAATAAATAAATGTGAGAATTCACCTCCCACAGTTCTGCATCCTGCAAGGTTCCGAAGAATCTATGGCTGAATATTTTTAAGAAAAATCAAAATATCTTTTACAACTTATTAGGCCTCAACTATCATCATCAAAGGTTAAACAACCGGGATACGGTCCTGGCCTTATGCAACAAGTCTCTCCATTTATCGCGATCGCAAGCTGACGCCATCCAGTTGCGCACCCCAAGGCTTGGGGCGTCTTGGTATGCGCCATCTCTTCAGCGTAAACATGGCCTGTCACGCTGTCGCCTTCCATAAAATGTACTACAAAGGACTTTCCGAGCTGGTTCCTCTTCGCCCAACTAAGCTCCTTAAGTTTTGTCACAAAATCAGCATCAAGTTAGATTCCATACAGTTCATGACTGTAGCGTTTTCGGAATCCTCTTTCCTCACATAAAGTGCCAACAAATCTCCGTTAGACCCCCCCCCCTCAAACGCACCTATGAGGTCAGAGTCAGAGGTCTCGGATCCATATGTTAGTACTAGCAGAACCATCGTTTTGTACAGCAGCAGCTTAAAAGTTATAGTAAGGTTTCTGGATTTAAACCTTACCATAACAGAATGAAGTAGGCTCTGTTGGATTTGTTCAAAAGCCTGCGTTTTTCTTCTATGTTGTTATCGGCTGCCACTATTGACCCAAGGTATTTGAAGGATTGCTCAACTTCAAATTCATGCTCCGCTACCTTGATTGTTTGGCCAATTGTGTTTTCGCAGTCGAAACCACCTTTGTTTTTCCTTCACTAATGTGCAGCCCCAAATTTTTTGCCGCCTGCTCGATCTGGGTGAAGAAATCGTGTACAGCTTGTTTGGTTCTTCTGATGATGTCGATTTCGTCTGCTTAAGCTAATATCTGGCTGAACCTGTTGACGATGGTCCCTCTTGTTGAAGTGCCAGAGTCACGGATTGCTTTCTCCAACGCCAGGTTGAAGAGGAGGCAGGCCAAACCATCGCCTTGTCGGAGTCGATTGTAGATGTTGATTGATCTGGATAGCAATCCGGCTATTTTAACTTGGCTTGTTATATTGGTCATGGTCAACCAACATAGTTGTGTCAATTTGTTTGGGATCCCGAATTCTCTCATGGCTCGCTACCCTTGCTATGCTATCGTAGGTGACCTTAAAGTCTATAAACGGATGTTAAGTTGCAATATTTAATTCTAGACATTTTTTCATCGCCTGACTAAGGGTAAAAATCTGATCTGTTTTGTTTTTTATTTCCCTGAAGTGAAGCCACACTGGTATTGTCTAGGCCTCTTAAAATATCCTTATAAGTCGCAATTCAATGAACAATTAACAATTTATGCGACGTCTTTGTCACTGAAGAACATATTGAAACTCCCCATAGAAGAGGGGGGTTGATCGAGCCCCCCAACCTTTAATACACAACAACCTTCGTATACCTTGCATTATCCTTATCCTCATAGACACAATGGATCTATAGAGATCCGAGGGAGTGCTTTTCGGCCATTGCTGATGCATCCTTACTTCGGATTTGATACTTTAAAAAAAATATTCATACTTATTTTTAAACTCAAGAAAAGAATCAATCAATCATTTGCAATTCTCTCATTTTAAGGAGCTTGGTTGATCTAAATCGAGCTGGAGTCCCACTTATGGAGTTAGTTTTTGAACCCGATCTTGAAACTGGTGAAGAAGCCGCATCTCTTATAAAAGAACTAATATTGATCTTCAAAACCCTTGGAACTTGTTCCTGCAAAATGGAAGGTTTTTACTTTTATCCCTTATCAAAAATAAATATTACACGATAATTCTTTTCCTGTAGAGGGTGCATTACGTGTTGATGCTAATATTTCCATTCACGAAGCTGGAACACCCTATGGAGTTAGAACTGAAGTTAAAAACATAGGATCTGTTCGTAGTATTGCCCAAGCAATTTCTTATGAAGTGAATCGTCAAATAGAAATTAAAAATAGTGGTGGTGTGATAAGCAACGAGACACGATCGTGGGATGCTGAATCGAAGCGGACCGTAGCGATGCGTGATAAAGAAGTTCTTCAGGATTACCGATTTATGCCTGAACCTAATCTTCCACCATTACGAGTTGATGTCAAGGGAAATCTTAATAGACCAGACATAGTTTCAGTGCCTAAAATCGGAGAAGAGATACCAGATCTTCCAGAAGCTATTAGACAGAATTTAGTCAATAAATTCAATCTGGGACAAGATCCTGCCATAATTCTTGTTGTAAGTACACGTAGATTACACATAAGTATTGTTTTTTTTTCTTATGTGCAAGACTTTCTGTATATTTTTTTAGAATGAAACTGTACTCCTTGACTTCTTCATGAGCGTTCTAAATGAATTGCCAGGAATTCCAACAAAACTCGTTGCAAATTTTCTAATAAATGATCTCCTTACAATCTGTAATAAGTCTAATATGGATGTAGAAGATTGGTAATATTCTTTCATCAATGATTTTTTTAGTCAAAATAAAATTAATAATATATTTTTAGCAAGGTGTCTGCAGATCATTTAAAGGACATTTTAAGAAATCTTCATGAAGAAGAAATAAACCTTAAATCAGCTCGCATTTTAATTGAACAACTACACGAAACTCCAGAATTGACTGTAGCTCATGTACGAATGAAATACAAAACTTATGCATTATAATTAATTTTTATTTGAAATTTTCACTTTCTTTTCAGATAATTGCGGAAAAAAATCTAAAACAAATAAGTGATCCTGTGGAAATTGAAAAGTTATGTCTACAAGCAATAGACAAGCATCCAAAAGCTGTTGAGAATTATAAGGCTGGTAAGACGAAAGCTTTCTTTGCAATAGTGGGAGAAGTGGCAAAATTATCCAGTCAAAAAGCAAATATGTCCGCTGTTGTTAAAAAACTTGAAGAACTACTTAAAAATTAAAGTTTTCATATCAAGAATGAATTGAAAAAAAAACTAAGTAAATATTTCGAATTAAATTAATAATCTAAGAATAAATTACAACAAGGTAAGATTTTTTTTCTTTTTTGTTTGTATAATCATTAAATCAAATTGGAGGAATTATAGTGATACTTGCAAAACAAAAAAGTCCATTAAAAGAAAAGGGTCCAGTTTAGAGCTACATATTTATTTTCCTTCATCATTTTTTTTACTAAACGATTACTTTGACCGCATTCTCTAACTCCAATTAAAGGATTTATTATTTTTTCAAACATTTTATAAGTTCCATAAGAAAAATAAAACTTACATGAAACTGAGCTTCTTAAATATGGCGTCTAGAACTAGACTGACAAAACCAAAGCACATTTCTTAGTTCCTAACTATAACTAAAAAAAAGCTTGAAAAACTGGGGCGTATACGTTTTCTTTCAAAATTATTATTATTATTTATGAACAGTGAATTAAATTAAATTAAATTAGAGTTTTAGAAGTTAGTGTTAAAGGTTATATAAGATACTCTAAGTTTAGTGCTAACATTATTTACATTGTTGTATGTGATTTCTGTTAAGAGATCGGGTACATTTTTTGTAAAGAGATTGAATTTTGTAATTCAAATATTTACATGAATTAATATGACTAACGGTAAGCGTTTGGTATTCGTCGCTGAAGTAGCAGAGCGCAGGTGTTTCCTTAGCAATGTTAGATGTCGTTATAATTTAACCAATTTGTTTTCCTCACGTCTTAAGGAGATGGTTTACTAATAAGGTTCTTTCAGTGGGGATTTAACAACAGCGTCTGCAACTTTGTTACCGGTGATCCCTTGATAACCTGAAATGCATGCAATTAGGCAGGTTCAGCCGACATAAGGACTTGAAAGTAAGGCAAGTTTCTTGCATCTGATTGGCCAGCTGCCAAAAAATTGCCTTCCAATTAAGGCAACTTTATTGGAAAGTTGACTGGAAAGTTAGGCAAGAAAAATCTCCCTTACTATCAAGTCAAGTCAACTTATGTCAAAATGACAATTGATCATGTTTTTTATTTCAACTAAAAGCTGAACTTTATTACTCAATGATTTATTTATTTTCTGCACAACTTCATTTAATGCTTTCTGTAAAAAGGTTCCTTGTAAATTCGTAAAAGAAATAAGTAATATTTCTTTAAAATACAAAATACAAATCATGATGGACTTGTAGCTTGCCTGAGGAGTGTTTTGTAGAAAATAATGATTTTGGTAATTTTTGTACTATGAACTTGAAGTAGAGGTTTGTGAAGTAAAGTTCTGAATTTTAATTTCATGACACTTGAAAAACTCTCTAGTTGCCTTGGTGAAAATTTACGTTCAAAGAATGAAGTTGACTGCAAATGAAGTCCCTTATGTTGTCTGAACCTGCACATTGTAAGCAACTTTCCAATAGAGTTGCCTTAATTGGAAAGCAATTTTTTGGCAGCTGGCCAAATTGCAACAACTTCTGCTAGACGGTAAATGCCACGTCAAAATTATCTTGTATACAAACATTTATTGTACAAAATTCAATTTGTAAACTCTCAATTTTTATCTATCTAATCATCATCATCATCGGCTCGATAACGGAAATCCGATCCTGGGCTCATACAACAAGTATCTCCATTTAATCTGATCGTGCGGTGATGATATCCAGTTGTGCACCTCAAGGCCTCGGGGGTCTTGGTATACGCCATCACTTCAGCGTAAGCTTGGTCTACCAAAGAACTTTCCAAGCTGGCTCCTCTTCATTCATACGGGTAAGAAGTCCAGTAACCGTAGTCTACCGAGCTTAATTTCAAGGCGGTTATCCCTACAACCCTATGCTTACCAATTTCTCTTAGAATACCTCTGTCACTAGCTAGCCGTCTTCAGTTACGTGTAGCTAAATGGTTGAGGTCATCTTCCGCACTGCACTAATGGAGGTTAATCAGATCATTGAGAACAGTTTTTAAACCTTTAAACAATATAGCCTACAGGATCTTATATGCTACGTTTAGAAGGATAATTCCTCTCCTTTTTCTGTAGGTGGGAAACACTAAGCAAAGTCTCCGGTCATCGAACATGCTTTTATCCGACCAGGTTTTTGAGATGAGAGATGATATGAGAAGAACATTTCAATAGCTTTTTGTGTTTTGTTTTTTTTTTTTCTATTGAAGAAAAACAGGCAAATAATAAACGAAAATAGTGGTAGATTGTTTAAGTTTTGAGATTTTTTTATGAATTATGTGAATGCAGTGCAAAATCTGAATAGTATCTCAATTACTCGTAACATTGAAAATTAAAATTCAGAAGACAATTTTAGTCGTCTCTTAAGAGTTACATCTAAATTTAGGATTTTATAATTTAAATCCAGATTTTTTAAATGCAAAAAAATTTGCATTCAACTATCCTCGCACCTACCCTAAATTCTATGTGCCCAGGCAGGAGGGTTCCAGTGGGCAACATGCTGCCCCTCATACATGCCTCACTGTTTTACTCACCGTAATGCTGAGTAATTTCCCTTTGGTAAAATAAGTTGGTCTTATTTCTCAAAATAATTTGGCCTTATTTCAACTGGCGTTATATATATGTACATACTTTTATAAAGTACAATAAAGTGAATTTTTGAAAGTTTAACACGTGGTGTGGGGCGGTGCCCAACCATTCGCTCGGAAGACTATACCTGCCCCTCTACCCCGCCGGTTAAAAAAAGCATTGGAGAAGAAATAAAATGGTAAGACCATTCTTAAGTTTGGGGGCTTACGAGTACATCAATCCTTTTGGGGACTTATTGTATGCATTTTTAGGAATTTAACAACTTCACTGTCCAATGAATCATATGTGATTCATGAAATCCATTTTGTCCCGTGTTTCCTACGTCCATGAATCACATATGATTCAAAAGTTTTATTAAATGAAAATTATTCTACGTCCCCATACAAAGTGATCAAGCAACATCTCTACGTCCATATATTTTGTTTAGAAAATAAAACTTCAGTATCACGTCCAATGAATCACATGTGATACATACATTTTTTTTGTACCGTGCTTACAGCGTCCATGAATCATATCATCTCAATGACATAATTTTGATGTAAATATGTTGGCTATGTATAGTCCATAACATAGCTGCAAAAAAAAATGGAAAAATCTTTAAGAAAACGCATTTTTTCATCAATGAATCTTTATATTTTTTTGATCAAATAAATTGAAAGCAACAAGAAAGTAATACAACAATTGGATAAAAATTAAACAAATAACAATAACAATTTACATTTTTAAAGTTTAGACACTAGTCCTTTTATGTTTAAAGTTAAAACATGTTAAGCACAATGCCTTATTGCATTGCTTGCACTCTGTATTTACCTGTTTTGCTTTCAAGGCAGCTATATGGCCATCTCTCCTCAGGTTCTTATAGCACAAAGCGCAACGCTTTCGCATAATTTTACCATTTGAACGTGGTAGTTCCGGAAGAAAATGTTGGCTTGGATGTAATATTGTTGGAAGAATTCTTGAGATATTTGTTGCGGATGCACAAGAACCGAGCAATACTCTCAACAGCATTTCTTGAGCCTGCAACATGGAAATTGGACCGTCGTCTGCTAATTTGTTGTATATGCATCTAGCATTGATGACTGCAACTCGGAACAAAAGGTCTACAGCAACTTTTTTATACCACGTGAGGGTTTTTTGCAATGGCGAATGAAATGCAGCTAATTGATCTGCTATATCTATGCCTTTTTTAGCGCCATTGTAATCTATTACGGCATTTGGTTTAATTTTTTCACCATTCCATAGACTTACTGCTGACGATTCATTTCCATGGCAAGTAGATAGCATAAGGACATTCCTTTTATCATGCCATTTCAGCACCGTGATGCATCCATCCTTTTGTTGAGCAATGCTTTCATTTTTTTTTCAATTTGTGCTTAGTGACGTGTGGTGGAAGATCTGCCCGATTTTTTCGTATTGTTCCACATAAGTTCGTGTTGCGATTTTTTAAATACGTTGCTAATGGTAAACTGGTATAATAATTGTCGGCGACAATCATTCGTCCCTCACCTAAAAGGGGTTCACACAATCTGACAAGATCCCGGCTTGTCTAACCCTTCCATTGCTAAAGATGCTCCTGAATATATTTCGTAGGACCACGTATAACTATCAACTGTGCACATTTTGTAGACTCTTATGCCGTACTTACTGGATTTTGAAGGGTTGTACGTTTTTATTTGCAGTCGACCGTGAAACTTGATTACCGATTCATCAACTCTGATTGTCACCCCACATCAGATACTATAACTTGAATTAATTTATTTGGCGTGTCATTCAACACTAACTTTTATAGTTACCGAATGTTCACTAATTTCATTCAATCTAAAAACATTTATATTGTATCTATAGCTTTAAGTTTGCTTGAATGAATAAAAAATTAAAAACTAAAATTAAAAACTAAAAACTAAACTAATCTACCACAAGTATTTCGCCAGGAGTATACAATGACCGGAAGTTTGCCAGCAGTTTTTTTATTAGAGGATCAATTTTGTATGTTTTATGTGTCCTTTCTTGAAGCAAGGGAGAAGCAAAATGCCAGCAACGCAATATTAGTGAAAAACTATTGTATGACATTTTTATCATATGCATAAGCGGATAATTGTATAATGGGTCCAGTTTCCAATAGTGCTCAATTGTCGGCAAGTTAACGACACCCATTAGCATAACAACACCAAAAAATTGCTTCATCACTTCAATGTCCACATCTTTCCATCGTCGTAATCGATTAAATGCAGACGTTCGTGATGATCTTAAGATGTGGGCATATGTATTGGTATGTTCAACCATTTCCATGACAATATCCGCTGTTAGCAAGTTTTCAAAAATTTTTACAAAATCAATTTTTCCATTTTCATTTGTGATGGCATCAATTCGATGAATCCCAGAAATTCCAGTAAATTGCTCTCTGCCAATTGGTAAAACTTCTTCATGCTAAACAAGCTCAGTGGCATCGGGTGAGATTCCATTGCCTGATTTTTATATATATAAAAATGCATTGCATTAATCTGATGTCTTAAGTTATTTGAAGCTTACCAGAAATTTGTTCTTCATCATCTTCATTTTCAGAAAGATCATACGACGTGTCAGTATCAGTTTCTGTTGGTTGATAGTCTGATTCACTTCCAGAACTGAAATCCTCAATTTCCATGTCCATTTTCAAATTATGTAGGTATATTATATGTATGTCCTGTGACTCCTTTATTACAAATATTTTTAATTTTCTTCATGTTTGTAAGGAAAAAAATCTAAAGATGACCTGATAATTTCAATCTTATTTATGTGCAGTGTTTTTAAAACATGCTTTTAAAGTGTATAATCACGTCTAATGAAGAACTATAACGTAATAATCCCTTATAATAATTTTTTTTTATGAATCATGTATGATTCATTTGACGTAGTGATATGCTATGAACACTTACTACGTCCATGAATCATATATGAACATAAAATGAAACTATTTTTTTAACAACAATGGGCAGGTTCAGACAACATAAGGGACTTTATTTGCAGTCAACTTCATTCTTTGAACGTAAATTTTGACCAAGGCAACTAGTTAGTTTTTCAAGTGTCAAGAATTTCAAATTCAGAACCTTACTTCACAAACCTCTAATTCAAGTTCATAGTACAAAAACTTCCAAAATTATTATTTCTACAAAACACTCCTCAGGCAAGCTACAAGTCCATCACGATTTGTATTTTGCATTGTAAAGAAATATGACTTATTTATTTTCCAAATTTACAAGGAACCTTTTTACAGAAAGCATTAAATGAAGTTATGCAGAAAATAAAAAATTAATCATAGAGTAATAAAGTGCAGCTTTTAGTTGAATGAAAAAACATGATCAATTGTCATTTTGACAGAAATTGACTTGACTTGATAGTAAGGGAGATTTTTCTTGACTAACTTTCCAGTCAACTTTCCAATAAAGTTGCCTTAATTGGAAGGCAATTTTTTGGCAGCTGGCCAATCAGATGCTAGAAACTTGCATTACTTTCAAGTCCCTTATGTCGTCTGAACCTGCCCAATATAAGAAAGCCTAAGGTAAAAAAACGATTTTACTATTCAAGTCAATCGTAATGCTTTCGACCAAAAAAAAGGCTGGACGTGGAGAATATTTTGAATCAATTTGTATAGGGACGTAGAACACTTTTCATATTTTTCTTATTTTGAATCATATATGATTCATGGACGCTGGAAACACGGTACAAAAAAAGTTCTATATATCATATGTGATTCATGGGACGTGATGGTAATGTCCTTATTTCTGATAGGAAATAGTGAACGTAGAGACAGTCTTCAATCAGTTTGTATGGGGACAGTGAAGTTATTTTTCGAATTCGAGGCTTCAGGCTTTATCTCGCGGAACTATTTTTTCAATTGTGTGGAAAAAACTAAAATTGTCAATATTGAACTTCCCGAGAAGTATGATTACGTTAAGAATACTGACCCAACTTTGAAATGTAACAAAAAGATTTTATGATTCAGCTTACCGGAAAACATAAAGGTACCCATGGTAACTGTTAAAAATTTTACCTGCTTCGCCCTTTTTTAAATAAAACAAAATTTGTTTGTCTAATCTGTGTACCATCGTGATTTACTTGTAAGACTTAAAATTAAAAAAAAATGTTAAAAACATTTCTGTTGAGTATATAAGGTATAAATGTTTTTTTTTTTTTGTAAATACTTGTGATGACTAGGTGAATAAATATTGAAATGACTTAAGACTAATGGAATAAGATATTCATGGTAAATGCATATTCTTAGGTCGCATTATTAAAAAATAAAACAAAAACATCGTTTAGGCACAATATCCTCGAATGAAACACATCGAGTCAAAGTTAATTTTGGAATTGGAATACTTTGTACTTAAACTTAGCTCCGTCGAAACTTCGTAATTTATCATCCACAAAGTGACCAAATTAGAATGATAAAAATCTATATATACACTAAATCCATGGTAAAACTACTTTCAACATACTAAACGTTTATAATTTTTGGTTGTTGTTGTTGTATAAATGGCAGTGCTTCAAGTGATATTACATATTAAATGACTATAAATTCTTAGGCTTCACGACGAATAGTTTCATATTTATTTATGAGGACTTAAACTGCGTTCATATTCGCGATCACGGCACGAAGATGGTGGTAAACTCATTGAAACAGCATTGTCCAAACTAAAAATAAAAGAAATACAAATATATTCTTAGCTTCAACCTTAGATCAAAAAGGATCTTTTCATACCGTCGTGTTTCACTTTCAAGTAAATTCGGGTCCAGTGGGTGTTGTGAGACATGCCTCAAAGAGTCTCCTAGGGTACTCCGCAAATGTTGCATTTCTCTGTTTGCCCGAGAGCTGCGCAGAATATACTGCTGACGTCGTTTGGCTTCCTGTGCAAGTTGTTCTCTCAACATTGAAATCTGTAATAAAATGTTGTTTTTTTCCATCACTTCAATACAAAAATAAAATTAAAAATTTGTACCTGATTTTCAAGTCTAAGAACTTGCTGACGATGTGCCTGCTCACGAGCGTCTAACAATTTTTCTGCGTGAAGCTGTGCACTGCGATATCTCTCCGAGTCACCATCAAGACATTTGCCACTATCATGAACTCTGGCCTTGACTCTTGCCAATTCGGATTCCTTTTCGGCGAGTAGAGTCTCTAAGCGTCGAACCTTCAGGCGTAAATCACGCGATTCCTGTTCGATGACAGCGTGATCCAAACCGCAACTATAAGCAGTGGATTTCATGTAATTGTCATTTTCCATACGATTGGAATCGTAGTCTCCAGCGTCGTAATAGCTCTTTTCTGATCGGTCGAAATTAGCAGCACCACCTGAGAACTTACTTTGGCGCTCACCTTCTAACTGCTTGACCTTATCTTTCAGGGACTGTAGTTTTCCTCGAAGTTCTGTCTTTTCCCTCTGCGATGACTTAAGTTGACGACTAAGCTCATTCTCTTCGTTATAAGAGTCCATCATTTCTCCACCCTTATTATCGCCCGATTCTTCTTTCCATTTGGCTATTCGAAGCTGTGACTCAAGAGCTGAACGTTGAACTTCCAGTTCTGTTACCTGTTCCTGGAGTCGCTGCACTGAATCGAGCTGTGCCTGCTGATTTCGTCGAAGTTCGTTTACATTGCCTTGCGCATTTTCCAAGCGTTCAGCTAAAATTCGTTTTTCATTCTCTATAGTTTGTAGACTCTTTTGAAGCATCTTCATTTTTTCTTGATTCGATTGTGACGTATGACCTTGTTCGGAAAGTTCTTTGGTAAGGGTCTTTATTTCGCCACGTAATTCAGTCTCTGTTAAGGCAGTTTTCTGTAGACGATCTTTAAGCTGATCTACAGTCGATTTAAGCGATGCACATCGATCTTCTAGCTGAGCTGAAGAACGGTTTTGATTTTCCAACCGCTCTTGCAATTGACGAATAGTTGAGTCCTTTTCTTGTAGAATCATTTGTAAGCGGGTAATGTCACCTTCCATTGCAACACGTTGCAGATCGAGCTTCGAAGCTCTGCTCTCGATTTTGGCTAGTTCTTCTTGTAGTTGACGCTTTTCAGTCTCAAGTTTGGCGCCGTGCTGACGGCATTTTTCTAAACGCTCCTGAAACATAAATTATATCGTTAAATATATTTATTCGGATCATTTGCAATTTATTAATAAGAGGCAGATATGAGTAACTTTAAATAGAATAAGGAGACACATTGCATTGCAACAAAATCCAGCACAAGAACATGTGCCTCATATAGATACCTTAAGTCAAGTTAAAGTCTAGTTTTCCAAAAGAAAAAGACATATAGCTTATCTTAATTAGCTTTAGCTCTTGTACACTGGACTTCGGTGTTCGATACTTGCAAACATCTTTTTAAAAACAAAATTATAAATAAACTCGAAAGACTGCATGCACGGTGGGATGGCTGATGTTCTAAAGTTCAAATGGAAAAATGCAATAAAAGCTTTTCTAATGAAACGAATTATAAAAATAATAATAATAAAATTCGATGCTGATAGCATTTGAGAGTGATAATTGATAAATATTTCCGGAATTTTATTACTATTGTCGTCTGACCTTCCTGAAGTTGATCAGTATTGTATACTTATGAAGAATTTGATTTGTTTTGAATGAGAACCAAATCGCAAGTTTACCTCTGTCTGACTATTCTCCTCAGCACCGGCTCCGAGCTGCATCTCCAAGCTTGCCAGTTTTTCTCGAAGCAGTTGACATTCGTCGGTCTTCTGGCGTAGTGAATCTTCCGTCGATTGCAAGGTAGCTGACTTTATGCTCAATTGACTTTCTAAATTGCTTTTCTCCTCTTGCAGATGACGTAAGACTTGATGTAGTTTCGAAACTTTTGTGTCACATTTGACTTGTTGATCGGCAGCATCTTGCAGTTGTTTTTTGGTAGTGTTCAGTTGCGCTTTGAAGTCGTCCTTTTCGCGTTCGATTTGGGCCACTTGATGCATCAGATTACGGACGCCTTTGCGAACCAAGTCAGGATCTACCTCGATAATTGGACCATCTGGACAATTTGAAGTACTGCGAGTCTCAAAATCATGACATCCACTACGAACTGGGCTATACCGACGTGAAGGACTTACTAATCGATGTGATAGACTAACAGTACCATCGAATTGGATGCCAGCAATACGACGTAGGGTATGTGCAATGGAACTAAGTCTTTGTTCAGCGTCACGCTTGTGTGCCTCACAATTGCACAGCTGTTCGTCTAATGCTCGTATTCTTCCCTCAGCACCACCAAGTCGAGCTTTAAGCTCTTGAATTTGCTGAGTAGCATCGGCTAGGCAAACTTCCAAATTGTGTTTTTGATCTTCGATACGTTTCTCTCTGCACCGACCCTCGTCTAATCTTGCTACGAGTTCTTGTTCACGATTGTGGAATCTATGCTCCTCTTGGCCAGCATGACATCGAAGACGTCCGAGTTCTTGGCGTGTTGCACATAAATTGGTTTCTAAATCGGCAAGCTGTACAAAAAAATACACATAAATGTTTTATCTAACGTTTATAGAGTTTTTAAGAAATAAGAGGTGGCTTACCTGTTTCTTAACTTGTTCCAACTCTTGGGATACACGCTCTTTGGCTTCTGTTTCTGCGGTTAATTTATTTTGTAAATCCTTCTCGCCATCGTTCTTTTGTGAACATTCAATTTGAACTTTTTGTAGAGTGTTTCTCGTAGAAACTAACTCTTGACTTGATTTAGTTAAATTGTTTTCGGTCTCCTTTAGGAGAGTGCTGAGTCTAGTACGCTCATTTTCAAGAGTATTTTTGCTATCCTCAAGGTTAGCAATTTTCTGCAATGCATCTTCAATAGCTCGTGCTTGTTCCCGTTTGGCACCTTCTACTCGTTTAACATGGTCTCTAAGTTCTTTATTACTATTCGCATACTTATCGCGTTCGATGTTACTATCAGCGAGTGCCCGCCTGTTATCTGTTAGTTCTTTTCGAAGGCATTCGGTTTGTCCGTCTCCTTGAGTTTTTGAATTAAATTAAATAAATAAAATTAGAATATTTTGTTTAAATATTTGCAGTAATAAAATAATTATTTGGTGCCCAACGTGGGACCTTAAGCTTCTTACCTTCTTTTATCTTCCGTAATGTTTCCTGTAGATTTGCATTAAGTCCATCGATTTTATCTTCTCTCAAGCGAACTTCCATTTTTAACTCCTCGCTTAATCTCCCAAGTGAATCTCTTTCTTCTCTGATGGATGTTAGTGAAATTTCTAGCTTCTTAATTTCTTCTTCTAACCTCATTCTAAAAACAATGTTAGGGATATAAAAAGTTAAAGGTTTTTGTTCCAAAGCTTAACTCACTTATTCTCTTCCTCCTTCGTTCTAATACCAGCAATTTCGTCCTTTAACTGAGCTATAATATTCCGATGTTTTTCATCTCTCGCTACAAATTCGCGTCTATTACGATCCAAGGCATCTTGTTCAGCCTTTAAATCTCGGCTTACGCCTTCCAGTTTTTCAGCAATGGCTTGTTTGTCACGATGGGCTACAACACGAACAATTTTATGAATTTTAAAAAATACACGTAACCCTATAATTTCTTATTTACCCATTAGCAAAGCTTGTTGTTTTTCATTTTCAGCCCGAATCATTGCATCTTCTTGCTGTTGCATCAATTTCTCAATATTAGCTTGAAGGGATTCAACGTGCTCTTGCAGCTTAAATATTTCGTCATCTTTAGCCTGTTCTAATGCTTGCAAGGCTTGTTGCATTCGTTTCTCCAAGGCATTACGAATTTGCTGGTTTTCTTCTGCGTACTTTTTATTATTTTCGTCTCCAGAAGCCTTGAGCTTTGCAATCTTCTGCAAGAACTCACTTTCTTGGGCCCGTGCAGCATTTGTTAGTTGATTTTTCATTTCTTGGGCACGTCGTTGACAATTCTCCAAATCCTTAGTTAATCGGGCAACAGTATTCTTAAGGGTTTCCTCTTTAACCAATACCTCCTGCAGATCACGCTCGAGTTGATTTCGTTTTTCAACTGTTGCTTCTAGGGTGGTATTTGTATCAAACAGAACTGCTTCTAGGGATTCCTTTTCAGTGCGAAGGGATGCTAGAAGTTCCTGGGGTGAAAATGAAGACCATAGAAAAAGATTATGAACTAGAATATTGTTAAACAATTTACCTGAAGCCTTTGGAGGTCCTTCTCATGCATTTCAATGACAACTTGCCGTTCCTCGCTTTCCTTAACCATTTCTTCCAAATTTCTATTTAATCTACTGTTAGTTTCGTTGGCCTGTTCTAAACGTTGTCGAGTACGCATCAATTCTTCATTGAGACATTCCTTCTTTCGGTTTGTGGCAGTGAGCTGATTGTGAATGTCTCCACGATCCCGAGTAATGCAAGCCAGATCTTGTTGAATCTTTTCTTTCTCCATATGCAGGAATTTAAGTTTTTCACGCAGTGAGAGATTTTCGGTCTCCAAGTCAAGGCGGTTCTTTTCGATAACATTTAATTCTTTTTTAATATCAGACAATTCATTTGCTTGCTCACTACACTGACTACGTAGTTTCTTCCTATCTTCTTCGGATTCGGTTAAATGATCTTGCAGAGTCTTAACTTCTTCTTTGTCTGTGAAACTATTGGAGGAGATTTTTTCAAGTTTCTCCTGCAATTCACACTTCTCAAGGAGCAATTTTTCCAAGTCGTACTCCAGGTCGTTTCTTTGTTTTTCCATCATACAGATAACGCTGTCTGTTTCGATGCGTTGCTGTTCGAGTAAGTCTCTGTTGAGGCTAAGTCTGTTGAGCTCCTCCCTCAGGGAAATGGTTTCCTCCCGAAGACGACTGCCACGATCTTCTTCGGATCTAAAATAAAACATATACATTTTCATTAAGTATCTTAACTAAATAACTCTTATGTTCAAACCTTAAGTTCATTTCGGTTATATCTTTGTCTTTAAGAATTCTTTGAATCTCAAGCTCCACAGCTTTTTTGTCTTCTTCTAAGCTATCAATTCTTTTCTGAAGTTTACCATAGTTAAGTTGAAGTTTCTCGTAGTCATTGCTTAGATTTTCAAACTGAAAATAGAATTGAAAGATAACGAAGCTCTTTATTGTTTTGAATAGTAAACACTTACTGCATTATTTAACTCTGCTCTTCCTCGTTCAATATTCATCTTATCACCTCGTATCCCATCTAAAGACTTCTGAAGACTCTCGCGCTCTTTGAAGAGTTCCGAAAGTTGAGAATTGCTACTATCCAGTTTTTCCGTCAACTGAGATACCTTCGAAGCTAAGATATTCCTCGTACTTTCGCTAGCCTCAAGTTGGTTTTTCGTTGTTTGCAAATTATCATTACAATTTTGATACTTCACTTGAAGGTCGTGCAAAGCCAATTGGTATTTATGTAACGCAGCTTGTACTGCAGAAATAGTTCCTTCGGCAAATGCATGCGAAGTTCTTGTTGATCCTCTCCTAGGTGACTTCATCGGAGGTCCTCCCATAACTGACTGTTGGCTCAGATGCAAATGCTGCGAGGATCCATTGTCTTCCACGTCGATAACAGTTTCGGCATCTTGAACAACAGCTTGAGCTATTTCACGAATTGCATTGTTTAAACGTTCGATCTCATCGTTCATACGGTTCGTTTGCATAGCTTGTGATTCAGCTTGGGAACAACGATCTTCAAGTTTTTTAAGTTGTTGCATTAAATCCTGAAGACGTAGATCACGTTCATTTATTTCATGTTTTGCACCTTCATATTGAACTTTCAATGTGGCTAGCTGGGATTTGAGATCGGAGGCTTCACGTTGGGATTTTTGCAATTGCTCAGCGCTTGCTCGAGCTGCTTGTTTAGCAGTGAAATCAACGCCACTACAAGCACTTGACAGATCTTTGCTAATCGTTGAAATTTCGGTTCCCATTTTGCCAACTTCGGTTTTCATTGCCATCTGCATGTCCTTGAACGAACGTTTCACATCAACAACTTCTCGCCACATTTTCAACAAACGATTGTGTTCGGAATTGTAGTAGTCCTTAAAAGCCTGTAGGATTGAGCAATAGTATTGAAACATAAGACAAAAGTTTTATTTAAAAAAAAATGTCTCGCATGCTTCTTGGAAGAATGATGCGGATTAGAATCAGAATGATTTATGGATTCTAACCTCCGAACAAATAAAAACTTATTAATATCGAAAACAAAAGCTTGGAATACCTGCTCTTCTTCTTTGTATTCATCTTCTTTGGCCATCAGTTCGTCTCTTAAATTAGACCAATCGTTTGTTAGCTTTTGCAAGTCATTCGTCAGGGCCTCATTCGTTTTGTTGGATTCCTCAAGTTGTTGTCTCAGAGCACTGTTCTGCTGCATAATATGTTCGCATTTGTTATGTTCTTCCTCAAGTTTTCGGCATATGTCACTGCCATCGTCATGGTGAGCGCAATCTCTCATGCATGGAGGTGTAGGCGGTGAGTCCAATGATGAAGAACATGGCAAACTTGATTGACCCATGGTTATCGGAGTGTTAGGACACTAAATTAAAATTTTCAAAACATTTAAACATTATTTGATTACAAGAATTGCGCCGAATTCGTACTAAACACAACTTACAATTCCTACACTCGAAATAGGTCCAGTTGTTATCTGAGGGGCACTACTATAGCTTATCGATGTTGGGACTGGCTTGATAGTTTCGTGCATTCTTCCCTCCAAATCCGAACATCTCTGACGATATTGCTGAACCTTCGATTGCAGTCGAGACACCAATGCTGCTTGATTTTGCTGTGCTTGCTTATAGGTATCAATACGTCGACGATAGCTACTAGCTTCTTCCTGCAAACGTTGACGCAGCTCTTGATTTTGGCGCAACAGAGTGTTTGTTTCGGTAGGAGTTGGGCTCGACATCCTAGGGGTTAGGCTGGAAGGTTGTTGTGCACTAGATCCTGGATTATTGTCGGATGTCCCCGTTCGATGTCTGTTTCTTGAAAATGGTAACTTAGGGTGATCAGTACCGGAAGAAGGGCATGCTGATTTGTAGTTCTCTTTATAGCCCACCTTCAATAAACAAAATATTCAAGTCAACCACAACAACAACAACAACAAAAAAAGGATTAATTCAAATTTGTACTCGTTTTTATTGAATTGAATTATTATAATGCACATTTGGAGGAAATAAGTATCGTGTTTTGTAAATCCGTTGCTAACTTCCATTGTCATATAGGAATATACGTTGTATATATGTACATATGTATGTAAATTTGTATCAGATAAAAACATCCCCGTATTTTTAATATAAAAATGGTAATGTGCACGCATTGCACAGCCTGTCACCGTGCCCAAGTTAGATATCATGCTGTTTCCTGGCTTCCAGAGTTATTAATACCAAACAATAACTAATATCGATGACATGGTGAATCCGAAATAATTGGAAAACATGCCTTGAATTTCCTGATATATAGAATATCTAGTTGTTAAAGCAGGGATAAGAAAGTGGGTATACTTCATTGAATGCATTTAGTTTAACAAGGGTTATATGTAGGTATGCGGGTATAAAGAAAGTTATTTTTGAAACAACTTTCGCACGAGTCGTTATATGATATTTCTTTTAACTTTATAATTAATTAGATCATATGTAATAAATAAATATAAATTAAAAAGCATATATTTAAAATACTACAATTTTATTTAATTACATTTTCTTAAAATTTTTAAAATCGATTAATTTTATTTACAATTTCGAAATTGATTATAGAAGCATGTCGAAGCAAATAAACCGAAGGATACTAAAATATTGAGTTTTCATTTCTGACGAAACTCCTTGTAGTGAAAGGATATTTTCCTGAGCTAGTATTGAAATCTTAATCGAACCTACTGCGACAGGTGCTATTTCTCATGGCGCTTATGCCTACGTATACGTAGCGAAAAATTGTTTGATAAGGACCCTAAATTTACAATACATCGAATACATTAGGGTGTTTTCTTATTTGGACTTAAGCGAACTTTTCTAATAAAATATTTTTAAAAATTCCACCTTTTATCTTGTACGAAGGAGTTAATGCAATTTTCTTAGCTTAACATTTGGAAGTTATTGTTACTGGTCAAATTGACAATTTTGACATTTCTCCACGTTTCAAGGTTTTTAAAATGGGCAGGTTCAGACAACACAAGGCACTTCATTTGCAGTCAACTTCATCCTTTGAACGTGAATTTTGACCAATGCAACTATTAAGTTTTTCAAGTGTCATGAGTTTCAAATTCAGAACTTTACTTCACAAACTTCTTCTTTAAGTTCATAGTACAGAAACTAACGAACATTATTGACTACAAAACATACATAAGGCAAGCTACAAGTCCATCACGATTTGTATTTTGTATTGTAAAGAAATATTACTTATTTCTTTTCCAAATTGACAAGGAACCTTTTTACACAAAACATTAAATGAAGTTGTGCAGAAAATAAATAAATCATAACGTAACAAAGTTCAGCTTTTAGTTGAAGGAAAAACATAATTAACTGTAATTTTGACAGAAGTAGACTTGACTTGATAGTTAGGGAGATTTTTCTTGACTAACTTTCCAGTCAACTTTCCAATGAAGTTGCCTTAATTGGAAGGCAAATTTTTGGCAGCTAGCCAATCAGATACTAGAAACTTGCCTTACTTTCAAGTCCCTAATGTCGCCTGAACTTGCCCAATATAAATCAATGGAACATTCGGTATTCATACAATAAACTTTCTATTACAGAGATTAACATCAAAATATGCGTACAAATATTTTTTTTTGAAAAATCAAGATGAAGTCAAAAATACTACTGAATCGGTTTAAGCTGAATGCTGGACAAAAAAAAAGCGTAAGCTTCATTTATTGCATACTTATGAAAATTTGGCTTATTGCAAAAAAAATCATTTTACTTTAAATCAATTGAAAGTATTCAGGTTGGTCGGTCGCATCCCAGCCCCTTTTTTATTTTATTTGAAAACAACTTAACCAATTTTATTTATAATTTGTCAATAATTCAAGTTAAATATATCTAAATATATGTATATCTAAAAAAAATTATTTGTCAAAGTTATTCGATTGATAATTTTAAAATATAAATTGTTCGTTCTTTATAGTTAGTTTTGGTTTCCAGTCTTTCTTAAAAACAGGTAGGTTTGAGACATCGAATGGAAGGCGAGTTTCTAGTATCTGACGCACAGCAGTCAAAAACACTGTTTGACAAGGTTTTCTTACTTTGAATAAAATTGCACTCTTCTAATGGTTTTTGGTGGCCTTAGTTCAAATCCGACTTCAAAATGAATGTATATACGTCAGGTTTTTGAGATATTACTTTTCAAAATTAAAAAAAAAACACTTACATATGTATATAAGGTTTTTTGAGGCTATCTATTTTTTTTTAATTAATGATGGCTTTCCAAATCTATAATCCATTTCTTCAATATTCAGTTAAAATATTTATATGATTTTATATAATATTGGAAAAATTTTCATAAGTTGTAACATTTCACCTTTCTTACAAAATTCTCAAAGAGACTCTCAACCATTTATGCTTAAACTGTTTTTAATAGAAAAAGATAAAAGGGATATTTTGTCTAAACAATTATATTGTATCAAAAAAAATGAAATTATGAACTACCGACCTATTGCTAAGCTATCTGTGATACCTTAATTGTTTGAGTCAATCGTATGTATTGTCCTTTCCTTTCACTCATAGTTCAATTATTTAAGATAACCAGCTTATTTATTAAATTTTACGTCGTTTAGTTTATATGTTTGAGAAACAACGTGAACAAGTAGATTGTGTTTTTATTGATTTTAGTAAATCGTTTGATAAGTTGGGTCATAAAACACTAATTTTTAAACTGTTTCGTCAATGCTTTTTACAACAATTTCCTAAATTGGATGTCATCATACTTAGAAAATAGACAATACAGTGTTACATATACATATATCCTAATGAATGTTCGAGTCCGTTTATTGTGAACACTGGTGTGCCCCAGGGCAGCCATCTAGGCCCAATCTTATTTATTTTTACTTGGTTTCGATCATACAAAATTCTTCCGTCCTTATATATGCTGATGACATTAAACTTTTCAAAAAAATTAACACTACAACTGCCTACTTTAACAATAAGACTTAATATTTTTTATGGAATGGTGCAGTAAAAAAATCGTCGAGTTTTAAATGATAACAAATGTAAAACCATGAGTTTTACACGCAAGAAAGTTTAAAATGTTTTTGATTACATGTTTGATTCTTGTTCATTAAGTAGAGTATCTGTTTTTACTGACTTGGGTGTAGTTTATGACTCAAAACTAACATTTACTTAGCATATTAGTTTTCTTGTTAAAAAAAGTCCTTGTCTTTATTAAGAGGTTTAGTCGCGATTGCCGTGATCATTATGTTCTCAAATTGTTTTTTTTTTAATTCGTGACGCCAATTCTGGAATATGTCTTTTTAGTTTTTATACACGAAATGAGAATTGAAGATATTTAGAGAAGCTTTTTGCGTTTTTGACTTCGTTTTCTCTCTTTGTTTAGTGGAAATATTCTGCTCCCTTGTTCACAAAGGCTCACTCTTATTAATCTTCGTTTGTTGACAAACCATAAAAAAATATTAACACCTTCAGTTCTCATTCGTTTCAACTTCAGTTTTTTTAGTCGATCGAGCATACGACTCCAAAGACCACTAAATACAAATTACTCTTAGTCAAGTAATTGAAATATTCAATAAATTGTATTTTCTTGTAAGTTCACCAAATGACAATTTTAAGAATTTCAAATTCAAAAACAATGTTTCATAACAGTTTAGATTAAAATTAGATGTTAAGAAGTTTTTAAGCACTTATTCATAAGCATTGTTCATGTTATTTTGTAACGAATTAAAATAAATAAAAAATCTAGTTTTTGAAATTATATTAAAAAATATAAAAATAATCTTGAAAACGGGTATTTTTAAAATTCTGCAATAAGTTAAAATTTAAGTTTGAATTCGAAGCCAACACTAGAAATTAATTCCAAAAGTATTTTTTCAAAACTATGAAAGTATTATATTCAAGGTTTGCTCAAATCTTTGTATAGATAGAGTCAAGTAAAGTCTCATAACTAATGAGAATTTCCAGAAACTATGTACGATACTAAAATGATCATATAATTTATTGCTAAGAAATATTTTGAGTTTTTACTTAGTCTTAAAAACCCTGTTTTAATGGCGAGATTTGAATTTAGGACGGCTTAATCCTTTAAAAAAGTGTTGTTTTGTATTTTGTCTACCAGTGAAATTACTTTTTTATTAAGAACGTTTCGTTGAAAATTGGTCGAGTTCTCTGATTTATTTGTTTTCCACATAGTTACCTTGGGGTTGGTCTTAATTTTCGTTCAAAGAATGCACATGTAGGGCAACCAAAAATATGTTCGAACATATTTTTTGTTAACATCACTATTAACACGAGACTGTGATAGAAATGCGTTTCTTCGTCTTTTAAACTTCATCGTTAGGTCATATTTTTGCACATTTCACTGAAAATGCATATTTTTGCATTTTTGCAAAACATATTAGAGACATATTATTGCATATTTTTCCTTTTTTTTGTAAAGGCAAGCTATAAAAACAAAGCATTAATAAGAACAAAAAGACCAAACAAAAAAAATTTAAAGCTCCATCCAGAGTGAAAACTTTTAGAGTAGAACCTGGACTGGAACTTCCTACACAACCAATCATAACGCGATGGGGGACATGGCTCGAAGCGGTGAATTACTACGCCAAGCAATTTGAAAAGATTGTTTGGATTTTTGATGCTTTTGACAACGAAGAATCTGCATCAGTTAAAATTTTTAAAGATCTTCTTAAAAAAACAGAATTGAAGGCCGACTTAATTTTTTGGCATCAAGCTATGGGTTTCTAGTAACATCAATTTCAAAACTTGAAATACGCTCCGATTACTTCTGTTGACGTTGAACGGAGCTTTTCCATGTATAAAAGTGTTTTTCGATCAAACAGACAAAGCTTCCTTTTCAAAAATTTGAGTAAAATGTTAATTATTTACTGCAACAAAAATTTGCAATAAATTTTCTTATTGATCGCTGACATTAAAAAATTTCTTTTATTCAAAACTGAATTTGCTTTTTTAACTTTGTTTCTTTTTTTTCTTTCTTAAATAATATAATGTGTGCGAAGTTGAACTATTCGCCATTACACAAATTTTTTTGATGTTTAATTTATCTTCAAAAAGTTGGAGTGAAGAAGAGTTTTGATTTTTCTTTTTTTGATTGGTATTGTTCTAATTAATTAATTTCCTTAAGCAAATAACGCTTCTTATAAACACTTTTTACATTTATTGAGCATATTTTGAGGGCATATATTTGATTTTTAAGGGTAAATTATAAGCGCTTAAAACTAGCTTTTTAGGACTTATTTTTGGTTGCCCTACGACATAAGATATCTTCTCTCATCTTAACCTGTCCCACAGATGATACAATGAAGTCTGACTTAAGTCAACATTATACATGTGATCCTGATCACACTCCAAATTAGAGTATTATAGTTCAATTTTTCTGTCTAACTAATCCATACAAATTTGCGTTGGTTTTTCTACATTATTCAAAGTTTTCAAAGTGTTGAGTTTAAATTGTCTTAAAATTTATTGGAACTTCAGGTTTTAAACAAGCAAAGATTTTGTTTACAACATTGGACGTTTGTAAGGTAGCTCAACATTTTATTTCGCTGTCGAATCTTTTGAGAACACAAAAATGTTTGCTTGAATGAAAAAACGACAACACTTAAAAGTGGATTTTGGTACCTAAAGGTGGGTAGAATAACACGGAATGACTTAAATTTACAATAAAAATGTATTTATTCTTTAAAAGGTAAAAAGTGAACTTACAAATTTATAAACAAATGAAAAACAATCAAAATGTGAAACTTGAATCGCAATTTTCTCAAAATTTCATTTTACCGAACTCCTAGTTCTAATTGGAATTTCGATTTAGAATTTATATGAAAAAAAGTGGGTATGGATTTGATATTTTTGGATTGAGAAGAAATCAAAAACAGCACCAAATAACTGACAAGACCTTATTTGGTTTGAAAAGAAAGCAAAGTGTTCCAAATTATTGTGAAGTTTATATTGAATAAAATGCACTACTGGGTCGTTCGAACTTGCTCCTCATATACATACAAAGAGTCTGTTTAAAAATATTAGTTGTATTTTAAGAATTGAAAATGTACTTGCAAAAAAGTTTGTTTTCAAACATTTGAACTCCATTTTATTTCTAAAAAAAAACTTAATTTTTCAAAAATTTTTATTTGTAAATCGTTAAAGCGGTTTAAAGAAATAATATTTTTGAATATAAATTTTTTAAATTTTAGTTTGAAAATATTTTTGGTATGCAGTTATTTAGAACTCATTGATATACGTTTTACATTTCAATTTCGTAAAAAAAATGATGACCCATTTTCGAGTGTCGTATTTTGAAGAAAAAAGAATTAATATTTTTTAAAAATCAAAAACAAAAATAATGACTTTTTTAATCATAAAATATTATTGAGACAGTAAAAGAGAAAGAAAACAATTTATTGAAATCGGTTGATTAGTTATTGAGAAAACAAAATAACGGTTCTGGTCCTACAGGAGTAATACAAAAATATTTTTTTAATATTGAAAAAAAAATTAAGAAAACAAATCTTAGCGAAAATTAAAAAAAATCTATCGGTTTGTTTTTTTGAAAATTAGAATTTTCGATTTTTGCCAAAAAAAATTTGCATGGGGACTGCTGTAATTTTTAGTCTTAAAAAAAGAAATACAAAAACTCCTACGAATCGGCTCAAAACCTTAGTATAGGGGCCAGGACAGACGGACGGAACCGGGAACCAACTTTTTTCGACTTGTCTACCACCGTAATGTCATGTTTAATTAAAATCTCCAATTCGAAATTTTGTACGAATGCAAAACTTGTCATATACATATGCATGTAGTTCCTTCCTGTCCCAAGTAAAAAAGCAGAACTTAAGAAAAAAGGGCGTACGTATTCTTTGACGTTAAGTTTTTTTTTTTAAGTTTTGATATTTCTTGACAATAAATAATTGTCTTTTTGCAAGACATTTTTATTCATTTTTATTTTTCTATTTCAAGTTTAAAAATGCAGCCCTTGAGAGATCTCAACCGATAGGCTCCTAACCAGAAACAAAAGTTTACTTCGAAAAAAATTCCCACAAATTTGGAATCCCGCACGCTCTTTACATTTCCTGAAATATACCCTAAACTAAGAACGGAGCATCAAATTTCAGGGTGAAATGCAGTTTTATCAAAACCTTTATACAGTTTTTATACATTTTTGAAAAAAAGTTTTAGATAAACATTGTAGCTCCTCTAATTCTGCATTTATAACATTGTAACACTTCTTTTTGATGCATTCGAGAAAAAACATCGAAAACATTGATTTGAAGCACTTTTCAAAAGATTTCGATAAAATTATATTTTTTTGAGGAGAACTTTTGTCGGGATATGGTTGAAACAAAATGTTTGTAGTTCCGTCGCCATTTTCATACGTCTTCCGAAAAAAAGAAGAAGAAGACTGAATCTTTCTGTTATTCCTATGTTTCTTTTGATAGAGTGCTCTTAAACTTTTTTATATTGCTAAAAACATTTTCAAAAACGTTTTAAATTTTGAACCAAAATCAATTCAACTGTTTATGTTTTTGAATTAGTTGAAAATTTACTTTGTATTTTATATTTTTCTCTATTAATCTGAAACCACACCCTTTTTTGGGTTTGAAAATGTTAAACGCTTTTAATGTTTTATAATTAATTGTTTTAATTTTCTTAATCCATTTTCAATATTATATGAGATTATTAGTCACTTTAATTTTTCGTTTTATTTAGATGTAAATTAGTTTTTATTTTTTTCAAGAATTATTTCTTTTAAAAAGTCTCTTCATTATAATTATTAATATTGTTGGTTCTTGTATTTTTAGTAAATTTAACACACACACTTATCTTTTACCATTTAAATATTTTATAGTAAATTTTCTTCACTTACATGCGACATGCTTAAGAATTTATTTTATTTCTAATTGAAACCGAAGAATTTCCTAAAATGTTCGTTCTGATTCTTTCGAATAACTCTTTCTGACTGAACAGCATAAATCCAAGTCGAATGCTTACTATCCCGATTCCCGAGTCTCGATATTCAAAACCGTCCGTTTTCAAAACTTATTCCAATATGAATAACTTCTATCGATAAGTACATCCCGATTTAGATTTATTCATAGTTTATTGTTGGCATAGTAATTTCGATTCGATTTTATTTGTACCAAAAACAAGAAGGATATTATTTTATGCACTTGAAGATCCACGTTGCTAACTTCCTTACGTAATGAGGAAACTTCGAATGACTTCGTGGTTTCTGTCGTTATTTCTTGTTTGCCTTATTGGCAAAGGCAAAGCTATTTTGTGGTTTTTCTATGTCTGCTCATTGAATTAACAAATTTCTTGTTTCTAAGGACGACCACGAATTGATTTTGGATAACATTGTCTGACTAAATATGCATAAGGACCTTATAAGTTCACAAATCACAACTTAAGTTGGGATAATTTTGCTAAGGGGTTTTGAAGTACACAACAATCATTAACATGTACTTTGCAATTTTTGTTGTTCATTTTTTATAGGCAGCAAAATGTTTTTCTTTTCATTGTTGAATAAATTAAGTATTTATTTGTATTTTACTACTTTAAGAATTTGTGTTTTTGCAATAGGGTTTTGGGTTGCTTTGAGAATTTGGAGTTTTCGTAGTCACTTTCGTGAAAGAGTAAAATAAATTTTACAAAATAACAACCACTAATTTTTGGCTGTTTTATTCGATTTCATATTTACGACTGGATCGAATTATCTTACTTGCTGTGCAAAACTTATAGAAATTGTGGTATTTGAATATCTTGAATTAGTCAAACCATTAGCATAAGAAAAGGCTGCAAACTGGTGCTCTCAACATTACGTGTTTTTTGCATTTAGCCACATTATCGTTTAAGGAACTCTGAGTATGGAATCGATATTTGAAGTTTAAGGTGGTTTTTGTCGAGATTTTCGGGACCTTTTTCTTTAAGAATATGGACATGGCAATTCTGCCATCTGCCTGATCGGAATTTCATAACAAAAACACAATTTAAATGTAAAGAAGTTTAAATTCAAATAATAAACATAAGTTCAACTAATTACATAAAAAAAAGAAATAATAGTTTGTTAAAGCATCAAATGCGAATTCAACAATTTTGAGATGATTTTGAAATAAAAAATATATCAATTTTTACATGATTTGAAACACAAAAAAGTAATTAAAAACTTTGTTTGAACCAAAAAAATCCAAAATCTCCATTAAGGATTTTATAGAGCCGAGTTGGGGGAAGAAAACTCAATTCGAAATAGAGCCTTCGAATCTCAAAAAAAAAAATACAAAGGCTACAGATTTGTGGAAGATCAGTTCGATGCGGCATAGAATTAAGATTCAGTATTTCGACTCGGGCTCTAAATATGTAACTAATAGCCTCAGAAGAAAACTCGTTACTGAAATAATTAGCCTTTGATTTTATTTGGTGGTTGAGGTTTCTATACACATTTTTTGATAATGTTGTTGAGGCTCTTGAAAGATGTTCACTGAAGATATGTTAATTAGTTCTGGCGATCAGATCATTGAACATGGTGTGCCATTGTTTCAAATTAGACTCCAAAAATAATAGAACACTGCCATTTGAAGAAGCTATCTGGTTCCATTCCTTAGACGGAGAGGCATTTGTTTGCATAAGCCTTGTCATAATGGATTTGTGTGGAGGCTTCTTTTTAATCCCTCCTCATAACTTTCAATATGTAGTCTCAGTTGGTTTTAAGGTTTGTAATGTAAAGAGGTGTTATGCTAGACTCTACATATATAGCATAATTAGGCGTTGAAGAAGGCAATCTGAACAAGCGTTTGAAGAAATACCTTTGCACGGCATCAAACTCCTCCAGCAGTTCACAGTTGTTTAAAAAACACGATATTTGGATTTAAGATCGATCTTTTGGTTAGAGTAAAACTTAAGCCATAACAAGTTTAGAGCTACTTTGGTTTCGTTGCTTTTTTCTTTCACGTGTTTCGAAACATTTAAATTGTAAGACAGCAAAACTCCAAGATATTTGAAATAATGAACGACCTCAAAAAGCGAGTTGTTTAGGGACCAGTTTTCTTCTGCGAGTCTTCTTCTCGGTTCAAAAATCATTATTTTTGTCTTGTTAGTATTGACGCAGAGACTCCAGGATTCACAAAATATATTAAGTTTTTTGATTTGCAGCCGAAGGGTAGATAAATTGTCAGCCAGTAAAACTAACGTCGTTTTCAATTGGCAATCTGGAATTGTTCTTCGATTCGGAATCCCAATTGAACAGTTTTTTTTATTCCGAAGAATCTGAAGTTTGGTGAGAATGTATTGGTTGAGTATGACATGTGTCACATATATGTGTATTCGCGCTAAATTTCATTTTGTTTTTGTGCTGCAAACATGGAGGAAGTGATATTTAAAATTTATGAATGTGTGAGTGATTCTGCTTCTGATTCTGTTTTTAAAACCAGAAGGGAAATTCTCTTCTTTTCAGAATCAGAACTGTCACTTTTGCCCAATTGAACGCATTCAGAATGCTTTTTTTCACTTCCAGATTGCCAATTGAAAACGACGTAAATCGTCGGCGTAGAGCAAAACTTTGATTTGCATACCGGCAAAGAGTATTCCACCCGGAAGTACATCACAAACATCATCAATAAACAAGGCGAATAATATCGGGCTTAATATACACCCTTGGGGGACACCTGATGTTCTTTCAAACCATTTAAAGAATTTAGTTCCGTCCCACACCCACACTGATACAGTAGAATTTACGTGAAATTCCTAAGGATGACAATTTGTACATCAAGGCATTTCTATTTACCTTGTCATATTATAATTTCTTTTTCTGCTCAATCGATCTTCTGGAAATACTCGTTCGGGACCTTTTATCAATTTAGAGTCGCAAATAAGATTGTTGTCCCACATAAGCTAGGCATAAGTCCCAAAAGGTAAAATTAGAATGTATGTACATATGTCCTGCGCCGGAATATTACTTTGTATTGTGTTCAGGTATGTAGATAGAAATGAGAGTCACAAGCAGCCCTTGCTGCGTGGTTTTATACCTTAAACTAGTTGGACCTACATATATGTATTAAAACGAATATTTTATAACGGATTTATATAGACATTATCAACGACGCTAGAGCCATTTCGTCGCGTTCTAAAAGGAAACCATGTCTTTGATTTTCATCTCAGAAAGTTCATCAAGATTTTTAAGGAATGCCTTTCCGAAGGTTGACGTTCTAGAACTGGCCAGGGCAGGACATTTACAGAGAAAGTAAATCACAGTTTATACCTTTCAATGAGTATTGTGAGGGATACCCAACTTTGCTGCATGCTCTGCTATCAGCCAGTGTCCATTGTGGACACAGTGTCCTTAATCCTTATAGGTAGGCCATATGTTGTTTAGGCTGGATAGTTCATAACATCATTGTTAGATCGTTAAAGAGACGATTGAAAGTTTAAAATATCATTAATTTATGAATCAGATTCGTCTGGCTAGTTTTTTTTTGTTTTCTTATGTGATGCTATATTTCCAAAAACACCGCTCAGCTGTCTTGAGTCTGATGCGCAAAAACTTTTGAGACAATTTTCAAAGTTCATTGTTAGATCGTTAAAGAGGTTTATTTGAGTATTTGGCATGTTTCTCTGAATGCAAGTAATTCAGCTTGAAAAAACCAACAGTTTGATTCTTTATGCCTTAGCGCGCTACCCGACACTACATATTTAATGTAAAGGTATATTGATAAGAGGTGCAGAATAACATTTAATGCATCTATTGGGCAGTACTTAAGAATCCCTGTATTGCCGACACTATCTATTCTTTAAACCTTCTTTTGTTTGTCGGTGTTGTAAATATTTGTGTTGCGTTAACATGATTTAAAATATGATATAAAGGTTTTGAAACCTAAATAAAAATTAATATAGAATAGAAACCTCTTAAATCTTTCAAAATACAAAAAAAAAAAAACATAAATCACTGCATTAATTATTAATCTTATCTCCCTTATAAACAACACACCACAACTACTAACACTAAATCTATCATAGACGACATTGAAAGTTTAAAATATCATTAATTTATGAATCAGATTCGTCTGGCTAGTTTTTTTTGTTTTCTTATGTGATGCTATATTTCCAAAAACACCGCTCAGCTGTCTTGAGTCTGATGCGCAAAAACTTTTGAGACAATTTTCAAAGTTCAACCTAATAATTTAAGAACAATCTTTTAGTTGGTTCTTTATTATTAATGCATAACTTTTAAGATTTAAATTATACATATAAAAAAGAGTGCCTAGAGTTTGTACTACATACATATGCATGTTCATAGTTTCTTTAATTTAAATTGGAAGCTTTATTTTAAATAGAGATAAAATTTCAAGGCCATGGACTGGACTGGACTGGAGTACTTCAATATTCAGTAGATTAAATACCACACCAAGTCACGTCTTGACCAGGTTTGCTTATCATGAAATATTTAAACAATAAATATAAAAACAAAAGCAACAAGAATACATGATAACCTTTTCTTTTGACATGTACAAAATATGTGTATACCTTATATTTAGATTTCCTTTATCAAAACAAGTGTATGTAGGTATTTAATATTGCCATAGAAACGGTATAGTTTTTCAACGCCTCGTCGTCGTCGTCGCCGGGGACTTTCTCATTTATTTGAATTGATATATCTTAAATTTTTGTACATATAAGTTTACTTCAAAATCTGTTCGTCGGTGGGGTCTTTATAGGATTAAACATAAAACGCATCTGTTTTCAAAATGTTCTGATATAAAATTGGAATACATATTTATGTACATACATAAATGCAATGCATATGATTCAATTGATGTTGTAGTTGTAGGTCATGCTATCGACTCCGTTTTCGGTAATCGTTGATTTTCATTTGATTCAATATTTTCAAATAGAAAACATCATCTTACTTGATCTTAACTTTTGGTCCAAAATAATTGCTTTATATTTTTTAACTGCATTGTAGGCCAAAATTACTTTATAAAAAATAAATAAATCGCCAATAATAAAGGTTTTTTTTTTATAAAAATACACTTTTCTCAAACTGTTGATTATAAAGACATAACAACAACAAGTATGCTATAGAGAGAAATGTCAATTTTGAAACTTGTACCTCACTAAAAATACCAACCGATCAATCCGAACCGAATCCGTCTGCAACTTTATTCATTGAATTCTGTAATCTACATAAAGATGTCTTCCCTAGCATCATTTTTATTGTTCTTAACAACAGTTATCACTGTCGGCACGACACTGTATTTTTGTATTAAATAATATATTTAAGTGTTTTTAATATGAACAGTAATTTTCTACTTCATTATTGGATTTAATTTAAATTAGCTTTATTTATTAATAATAATTGAAGATACCTTTATCAACGCAATAAATTAAACAATTTAGCTACATACATATGTATGACACTTATTTTCAAGAACATTATACAAATAATATAAAATTAATTTTTTATTTAATAATGAATATGTAATTCAATAATTTACTTATAGTTATGCCACATTAATTTAATGTGATATTTTGTTTCATCAAATAACATTTTTTCCCTCGTTAGTCCTCTTCTATAACTGGTCACAAGATTTTCCTTACTGGCAAAAAAATGTCACTTTTTCAATAGGTTTTGGTGGCCTTAATTCAAATTCGACCTTAAAATTAATATATCACGTCAGGTTTTTGAGATGTTACATTTTAAAATTCGAAAAAAAAACACGTACATATGTAAAGCTTTTTGAGGGCAGCTAAATTTATTAAATAAATTTTGTTCAATAAAATGCGCAATGGTTTTCCAAATCTTTAATCTCTTTCATCAATATTCAGTTGAAATATTAATATTTGAGCCGTTTATTTTGAAAGTGGCATAAGTCACTTTTTTTTAAGTCGAGATATTTAAGGGTTTGCGTTTTAACACGTTTAAAAATATGGGTGCTAACTTTCGAGAAGATTTACTTGTATTTGTTATCTAATGATACTGACATTTTTTTTTTAAAATGAAAAGATACCGTTCAATTGTATTTAGTGTTGCCATTAACTCGATTTTTTTTGAAAAAGTGACTTATGCCACTTTCAAAATAAACGGCTCATTTCATACTAGCTGACCCGGCAGACTTCGTACTGCCTCAATCGATAAATAAAAGACCTAAACTTTTGTATAAAATAATTTCAAAACAAAACGTATTGAATAAAAAGCTTAATTGTTATTCTGATGAAGAAACATTTGTAATTCTTGGACAATGGTTCTCTTCACTGTTGGATTGTGAGCTCAACGATTATCAACTTCCGCATCTGAATTGCCCATAAAATAAATTTGTAAAAATTGATGATCTGCATCAGGTAGTGGTAACAGTGCCCACAGTAAGTGATAAATTTGTCCTTGTATCTGTAATATTTTAAATTTTGTCCATTAATTATTTTATATATACAGTGTGTAACAGAAGGGGCGTATCAACCCTGAAGGAGGTGAATGTGCTCATGAAACTCAACAGCTTTCCCCAAAGAACATAAATATGTCGAAATATGAACAAAAAATTTGGCCCTCCCTTACAAAACTGACTACCAGCTGAATGATTTACTATGGGAGGTCCAAATTTTTTTTTTCATATTTCGACCTATGTTCTTTGGGGAAAGTTGTTGAGTTTCATGAGCACATTCACCTCCTTCAGGGTTGATACCCCCTACCGTTACACGCTGTATATATATTTAAGTACAAACTTGAATATTATAAAAAAATATTCTGGTATAATACCTTGAAAGTGGGCATGAAATTGTCCTATATAATATGTGTAGCGCCAAATGATGTCATCTGGAAACAGTTGTTATATTTCTGAATGTTGGCCAAGAAGTGCTTAGAATCACTTCCAATCCCAGAAACTAAAGAGCGTAAAGGATCTGGTGGTGGGACCAATTATGGCAATTTTACTTTGCATCCAGCACAACATAATCCAGTAGATTCACCAGTGTATTTTAACGCATTACAATATTTACAAATTATTTTCATTTCCCTAATTGTTACCGATTTGTCGGCACAATAATCAATTGCCGGATCATAGTCGAATGCAGCTCGTTCAAGAATCACAGGAGCACTGCGTCTGCGGATTCGCTCAATTTCATTATGTCGTGCTCGATGTTGTTGTGTTTGATGTGCACGAACTCGTTGTATTCTTTCTAATCCTATCCACTTCATTGTCACTCACTAAATAACGCAATTCTGACATAGCAATACGACTATTTTCTTGATATGTCTCTCTCTGGTCATCAGTGCGGTTAGCACGTGAGGTAGCTCTTCCCACATTTGATTGACTGCGATGACCTAAGTCAGGTCGTCTTCTCCTCGGCATCGTAACGTAATTAATCAAAGTGAGAAAATTTCTCGTTCACTTAACAGTAACTTAACAGTAAAGTGTCACTATCACAAAATATCAACAAAAAAAGAGCACACTACTTGGAATGTCATTATCACAAAGGATCACAAAAGTAAAGAAAGTTCTCGCGCACGTAGCGGTAATCGTCACTCACAAAGATAGAAGGATGCACAATATCGTCAATCGTAATGCTTTTTCCGTGTTCTGATTTTTTTATTTATTTATTTTGGAGTTTACCTTTAAGCCATAAATGATTGACATATTAGTTGGTTGTCAAATCTAATGTCAAATATTATGGTTGTGTTCAGAAACTTAATTTGTGACAAAACTTAAGATTTATCAAACTTAAAAAAATAATCTGATACAGTTACTACTGAAGTTAGCTAAAATTAAGTTTCGCGAAGCCGACCAAATTAATTGGAAATCAGTACTACTAATAGTTTATTACATTTTTTGTCGCGTTCGCTATTCAATTTTGTTTATTTTCGGAACGCGACATTAGATCCACCAAAGCGCACGCGAAGACTATTTTCATAGATATGATTGAATTTGAACTTTATGCAGCGGTAATAAATTGCAAATTGACTCTTTGACGTTAGGAACACACCTAAATTGCTTAGACAACAGTGAGTGATTATAATTTAATATGAACTTTATTAAACTTAGTATGAACTTTATCGAATAGCAATACATTGACTCTAGAAAACGTTTGTAAGGGAAATAGAAAAGGGCTGGTTTTAGGGTTTTCCCGGAAATTAAACCTTCCCTAGACCTCCACGAACATTTCAAGACTAAGATAAGATAAATCCGTTCAGCCGTTGTCGAGTTTTAGTGAGACTAACGAACAGCAATTCCTTTTTATAATATGAATATTTGAAAACTTTTCATAAGTTGATAGATTTTACCTGTCTTACAAAAATCTAAAAGAAACGCTAAACCATTTACGCTAAAACAGTTTTCAACAGAAAAAGTCAAAACGGTTTGAAAGTAAATTGTGGTCTTGTAATCGTTTGTCTAAACAATTCTGTTATATCTAGTTTTTTGAAATATATTAAGAAATATAAAAATAATGTTGGAAACGTTATTTTTAAAGCTTGAGGTAATATTTAAAATTGAAGTTTAGATTCGAAATCAGAAATAAAAATGAAGTACAAAACGTATATTTCAAAACTGTGAATGTATCAAATTCAGGGTTTTCTCAAAACTTCAGATAAAGTCAAATAAAGATTCATATAACTAATGAGAATTTCCGGAAATTAAGTGAGATAATAAGATTTAAGTTGTATTTAGAGGAGAAAGGTTTGTACTTTGCAAAATCATCATACAATTTAATGTTAAGAGATATTTAGAGTGTTAACTTAGAGTGTTAACTCCTTTTTTGGTTGGTTTTTAACATTTTAAAGGGGCATATTTTAAAAAACCTGATGTAATAGAAACATTTTAAGGCTAGATTCGAGTTTAGGACATCTTAATGCTTTAAATAAGTATTGTTTGGTTTGTGGGACAGACAAAAAATTAGTTTACGCTTTTGGGCCAAAAAAAAAAGTGCGTTGGACTGTCATGTCAGAGGTCTTGGGTTCGATCCCTGTCTGTGCCATCTTAAGTTTTTTTTTCACGGGTACTGCCTCTTGCGAGGAATTGACAAATCCTCGAGTAATTCTTATTATGAAAAGTGCTTTCTCAAATTAGCCGTTCGGGTTCGGCTTAAAATTGTAGGTCCCCTCCATCCCTGAGAAAATTACTCGCACACAGGAATGGTTGGGAGTTGTAAGTCACAAGGCCCTTGTTCTCAACGGACTGTTGTGCCACCTATATCACTTTTATTATTTTTGTTCTTATGTCGAAAACCTGGCACATTTCAAGGATTATGAGAGCAAAATTTGTATTCTTTTATTAAAAAGTAGCATCCGGCTGGCAAACGTACATATTATACCTTATGTAAATACATAACATAACAACTTTTGTGGAATTTTAAAGTTAGAAAATTTGTAAACTCCAAGTTAATTTGAATTCTTACAAATAAGTATGTCGGAAATATAAACCGTGTTGAATTTTTAGATGATAGTGAGAATAGGATCGGAAATTTTGCGTGGGATGACAACTAATGCTTCTCTTATATTTTACAAATTAAAAAGTAAAACTTGTTTGATTATATAACTTTATAATTTGTTTGCTTGTTATCTTATCGTAATTTTTCTCAGACTAAACAAAATACACCTGAGAATAATCATACAAAAATATAATACACCATAAAAAATCGAAGAAAACTAAAAGAACACACTCTAAAAGTTCTATCGTTTTAAAGCTAAACGTAGCCACTTTTATCGTATAGTTCAAGCATATAACTTTAATTAAACTTATAACAGCTCTATCCCAGACTTGATGACCCCAAAAGAAACTATTGCAATAACAACCGAACCCTGATGATAACGATTCTCCGATTGATCAGCAATTTTAATTCCTTATCACTTTGAGGTAACGAGGTGAGTAAATAAAATATTGAATTTTTATTTCTTCATAACTCATTTTGTTCATACATAATAACTGTTTAACTTATAGTAGTTTTATTCTTTTTTATTTTTATTGACTAAACAAAATATTTTTGGTAATATTTTGTTGGGGACGGCATTTTGGCGATGATTATACTCGTAAATGTTTATCGGCACGATTTGTGCGAGTGTTTAATCTTAAAATAAATAAACAAAAAATAAAAGCGAGATTGCGAATGCGACTGCGACCGCGCGGTGGCCAATGTGCTGCAATTCACTTTTGCACTCTGGATGCCGAACTGATAAGCATGTCCCAACTCCCAACCCAAGTATAGCCAAGCCAAGCCATGCCACTTGCGCATTTAGTCGATTTAAATGAAATGGAAAATTGTTCTAAGATATACATGTACCAGTATATAGTACATAATGTAGTAGCAGAGGATCAAAGTACGTGATAACGGTAAATTGTATAATTGCACAGTCGCCGCCGCCGCCTGCGCCTGGCGCACCGCACAGCACATCTAGTTATACGGCGCCTGCTCTATGTATCTTTCATCTCTACAACAACAAGTGCCAACTTAAAAGATGCGACCATAATTAAAAATCATTTAGTCTCTTAATTTCTGCCAACGTTGCATATCAATATTAGTTTACGTGCTGAATCTCAGCTCAGCTCAGCTAAGCTTGATCCCTTGCGATTAAAGCGAAATTGTTTTCAAAATTAAATTCCTCCGATCGTTTAGTGCGGTAGCGGTTTTTGAATAGCTCGAATATGCCGGCATCCAATAATCGCGGTGATAGAGACGAAATTCGTTTTAGTGAAAAATCCATAGAAATGGATAGTGCAAAACCGAAAGTCTTGCGCCGATCGGTCAGTTCAGGACAAATAATTACTCCTTCGATGGTTCATCCGACACGTCGCAGCTTCACGACATCCTTTATGAGAATTCCGGAGGATCGTGAAATAAATATAGTGCGTCCAACGGGCAGAGAAGATCTTAACGTTAGCTCAGTTCAACTTCAAAGTGGAACCTCGTCGGTGGTTATGTTTTGGAGATCTCCAGTGGGGAGCTTGATTCTGTGGTGGCCAACCCTGATGATCGCTCTGACATTGAGTCTCCTGAGGCGTATTCTGCAAGTGTTTATGTTTATTCCACTACTAATTGCTGCTCCCAGTTTTTGGCTTTCGGCTTTGCTTTGGATATTCTGGAAGGTAATGCGTATTCCAATTTCAATACTCAAATGGATTCTCAGTTCAACGGCCGAAGATTTAATCGGTAACAATACAGCATCGGTCACAAATAGAAGCGATAAACGCACAGTGCTTATCAGCTGTGGCAGCACAATACAAACACTTCACATGGCTCGGAACTTGTATTCGTCTGGAGCCAGAGTTATCGTTTTCGAATTCGAAGGACACTTTGGCCTGGCTCGATTCTCGACTGCGGTGCACAAATTCTACTCAGTTCCCAAGCCAACGGTCGATAACCCGGATAGCTATATTGCTGCTCTATGTAACATTGTCGACAAAGAGAAGCCATCCTATTATGTGCCTGTTTGTGCAACAAGTCCGGCCTATTACGATGCTCTGGCTAAGCCCCACTTGGAATTGCTCGGTTGTGCCACATTCTTGCCAAGCTTGCAAGAAAATGTTTCTATAGATGACTCGCTGAAGTTTTTCCAGAAGTGCCGAACAAGCGGAATACCTTTGCCCGCTTTTAAGGTCCTATCCTCTAAGGAGGATCTGTTCTTGTTATACGAGAGCGGCTTTATTGCAGCATTCCGGAATATCATGATGGCGGTGGGAATGCAAGGACTCCTAGAACGTTTCAAATATGTCGTGCCCAATAACAGACGTGACTTCAAATTCAACCATGAAATCAGTGAAAAGAGTCAGTGGTTGATCGTGCGAGACATTCCCGGAGATCACTATGTCACTTGTACGACTGTTAAGGACTCAAAAGTCATAGCAAACGCCTCGTGTGTTGTCGAGCCCGAAACAAAGAATCTTATTCCAAAGTACAGTAAAGGCATTGAGATTTGGATTAAGGAGTTCTTTGCGCGGACAAGAAGTCAGAGACCCATAAATGGACACATAAGCTTTCGGTTGGTCAAGAGCCAGGCTACTGGGGAATTTCTGCCTCTCGGTGCTAGGGTAGGGGTTTCACTGCCATACATTTGCTATAGCGGAACTCATGCTAAGGTACTTTGCAAACCCTGTTCACACAATAATCAAACACATTCTTTGCTTGACGATGGTGGGCTCTTTTGGACAAATGAAAATCACAAAACTTCATCGATTGATGCTATTAGCAGGAGACTATTGGGTAATATTCTAGACAAACGCGAAGCTCTTTTTGCTTACTGGGATCCGTTGCCATATTGCGCCTACTATCACTTTCAATTGCCGCTAGCTTCAGTGAAGACATTTCTGCAAAAACGCCAGAACACACCGAAGAAAATTCCAACAGCCATAGCATCGCCTGTAAATTAATAAAATAATTTTTTGAAGAGAAATACAAGACGCGAGGAGAGAGATCTATAGACTTTTTTGATAAGCAAATACAGGGGTAGCTGGTATCAGTCAGATTGATAATTATTAATTTAAGTTAAGTTAATATCTAGTTGTTATTTTTATAAAATTATTATTAATAAAATAATACATATTGTGTATGTATAAGTAGTTGTAAACCTTATCTATTAATAACGATTAGAAAATATAAATTTATGCATGTATAGTCATTAAATGTACTCAATAAAAACAAAATAAAATAAAAATATAGTTATGAAATTAGGTACATATGTACAATGTACATAACGGTTTCGATTAAACATTGTTGTTTTTTCGAACAAAAGCAAACTGAGTGTTTGGTTTCGATAAAGTAATCGAATCTTTTAAATATGAGTAATTTAATTTAGTGACTAAATTTATATTCTGAATAATGTCCCTTGAACCGAAAATACAGTGGGGTGCACTGTTTTATCGCGTTTGACATCAAATTTTTAATAGACTTTAGGTCTCAGTATTTGGCCGGCCAAAAATCAAAATTTGTTAATGATCTCCCTCCTGTTGAAATTTTAATCCAGGCTCAGTAAAGGGGCTCCTAGCACGCACAAAATATGGAAATAGTCATCTTTCCTCATTTTAATTTGCAAGTATGACGTTTTCCACACCGTACTTCACTGTTTCCTTAACATGGTTTCTTTGGATGTTATCTCCAAGACGGCGCCAGCAATATTGTTTACCATCTGGCTGCTGACTGAAACCGAATAACTCCAACTCATCTTCGATTCACGAAAGAAAAAGAAGTCAGCAGATGTCGATGTATGTATATTCAACATTGTATTACGACATTTACCTCAGGTCTCAGGAAGCTTTGGACATTACTAGCACTCCGTTTAACAACGCGCTAAAAAATTCATATTATCGGGTGATTTGGAAGAAAGCTGTGGTATATCCTCTCCCAAAAAAGGAAAAGGACAACTCCAATCCGGTAAATCTCCGGTTGATAAGTCTTCTCCCTAGTTTCAGTAAGGTATTCGAGAAAAATTTGGCTTTAGGGCGAGACATGAAACTATTCATGCCGAGTCTAAGCTTGTTACTGATATCCAGTGGAACAAATCTAAAAAGCAATGTACTGGTGCTTGTCTGGTTGACTTGGAGAAGGCATTCGATAACGTATGGTTAGAGGGCCTGTATATAAAGCTTATCATACTTGGCATAAGTAAACCACTGCTTTATGACATGCTTAACGGCAGGCGGTTTGTTGTCAAAAGTGGCGATGAAGCTTTTATCGAAATCTTTGATGTAAAAATGTTCTTCAGCAGGGAGCGGTTAAGTCGCCCATCTTGTTCAGCATTTACACCAACGATCTGATAGGCAACCTAACTCAGGCAATTGCGTACGCCGACGACCTAATTGCGTACAGAATTTCCCCCAAAAATTGAGGTTATCAGGACACTTTTGCAGCGTGACTTCGACAAGATTCAGCAACAATGCGATGACTGAAAGTTAAAAATCAACAAATCATAAAAATCTAGTGATCGTGGGACTAAATCGACAACCTCTGGCGAATAGTGAAGTACCTTGGCATCAGGTTAGATCAGTATTTTTATTTCGACAGACATATGAGTGCTGCTCTGGCCAGAGCTAGGGGAGCTTTCGCCCTGACAAAACGGTTGTTTTTTAGCAGCCGTCTTAAAAGCAGGATAAAGGTGATTCACTACATGGCCATCAATTGGCCGATGATTGCCTATTTGTGCCCAGTATGGTTCAACGTTGCCCGATCTCAAATGGAAAATACCTTCAACGTTAAAGTACAAAAATCAAGTTCCAAAAGTTTCCCAATATTTACTCGCATTCCATTAATTGTAGCCATATCAGAAGGGAAGAAAAACATCTTACGGCATTTCTGGCGACAGTATTTGATCGTTTTACAAAAGGTTTTAGCTGATATCATATACCGAGAATTTTATTGATGGAAGTGTCAAACATGGATAATAACAAGGGGTGTGTATCTCGCTTTTTAACTATACAAGACAGCGTTTGGTTTCCTGTTCCCCATTCGACAGTCTGCTACATTTATACCAATGGCACATCCAGAGGGTCATGAGCCTCCCTGGGAGATTTTTTTTTTAATTTTCGTAGGAATTCCCTTGAATTCAAGATTTATCGTATTGGGTTGATGGATAGGACCCCTTTATATTTTAAATAATGTATTTTGTATATAAAAATAAAACATTTATTTTAGTACTTTCCATTTTGTTGCAAAAATGTCTTTTAGCTGAGATCAAGACCAAGAACACAAATATAAATCTTAAATCCAGCCCTATTCCAATCGCGCTGCACAAATTCATCAACTTCTAACCAATTTAGGATCCACGGGGGTCATGTGATCCATAAAGCTTATACCGTTTAGTAGAATAAGCTAATATTCCATCTACAGATTTGTTATTAATTTAACAATATTCACCCAAAAATCGGTTTGTCTGTCAAAAACAACTACACTTTGTAATAATACGAGTATCAAGTATTCACAAAATCTAAAATTTGCAAAAACTTTAGTAACGCTTTAAATTCGGGAGCGGGTCGAAATGCTGTATTTTAAAATACTGTATGGTTAAAATTCTGTATGATACTGTATGGTCATAATACTGTATTGTTAATATTCTGTATTTTAAAATTTGTACTCTTAATTTAAAATACTGTTTTGGCAGATCAAATATTTTGTTCATTATAATAAGAACAATTTAAAAATTTGAGAGAGATACAATTAAAAGACGAAGAAAATGAATAAAGAGAAAATGAGGAGAAGATACCATGTATTTTGTTTTTATTAATTCAAAGACTTATGAATTATCATAGGTACATATGTAGGTATGTTATTGTTCCAGGGAAGCATGTAAGAATATTATGCTAATATACATAAGTTATTATGATGTTTTCTTTAGAAAAAGTATTCTGTTTTCAAAATGTTGTACATACAGTTCTGTTCACTTGATTAGACGCACATATTTTTTTTTACATAAATTTGATTTTTTTATAAGTGTGTGCAAGAATTATCAAGCAATTGCATTTTTTAGAAAGCTTATTAAGTTCTCAACAAAAAAACACCAAAAAATGGTAGGTGAGTGGAAGATAACGGATATTTTTTCTCTTTTTTGTATATGCTGTAAGAAAAAGTGAAGTTTTTTTTTGTTCACTTGATTAGACGCACACTTTAAATTATTTATTTGGTCGCGATCTAGTACGCGGATTTGAGTTCGCTTCAAAGTTTAAGCATTTAACAGCATATAATATTATTTTTTATCAAAAATGGGGAAAAAAAAAAGTTTTAACCGCGGAAGAAAAAGGAAAAATTGACGCGTTCCATTCCGAAGGGTTTGCCATGAGAAGTATTGCCAAAAAAATAGGCCGAAGTGACCATTTTATAAGGAATTATATAAAAAACAGTGCTTCATATGGAACTAATTACAAGGGACGGACAAAAACCGCTTTAACTCCTCAGGACAAAAGAAAACTTCTAAGAATTCCGTCAAATTCAGCTGCCTCCACCAGCAAAATAAAGGAAAAAGCGGGGATAACTGCAAGCATATCCACTGTTCGGCGAGCTATTTTGAGCGCAGACCATCTGAAATTAAAAAAACTTAAAAAAACCTCCACTAAACGTCGTACGAAAAGAACAGCGGTTGGAATTCGCACGCCTACAAATGACGTGGGATACCTAGCTTGGAAGGGTGCTGAATTGGCGAAATGTCGTTTTTTCAGATGAAAAAAATTTAAATCGCCTGGACAAAATTTGGATGGCCCTGATGGGTATAACTACTATTTCCATGATGTAAGAAAAGAGGAAAAGTTTCTGACACGTCACCATTCGAGGCAAGGAGGAGTAATGGTTTGGGGAGCCATTTCGTACTATGGAGCGTTCGATTTGGTGTTTGTTTCCAACAAAATGACGGCATATACAAAAAAGAGAAAAAATATCCGTTATCTTCCACTCACCTACCATTTTTTGGTGTTTTTTTGTTGAGAACTTAATAAGCTTTCTAAAAAATGCAATTGCTTGATAATTCTTGCACACACTTATAAAAAAGTCAAATTTATGTAAAAAGAAATGTGTGCGTCTAATCAAGTGAACAGAACTGTATGTATGTAGGCTGAAAATGATTAAATTTGCAAAACAATTGTTATTTTTCAGCATTTCGAAATACAGGATGATGATGTAAAGAATTTTGAGATACAGTATTTTGATCATACTGTATTTTGTACATACAGTTTACTGAAATACAGTATTTTGAGATACAGTATGTAAAATACAGTATTGTAATCGAACCTTTTTTCGAGACTTTTTTTGAGAGATACAGGAAATATGTTAAATAAAATTTTTTTTGACGCACATAAAGAGTGTAAGGCTTTCAAAATAATAATAAAATAAATAAATCTACTTTTTGAAGTAAATTTGATTTGGATGCTCTAGAATTACAATTTAAACATAAATTACAAGAATATAAATGTTAAACTAATGTCTAGTTGAAATACGTGATTAACGTTTCGTATTTATTAATTTAAATTAAAAGCTTTGAATATCTCAAGAACTGAAGTGAAATAAAAATTCTGCAGCGTGTAATTTGAGAGTGCCACACTAAAGTTTCTTCCCAACTTATTTGTTTATACCTTTATTTGTTTTAATTTAATTTTTAGATAAATAATGTACCCAAATGCACCACTTTCCCTAAATTCAAGAAGCAAATGTTTTTCTTTATCCAATTTTTAAGTTTTGTTGACTGCTTTTTGATCAAATTATTTTTAAAAGTTCCAGGCCGGAAACAGCAATTTCTTAGAATTTGTTTTCTAGTATCTAAACTATTGTATGTTAGCTTTTAAATAGGGCATATATTTAGAAAACTGTTGGAATCTTCAAATACTTTTATATGTAAGGAGTAGCCCAAATTAGTTAGTACCATGCCTTGCTGGACAACAGTGTTCTCATAAGATTTAATAACTAAAATTTTCAATTTAGCCCTTAAATTATGTAAATATAAGGTTATGATATATACACATATTGTAATTGTAATTTTGTCAGCCACCTTTACAGAAAATTAAAGAATATTTTTAAGCGGTGTCCAAAAACTTGTTTTTATTTAAAGTGTGTGTACCAACCCCCTACTCTTTTATAAAGCCTGAATCTGCCCTTGTTTTCTTCCTAGATAAATTCAATCTATGATATCTTATTTATTTGATATTAACTGCCTTCTGAAATCAAAACTGTCTTCTGAAATGGAAAACTCCAAAACACACTAACGATTTAACATTGCCATATTAATCAATCATTACTGCTTTAGATTCAATAATTGCTATATACCTGAGCCTTGGTTTGTCTTTAGACGAAGATTAAATGGTCAACTTTAATTTTCATTCTACCCAGATTGTGATTCAAAAAATCTTGGAAGACCTTTTTAAAAAAAGGTAATTTCTTAGGCTTAATATTTTTAATTTAGTTTTTTGTTAGTAAATTATTTCAAAACTTTTTTCTGAAAATGTAAGGTATGACATTAGTTGTCTCAAGTTTAACACACGATGAATGTACTAAATGTTTTATGTTTACAACTGATCCACTCCACACCCTTTTGAAAAATCAAAACAATCACTTGAGTTTTTGAACTTTATCATACATATTTTCCAGACTATGGAAAATAGTTTTTCAATATACTATTATGTTGTTTAAAAATGTATTACAAGCAAAACTTAACTAATTTAGATTTCAGTCCATAAATTTTACCTTTTCCTTGGTGAAAATAACAAATAATGTCTTGCAGTTGATTTAGGTATCCCTTAATACAGAATTTGTAATGAAGTTCAAAAACACTTTAAATTTATCACAGTTAGAAAACATTTATTTATATATGTAGTTACTATTCTTTTCTTTATTTACAAAACTTAAAATAATAAAAATATCTTCCTCTTTTCATTGGTACTTGCACATGTTCAAGCAATAAAGAAATGAATAATAATAAATTGTTTGTTTACAACGTTTCATTTACCTATTTTACTATAGCAACCATGTTTACCAAAGTGGAACGAAAACTACGTTCGTGAATTGTGAGCCAAGTCCAATATTATATCCAGTATTGTGTCCAGAGTCTAGGGTGGTTTATTGATGACGATGAATTTAAAAACTCAGCGGGACTCTGTGCTAGGAAAATTTCATTTATCATTTAATTAACATGTAATTAATTGATTTTGAGTACACTTGTATCTACTTTCAAATAAGTAAAATCATTCTTATCTTACATTCTCTACTACTGTCTTATTAACTAATAAAATTTGTTTTTGTGTTGTATGATATATTTTTATACAAGTTATGAAACTGAGAGTTCATAACAGATTTTTGAAGAACTTAAAAATGTATATTTTCGTAAAGTTGAATTATTGAATACTATCAGGAAAAAAGCTTTGCACTGATTATTTTCCAAAATTTTAAAGCGCTAGTACTTTAACATTGTAATATCCTAAATTAAATTCTTAAAATATATTTAAAAAAAATTATTTTACTTTTTGTTTTGGTTTTAAACGATCTCTGTTAGGTTGTAAATGGGCATATTTTTCGATTCGAACGTATTTTTTGTTGTCAATAGTTTATCTTTTTTATTTAAAAACAAAGAACATTTTTAAAATAAACACACAACAAAGTCATGCAAATTTTTGCCAGGGCGATAAATTGTTAAGTGCAAAATTTTGTATTCTTTACTTATTACGAAATGTCCATTACTTTTTTTTACTGACAATAACTTGTCCCAATTTGTCATGGCCAGACCTTTCACCAAATTCACTTTGAACTAGGGATGTTGCGAATATTCGCATCCGCATCCGCAATTGCGGATTATTCGCAATAATTCCAACTTCCGCATCCGCATCCGCATAAACTGATGCGGATGTTTTTAAACGATTTTTGTTTTCAAATTTGTAGTTGCAATCGAAAAATAGCAACAGCATAATATCGTGATAAACAACAACGACCCTTTCACCCTTAGTAAAAATTTTAAATTCAAAAATCTCGGTCCCAAGTAGGCGACAACAAATGCAACAACAAGTGATATGCATTATGCAATGGTCACAGATTGGAGGATATATTCGGAACCAGGAACGTCCGGTTTAAGTTACAAGGCTTGCTTCAGAAGCCATATGGCAATGATGCTAGATTCATCAACTGAAGACGAAGGTGAAGGAGAATCTGATAACGCTAGTCCCGAAGCACTTCTCCGAAGGGAGTTAGCATGTTACCGAAATAAAAAAAGAGAATTAGATAATAATCTACTTGATTGGTGGAAAATCCATCAAACAGATTTTAAAAGACTCCAAAGTTGCACTGAGGTATTTATCACCTCCACCAGCCAGTGTTCCCAGCGAACAACTATTTAATGGAACTGGATTAATATACGATCCACTAAGAAACAGTCTGAGAAGGCTGCAATCTTGCTTTTTATTAAATATAACTCACCCATTTTTAAATTTAATTATTAAACGCAAAGATAATCAATAAAATTTTCCTTTATTTACGGACTTAAAATTGTTTTTATTTAATAAATTCTAAAATCCGCAATCCGCAAAATTCGCAAATCCGCGGATGTGAGTCTCAAAAAATCCGCGGATGTAAAAATTTTTACATCCGCAACAACCCTGCTTTGAACCATTTCCTTTGGGACACCCAGCATACAAAAATGCATCCAGACAAAAATGTGTTTATTTATACTTATATGATTTTCCAATAAGAGGATTTGTGCAGCTTGAAGAGGTAATCATCACCACCTTAAGATTTTTTCTAAGTAGTTCCCGTAGCGTGATGGTTAGTGCGTAGTGCGTAGTGCGTAGGACTGTCGTGCCAGAAGACTGTTGCGCCATTTTATTTATTAATTTATTTAAGATTTTTTCTTTGGGTAAGCTAAAAGATAAGGTCTATTCCAATACTTAATCGATTCAAGATTTTGAATATGAAATTCGTTAAATTATCGAAATGTGAGATTTGGTCTTGGTTCTTGGACAAATTTTATAGAAAGTGTTGACCATTTGGCTGATATTATTCTCCTTTGTAAATTGCATACCTTCCTCTTTACAATGAAACAACCATTAATTTGAAATGTAAGCAACAATATTAAAACTTCTTTAAAAGCCTATATCATTTCTAAGCGTAATATTTAATATATTACTGGAACCATAAGCATTGGGCTCCCAAAGAATGACATCCATAATTTCACAAAACACAAATATAATTGAAACTAGTTCGACATTTACTTCGAAAAAGTCCAAGGCCTATTTTCATTACATCTTAAGGGCTCCGTGAAACTAGGCCCCAGGAAATTAGGCCAAAAAAAAAATGAAATAAGGCCCCAAATTGGGGTAATTTTTCATAATGAAATTATGCCCAATGAAATAAGACCCCAATTTGTTTTTTTTTATATTAAAGTTTATTTTCAAAAATGAAATAATACCCCAAACCATCAAACAAATACTTGGATTGTATCCTGTACAATTTCCCAGCAACAAGGACACTTGTAACTCTCCTCTCCTTCAGCTATACCTTCAGCTTGAATTTTGAGATTGCATTCAGCACAAATTTTTAAATGCCTGCAAGGCAACAGAAAAATAGTTACTCGCAAATCCTTACAAACAACAAATTTGAAGAAGTTTCCATTTTAGGCAGAACGACCCAAAACACCGTTTTGTGCCTCAACAGCAGAAGTCGTTCTGATGTTTTCTTTAAAAACAGAAAAGTTGACACACGAGCGATTTTTACTTGCATATATGTATAATTTTTAACATATTTTAAAATTTAAGATTTTTCCCATTTTTTTTTGTTCTTATGGATATAACAACAAAAAATGAGATATTTTGCTAGCTCTGGGTCCAAAACAATGTTGTTTTGGCAATTTTAACTTTTTAAGTAAATTATGCAAAATGAAATAAGGCCCCAAATTGTTTTTCAAAATAAAATGAAATTAAGCCCCAAATTTAATGTTGGGGTCTTTTTTCACTATGAAATAAGGCCCCAAAAAAATGGAATAAGGCCCCGAAAATTAAATAAAACCCCAAAATTCAAGAATTTTCATTGTTGTTGTTTTGTATGCATTTTTTTGGAGCTAAATCTAAGAAACTGTAATAAAATTGAAAAATATTTTCGGCCAGTCACAAAACATTGCTTTAAAAGAAAAAAGGTAGCTATAATTAAATACACAGTGTTTTCCCATAGTCTTAAAATGTAAGTTAAATCGTATTTTAAATTATTTGTATAATAAAAACGCAAAAAGTCGGAAAAGTGTCTCACTAATGTAAGAAAAATATTGCAATTGCCTGAACCTCACAATTAAAAGGAAATTTAAATGAAATTCTTGAAAAATGTGTAGGTAACAAAACGTAAAAAAGTAGCATAGTAAAACAATTTGAAAATAAAGAAGAAATGTAAAGCTTTTGTTACGCTTGCAACATTGTGGCAACACTGATGCAGACGAAGGTTCTATAACAAAGATGAACATGTTGGCCTTCACCATAATCTTTATCCGATATAGTATATTCTGCATTTTTGGCGGGGCGTCGGAATTTTCAATATTTTGCATGCACAAAAGTAGAGAAAGGTACATGTCAAAACCCCTTTTGTACTTCCTATAAAATACTATGATGGAGACGAAAATAATATAATAAAGATAAACATTTTCGTCTGCACTTTTATCTTGTCTTCTGCATTTCTCGAATTTCCCATAATGCAGAAATAAATAACTTCACCATTTTGGTCCTTTCTCTCTATTTGACAAACATCAACTTTATAGGTACCATCGCTGTTTTTGTAGAAATCAAATGCAGATATATGTAAAACAACCATTTAGTTTTTCCGGAGTTAAAGCGATGTTAACCAATTCCTCAAGCGTAAGTTTTACCTGTTTAGGTTTACCCATTCATAATAGCTAAACCTCAATCACGCTTTAGGTCCGTCGGGCTTGAGACAGATTTCTTACCAACTTTAAGATATTTTACGATGTCATATGTCATAAAGTACGAATTTGCTAAATTTAACGTAGCTTAAAACATCGTGCGTTGAGAATAAAGTTTACTTAATTTTTTTTATTTATTTATTTATATTTATTTTATTTGTTTATAAATTTAACAACAGAAGGGAAGATACTGTGATATGCACCGATTCTAAAATAAAACAAACAAAACTGTATTAACTGTATCACAGTGCAAAAAAATAAAAAATAGATCTATTCAGGCATTGAGCTCAAAGCTTGAGTTAACATTTCACATTGAAAATTATTGCAACTTCCAAATATATCCATCTCAGGAGATCGCAATATTTGGCTGTGATGAAAAGCGTTTATATAACCAAAAAAAGTCGGGTAGAAATAAAACTATGTAAACTTTGATATCGAGGAATAGAATGAAATAAGATCAATTTATCTATATCAAAACATTGTTTGAGCTAGAATGGAATATAAACAAGTATTCATTCTTTCAGAACAACATATAACTGTTTAAAAAAAAACAAACGTACGTTTAAGAAAACGGCCTCAGTACAGTAGTTGATTCACAACAAAAAGGTTCGCCAGCCCTGTCACAGCTGTCATAAATGACAGCAGATAAGTATATGACAGCACTGCTACAAGTACTTTTGTCAACGGTCAACATTTTTATTTTTCAAGGCAAAAAAGAAAATGGTTTTCCTATGTTTATAAAAACAAGAGTGACGACAAAAATAAAAACAATAATTAATAAAATCTCCATAACTTTTATAATGATTCATTTTGTATCTGCATAGATTCGCGTTGCATGCATTTATTCGTGATAAGCATAAAAAGTGCTAACCTTCCAAAATTGACGACGCATGAAGAACAAATTTAGGTTTTAGTGAAAACAAAAAGAAAGAAAGAAAGAAAAAAAAACAAACTTAATGAAAATTCAAAACAGGGCAAAGTCTGTTGTTCTGTTCGCGAATTCGTGATTGTTTTCCACAATGAACCATCCTTTAGAGCCCTCTTTATATAATCCAACTGACAGTGCTATTCCAATAAATCCAGATGTCGAACAGCCACCCCCAGAGACACGAACAAACAACGTCACTAGTGCAAATGGTTCCCACCATAGTATTAATATCGATGTACATACATCAGCGTTGTCTGACTCACCGACCTCTGTGCAGCAAAACTTCTTATCATTCCTAAACGAAGCACGCAGTCACCTTGGAGGTAGACCTGTTAATCTAAATGTTTCGGCGGCGAACAGTGAGATTACAAATGTTCACCATCACCCTGGCGCAACTGTGCCCCCAGAAGACAGTAATGTCAACCGCTGGAGAGTGAATCTAAACAATGTGCTGTCTTTTTCGGCTGGCCCTTCCACTGAAACAATTCGGTCTTGGATACCGCGAACAAGTAGCTTTCGATACGTTCCCCTAAATAGATCGTCGTCTAGCGTTCGTGATCCTCCATCTGCTGTTGCGGCAGCTGGGGATGTTGCTGCGGCAAATGATGTTATTATTAACTTCAGCACAATATCCTCCCCTCCAGCCAGCGATCGTGATAGTAGCTTAGCAGCTAATCGGGAACCTCGAACACCTTCAATTCTAACAAGAATAAGTGTGCCTAGGACGAATCTAGTCGGCGGCAGTTCTGGAGAGAGCACAACGAGTGGACGAGATCTTGGAACTCCACCAACTATTCAGCCTAATTCATCGAACGATGGCCATCGGACCCCATCAACGCCACCGCCTGCAGCTCAACGAAATCCACTTGAAATAGACGAAGATAATCTGGTCTACGAATTGGCTGTGAAAGTGTTGAGCCACTTTGTGCGTTATCTTCCATTCATTGGAATCATATTGTTAAAAGCCATCTATGACCACTGTTTGGGTATAATAGATGTTTTAGTTCTACATACTGTAGTCTACCAAATGAATAAATCACTGTGTGAACAGGTGGCCAAGATGTCACAAAAGAGTCTGGGACTGTTATTTCGTGATTACCTTCTGTTAACATTTGTTTTGGTGTATCGATTCATGATGTCTCATAATCAACCTGATTATTTTGGATTGCTGCTGAACACAGCTATTGATCCGAAATCGCTCGGTCAACTTCTCTATGCAGTTGCTGTGAACGATCTCATTTTAAAAGTCGCTACGATTAAAATTAAAATTTTGATTACAGCTCTACCAACAGATATAATAAAGCATAAGTCACGAGTAAGTAAAATTTAATAATTTTTTTTAAGTGCCCAAAACCGTGTTATCTATTTAAATACGTTTTTGAATGTCATTGTCTTCTCAAGACTGACTAAAAATACGAAACTAACCTGCAACCACTCAATTTTTTGAATCTTGTTCTATAAGTTTATTATGCAATCTCAGGTTGTAGTCTCCTTTTGAATTGTTCAAAATTTGTATTCAAAATGGGATACTTTTGGAACTGCTAAATAATGTTGTGTTTTTTTTTCTAAAGTTCTATTTCAAATAGCATACAAGTTATGGTCATTGGTATAAGAAAAAGTAATTTTCAGTTACATTAAAGCTCCACACAAATTCTCCATTTCAACTTACATTGTATTTGTATTGACACCAATTAAAGGTTTTTGTGAACATATAGGACCCATACAGAAGGACTTTTTTGCAGTCTACACAAATGTTGTCTTTATTTTCGCTGTTTTTATTCATTGCTGAACCAATATACCTATTTTAGGCCATCACATCTTCATTTATCCTTTTTCTGCTTACTTTTTTAAGGTCCTCACCGAACTTCTCCCTATACATCAGTATCTTACTAAATATCTCCTATTCCGGAGTCCAACTTGAAAGAGGTCACTTATATAGTGTTGGCCAAAACAAAGGCAATTTTAATTGCCTCGATTATTAAATAATTAAAAAACAATTTAAGGATTCAATTATTGTATATTTTTGTTTTTAAAATTTAAATAAATATTTACAGTTTCTAATGGAAAATAAAATATAGTTGTTTTTGTAATAGTTCATTAAATATAGCACAATTTGTTCAATATTAGGCTGGTCAAAACAAAAGCAACTTTTTAAAAATACATATATTTTTTTAGTCTTACTAAAATATTTCTACTATTTGGTAGCAAATTCCTTGTTTTTAATCACTTCAACTCATCTTCGAGGCATGGAGTCAATTAAATTGCTTATAAAGCTGTTTGGGATACTTTCCCATTCCAATTTTATTTGATCAAACAGATCGTTTTTATTTTTGCAATTAATCCTTACAATTCGTCGATCTACAATTTCTCATAGATTTTCTTTTGGGTTGAGATCTGGGGACTGTGCTGGCCATTGTAACACGTTAATTCGTTTTTCTTGAAGCCAACTCTTAACCGTATTGCACTTTGTGCTTTGGGTCGTTGTCCTGTTAAAATATCCATTTCAGAGGCATCTGATCCTCAGGGTGTGGCAGCATTATATGTTGCAAAATGTCATGGTACATAAGTCGGTCCCAGTCAATGATCTGAAAAACATCCCCACACCATTACGTTACCCCCTCCGTGTTTTACATTAGCTTTGGTGTAAAGCATCTTTCACATGAGCAACGAACTGCGAATTGCGAACTGTGGATGTTCGCATATTTTGACTTTTCTTTCACATGAGCTTTTATTTCTATTCGCAGGTAGCGACGAATTGTCAACCCGTTTCTCCATATTTTCCTCAGCCATCATCTTTCACACAAAAACAAAACAAGAGTGGATAATTTTGAGGTTAAGTTGAGCGCGAACAATTTATTCGTTGCAGTGTGGATGGTATGTGGAACGCGAATAGAGTTTGACAATTCGTAGCAACCACACTGCAATTCGTTACTACCAAATTGTTTTTACAAAATTCTCTTGTTTTAGAGAACAAAATGCAAATTTTATTATCCTAATATTAGTGTCAATTGGTTTCTTATAATTTAAATGCATTTTTGTGTGGAATTGACTTTTTGAAATGTGTAAAATCACGTTTGTTCGTCCATTCGCAGTTCGCAGTTCGTTGCTCATGTGCAAGGCACTTAACGTGGATTTAGTGATTCTTTGGCTGGTCTGCGAACACGACGGAAATCATCGGAACCCTTGAAATTGAATTTGGACTCGTCCGAAAAGAGTACGTTCCTCAATTTTCTAACGGTCCAGTTGATGTGGTCATGAGGAAATTTTAATCTCTCCAGCTTTTATTGAAAATAAAATTCTGTTTTACAGCTTTGAAAGATTTTAGTCCACCATCAACAGCTCGTCTCCGAATTTTTCTCGCGCTTACGTTCAGGTGGGGTTGGGTTCTTATCTGTCTCGATGATATAAAAGGGCCTTTTTTATTTTGATTTTATTATTGCAGAATCCTCGTTTTTTTGTTTTTTTCTGGTCTGCCACCTCGATGAACCGTTTGGAATGAGTTTTTGTCACTGATTTTGAAAAAGAATATTTTTTGAATCATTCCACTTTTATATTCTGTTATAATTTTTTATTTTATTTCGTTAGAGTATTTGTTTCCAGGCATTTTAGAAAAGTTAGCTTGCCCGTGAACTAAATAACACCTAATTAAAAGATTCAACTGCACTCCATTGCCAATACCTTTAATATGAGCAATGGATTTTGTAATTAACGGACTAACTTTTCTCTACTAATAAGAAAAAGAGAGATAGCAATAAAAAGTTGCTTATGTTTTGACCAACAAAAAATTGGGTTAACTGTCCTTATTTACTATACTTTAGTTAGCGCTACAGCGCAATGTGTTCCTGGGCCTGAAGTAGTAACTTTCGCCAGCTTACTCGATCTCTAGCTTACTTGCCTCCAGTTTCGAATACCAAGTTGGCGTCGGCCTCAACTTGATCACTCCACCGGAGATGAGGCCTTCCTCTGCTTCTTGTTCCCTCAGGCTTTGCGTTGAATACCTTACGGGCTGGAGCTTCGATGTTCATTCGCTCGACATGCCCTAGCCATCTCAAGCGTTGAACACGCAGTTTTTTGACTAGTGACAAGTCACTGTGCAGCTCGTATAACTCCTGATTATATCTTCTCCCCCAGATGTTACTTTGCCTGTCGACACAAACCGGATCATAGATAGTACGCAGAACCTTCCTCTCGAAGATACCAAGAGATCCTTCATCCGCCTGGGAGAGGGTCCATGCTTCTGCACCATACAGCAAGACTGGGATGATTAAAGTTTTGAACAGTGTCTCTTTGGTACTTCGCGACAGGGCCTATTCCTCAACTGCTTGCTTAGACGAAAGAAACAGCGATTTGCAAGGGTAATTCTACGTTTGATCTCCGCGCTGATGTCATTTACAGAATCAACAGCAGTGCCCAGATAAAAAAATTCGTTTGCCACCTCGAAGTTATACCTGTCAATTGTCACGTTTTGACCAAGTCTACGGTATGAATCGACTATTTGACGACAGTAAATACTTCGTTTTGTCCTAGTTAATGTCAAGACCCATTTTCTTCGCCTCAGACTCCATATCAGAGAAGGCACCCGTCACTGCTCGTTTGGTTCTTCCCATAATGCCGATGTCATCTGCATATCCAAGACATTGTGTGGATTTTTGAAAGATGGTGCCACTTGTATTGGCGTTGGTGTTGCACACCACTCTTTCAAGAATAATATTAAAGCAGCTACATGACAGCGCATCGCCTTGTCGAAGTCCTCTGGTGGTTTCGAAGGTTTCGGTCGAGTCGCAGCAACGAGCATTTTCCAACGTCATCATCCTGATAAGTCGTATCAGTTTGGTAGAACCAAAACTCAACATGACACGGTACAGTTCGTTCCTGTCTACACTGTGATAAGCTGCTTTAAAATCGATGAAAAGATGGTGTGTTTCTATGTTATGTTCTTGGGTCTTTTCCAGGATTTGGCATAGAGTGAAAATTTGGTCGATGGTAGATTTTCCAGGCCTGAAGCCACACTTTTAAGGGCCAATTAGTTCGTCAGTAAATGGCTTCAGGTTTACATAATACGCTGGAAAAGATCTTGTATGCGATGTTTAAAAGGCTAATGCCTCTGTAGTTGGCGCAGAGAAGGCGGTAACCTTTTTTATGGATCGGGCAGATGGTGCTTAAGTTCCACGCGTCGGGCATGCTTTCTTCCGACCTAAATTAACTTTCCTACTTATGTCATATTTAATGAACCGTTTTGAAAACTATTTTCTCTTATAGTATATTCACAAGTACATACATAATGTTTTAAATTTTAGATAAATTTTTGAATGACAAAAAGATGGAGGTAGTTTTAGTTGCTAATGTTTTGGCCAACACAGTATATGTTACTTGATCTGTGGCCTTCCGTTGGTTTCCCCGTGCTCTAAGTGACCCTGTCGTCACAGACGTTCTTATTTTTTCCGCATGGTTGAATATACGGCGCATTAAATCCACTCGTCTATGCATTCCAGGCCGTAGATCACTTGAAAGACGTTTAACTCCAAAACAACTCAAGGCTCTTTAAATTGCTTTTGTCATGACCATTCTATTTTAGTTTAAAGATTTAAGACATAGGTATTCAATATGTGAAATCTACAACGAACATAAATTGTTAATACTTGCAATTAAAAAATTTCCTTTTTTTTATAATTTTCAGGGAAGACTTTTTGCTCTGATTGAAGCCATTTCACAACTTTATAGATCCTTAGTTCCCATCAAGTCATGGATGCTGTACTTGCTTATTTCCTACACAGGATTTGATATTGTAAGTTCAAAATATTATTTTTCTAAAAAACTTTGATTAATGTTTAATCTTTTTATTTTAGATTGTAGGAATGTTTTTCTTCTCTTCTTTGTACATGGGCGCTAAAGCGTTTGAATTTGTAGAACGTGGTAAATTTTTGAAAAAGGCCTTTTGTAGTTTTCTCAGAAATGTCGTAAGTAAAACCTAAAATTAACACAACCCGAATATTATGTTATTTTCTTATTTGTTTTATTTATAGGATTATGGTCGCCAACCATCAAAAGAGGAACTAAGCGAAGCCGGGGCTCTGTGTCCGATATGTCACGACAACTACGATACACCCGTGGTTCTGGAATGCAACCACATCTTCTGTGAGGTATGTGTGGGCACATGGTTTAAGCGTGAGCAAACCTGTCCAATGTGCAGAGCCAAAGTCGCAGACGATCCAACCTGGCAGAATGGATCAACAACCCTATTTTATCAGCTCTGTTAAAAAGTTGAACATCGATAAATGAATGATAATGTTACAACTTTATTTTACTTTATTACTATGTAGCTACGTTTATGATCTTATTTCATTCAAAGTTAATCAATTTTAAATATATAAATAATGTATTTTGAAGCTAAAGAGTTGAATTATTCGGCGTCGACGAACAAATTCTTCAACCTATTTTAAACTACCAACTGTTTTGTTTTGGAAATTGCGACCGTCTCCTTCAGTTGCTTGTTTGTTTATTTCCTTGTGCCGGTCTTTGCTGACTATTTCTTCGAGAACTTCGCCATCGCCTTTGATGAGACGGGAACGACCCGTTTCAGGATCGATTATTCGCCGAATTTGGCTCTGTCGCTTTTGGTATTCTTCTGGAGTTTCTGGGACATGTGATTTTGAGTACATCAGATCTTTTTTAAGGAATATTGTCAATATTGATTTGTATGGAATTCTAAATAAGCTATTACTTACCTATGGGAACGGAAAAATCAGGTTCGTCTTCCCGGTCCCGGCTCGTAGTTGTCGTCTCAACTTGTTTCGTTTTGGAAAGTTCAGCGGCTTTGGCAAGTCTTTTTAGTTCCTTATCTTTTTGTTTCTTTTCCTTTTTCTTTATCTTTGATTTCTTTTCTTTTTTGTGTTTTTTCTTTTCTTTTTTCTCCTTCGAACGTTTGTGGTGATATTTTGGTTCATCCATAATTTCTTAGAAAATTTATACTTTTATGTATAAATAAATTTATTTACTTATTTTTCGGATTGACAGATAAGAAACAAATGTCAGTGGGTGTCGGGTGGTGTATGTGCTTTTAGAGTTGCCATTAACACATTTATAAAACACCTAATTGATTTATTTATGGTAATTTATATTTTTATCAGTTTTGTTATATTAAATGTACAGTACAGAAATATATGCCAATAAATAATTACCTCATATAAATAATTTAGGCAGCTTTATATTTCTTAGATTTCTGCGAATTTTCTCAATCAGATTTAAAAAGCAGGAAAATGATTAATAAACACAATTAACTATTAATTTCGCCTCGCAATAAAATAGCTTTGCATTTCTTTTCTTCTTCTTTGAATTGTGCGATAGAGAATTATTGGAAAATTGGTATTCTTAGATTGCTGACAGCAAATTGAAAAAATTGGTAAATTTTGTGTAAATATACACTGGCCGATTATGTTTGTCTTCAGGTCTGCATTATGACAGTTCCTATTATAACCAAAATTTGTAAGATTTGGTTATACCTAGGTACCTAATTTGTTTTTTTTTAGAAATACAGTCAGTCACGAAAGTCTACATACACCCTTGAAAAATGCAAAATCATCAATAATAGACAAAATTTCAGTGATATTTTTTATTATTTAGAATATTTACAGCTTAACAACTAAAATAGAACAAAAAGATTTAATTTTTTTTCAACAATTCACTTGAAATAACAAAAAAAACAAAAAAACCATCTCACGAAAGTCTACATACAGCTGCTTTTCAGCCGTTCTCTACAAAAAAAACCGTTATTTTTTTGCACCAAAGGAAATTTTTTGAAATTATAAATCAGTTTTGCCTTGACTTCTATAACTTCATTTGAAATAAATTTTGTGAAAATGTCGACGCGAAAAGAAATACCGGTCGAAATACGAAATCTGATCGTTAAACTTAACAATGAGAAAAAAAGTTACAGTGAAATTGCTAAAATAGTGGATAAAAGTCGAGCAACAGTTCAGACCATAATTAAAAACTATAGAGATAGAGGTCACGTCTCAAATAATCCTCAGAACGAGTGAAATTGCTAAAATAGTGGATAAAAGTCGAGCAACAGTTCAGACCATAATTAAAAACTATAGAGATAGAGGTCACGTCTCAAATAATCCTCAGAACGACTTTTATCCACTATTTTAGCAATTTCACTGTAACTTTTTTTCTCATTGTTAAGTTTAACGATCAGATTTCGTATTTCGACCGGTATTTCTTTTCGCGTCGACATTTTCACAAAATTTATTTCAAATGAAGTTATAGAAGTCAAGGCAAAACTGATTTATAATTTCAAAAAATTTCCTTTGGTGCAAAAAAATAACGGTTTTTTTGTAGAGAACGGCTGAAAAGCAGCTGTATGTAGACTTTCGTGAGATGGTTTTTTTGGTTTTTTTGTTATTTCAAGTGAATTGTTGAAAAAAAATTAAACCTTTTTGTTCTATTTTAGTTGTTAAGCTGTAAATATTCTAAATAATAAAAAATATCACTGAAATTTTGTCTATTATTGATGATTTTGCATTTTTCAAGGGTGTATGTAGACTTTCGTGACTGACTGTATATGTACAATGTTTGTTTATACATTACAATTTTAAATACAAAAAGAAAAATACAGTTTACTTAAGAAGGCAGCTGGGGCAGTGAAGCCTCATGTCGTCATGCCTCACGTATCCTAGGTAGGTACCACACAATCGGGACAATATGAGCACCAAGCTACTTCGACCTGTCAGGCAATGTTCTATTTTATTGTCTTGATTGTTGCTGATAAGTATGTAGGTAACAATAATATATTTTTGACCTAACATGAAGGGATTAAATTTTCCCACGTCTATCATTATGGATGCCATAGTCTTATGTAGGTATTCTAGAGCATTTTATTTATAAATCTTTGTAGGAATGAGAGGTCCCAAAGAAAGAGAAAAAAGAAAGGTTCTGTGTGAGCTTAAGGTTCAAGACGGGTTATGTTGCCTTAGGGTTATGTAGGAGGACAGTTTGCTACTTAAGCACTTTTTGACAGTTCTTATAGGACCGAATGCAAAATAGACTTATCTCGACGCAATCATACTCAACCCAATGATTTAAAACCTTAAAGATACATACATTTATACAAAGATTCATTTCAAGACCTGGGGTGGAATCGGCTAAGGTGATTGTTGATAAATGACAGTCAAAATATGTAATCGAATTCGATCTATGTATGTAAGGTGATAGTCAAATTGATACTTAAAAAGCTGTCACAACATTTTCTTATGTAGGTATTGAAGTATCGTCTTTTTGAGTGGACGTATTTATAATTCTAAAAATATATCAGACTGTTGTCTTTAAACTGTGAATTGCATTAAAAATTAGTTAATAATAAACATAAATAGTATAGCTAGACCAATTCTAAGTCGGCAAATTGAAACAATCAAAAGAATATTATATATTTATGGATGTGTACCTCCTAGTATTTAAGAATTTAATGTGTGTTAAAAAAAAGAAATCTCAATAAAGACTACTACTACACTACTTCTAAGCTGTCACAACAAAAATGTGATAGTCATTTTCCTACAAATATGTCGTTTCTGAAAAGAGCTGACAGACGCTCACAAAAAACGAATGGAAAATTTTTTCAGTTACGTTTTTTAGGTAGGTACAAAAACACATTCTTGTGACCGACAAAGCTTACGACATTCGAAAAAACACATGAAAACTAAGAATGTTATTTAAACACAGCCAATTTGATACTTTTATTTAGATATTTTATAGGAATCATTTTAAAATATCACCATAGCAACAATGAATTGTGAGAGTTATAATCTGAAATTGTTCAATCGAATTGAATTGAGTTGATTCATCTTACACACACAGAATGAAAATGATAGTCAAATTTGACTATCAAAAATATGATAGTCAATTATCACCTTAGCCGATTCCACTTCTGATACGGTAGGGTCCACTTAATATAAATAATGTTATTATACACAAACCTCTAAACGAGCATGTTGTTTATACGAACTCTGGTCGCGGTCTTGACAGTTCGTCTGTCAATAAGTGGCGTTGGTATTAGATATCCATCAAAAAACTTAAACGTCGTCATGAGCGAAATACGAACGAGAGACTGACAGAAACAGAAAGGATGTATCCGCACCGGGGGTGTGATGGGTGGTCCATCTTATCCTTGGAGCGTACAAGGTCGTAACGTTTGAAAAAATATAAGTGATAAAACACGAAAAGACAGGAGTCATTCTTCTTTCACAATAATGTTGTAGTTATTACAGTCGTTTATCTATCACACAATCACTCCTTCAAGAGATAACCGATTGGAGAAATTTCCGATCGGAACTTTTTTCAAATTTCTTAATGTTATGGCTGGCCGTTCCTATATACATATAAACCCTTTTACATTATACTTTATACCACACTCCTACACCTATTGGAGCGAGGACCAAAATGTCCATTGTCCTGGTTTATACTTTATACGGTTTTCTGTCGTAACATGAATAGCCTGTGTTAATGTAATAAAATCGGTAATCAGTCGGTTATCACACAATCAATCCTTCCAAGAGATAACCAATTGAAGAAATTTCCGATCGGAACTTTTTTTCAAATTTCTTAATGTTCTGGCTGGCCGAATGGAGGAATGAATATGTTCATTGTGTTTTGTTGTCCCCGTAGTACCCATGGCGTTAACGTGCACTAAGCATTGTATTATATTTACAATGGTTAGTGCGTAGGACAGTCTTGCCAGAGGTCTTGGGTTCAATCCCTGCCTATGCCATCTAAAGTTTTGTTTTCACGTGTACTTCGATCAAAATATACGGATTTAAATATTAGTAGCCTTTGACAATTTGAATCTGTGTTCACTTATAGGGGAATTCCCTCATAAATTGTATCCTCTCCTCTCTATGGCTTCTTTTATTTTAGTTTTTCACCTCACTTGCTGTACTGACCTCATTAAAGGAATAATAAAAAAAATCATTAAAGTTTGTGTTTTAAATTGAAAAATAATTTAAATAAATCTAATATAACTATAAGAGTGCTTTCATAATTGCATTGTTGATTTGACTGCTGATTGCATAAAAATGTTTAACACATACATACATACATACATATTATTATTATATTATTTCAACACTATAAATATTTAAAAACGTGATATTTGTCACTTGAATAGATGAATGTTTTGCATTTTTTATCATTTGCGCAACCATAAACCTACATTGTAAATAAGTGCGAAAATCTTTAGTGTTTGTATGAGATATTAAAACTGTGCTTATTTAAATAAATTAAGACCATTTCTATAAGGTATATTTCTGTGAGCGGCTTGGTAAAATGAAGTCATATGAAACATAAATGCCATAATGATTGGGAAGTGTTATTTTAACATTTTTGGTTTAACAGATCCATATTGATTGACCTTAAATGTCATTTATGGCAAATTACTTAAGTTATTCCATATACATACATACATTTGAACTAACTTTAAATTAGTTTTTGTTAGTTGAATAATTACAAGTTAATGGGGACATTGACCTCACACAGAATAATTTGATCTACCTGACAACTTCTAAAAACATTGTTTTGGATTTTTTTCTACATATACATATTTTCATTTGTATTTATTATATTTATAATAAATAGCTGATTTTTGTGATGTGCTCTATTGGAAAGAAAATAAAAAACCAATAGATCTGACATAATTAAAGACAAGTCGAATATATCCTTTGCTAACGCGAAATTTAATTTTTGTGTGCATTCTAAAGCTGACAACTTCAATCATGGAAACATTTGTTTTAGTTGGACAGAACCTAATTTGGACTATTTTAAAATATATGACCATTGGCTAACAGCAAAAAACCTAATGAATAATAAGGTGTTCATATGTCTATACAATATTATCCTTTACCTATAAATTTGATTTCTGTACACCAAGGGTTAAACGTTCGTAAAATATGATAAAAGTCAATTCACAAACATAAATCTCTGCTGCAGTATAATAAATCAAATTTTAATTACTTGCTGAATTCTCTTTAAATCAAAAAGTAGAAACATAACCTAATGCTAATCATCATTGGCCACCTAGTGCCCTCAACCGAACAACCTCTTAATTTTATGAATGTCAACTAGGGATAGCAATATTGATAATACCTAGCCCGTTTGCTCTCTCTCACTCACATCAATCTCAGTTCCAGAATAAAATTCGCCATAGACGCACTGTTACAACAAAAAAAGACTAAAGACAGCCGCGACTCTTATTTTTATTTGACGATAAAACTAATTCATTTACGACTCTTCAGTAATTAAAATATTCAAAAATCTCTGCCAGAAGTTAGTATAAATTGTTTACAAATAAAATTTAACCCAACTTAAGTGTAATTATTAGTAAAAATGCAAATTTTAGCCACGTCATGTCGTCGAAGAATTATTCTGATTTCTGAGTACTGAGTGGTAGCAGTTTAGTAGACTAGACGCCTTTTTGGTTTTTGGCAGATCACCGCCAGCCACCCTTCCTCCTCTTGTTCCTCCGGCGCGCGCGTAAATTAAAAAAGAAACCCAACATTCGGCAAATTCAATTTCACACAGTACGATTATAGTGTGTTCCTGTTCATGATTGTAAGAGACAACTATCGTATGTATTATTAAACATTAACCCCAAGTGCCTGAGTGTGAACGAGAAGCTTATTTTATTTGTATAATCATAAACGAAACCGAAGCAGCAACAGCAACACAGCACAGTGCCACAGTAGTGTAGTGGTAGTCTTGTGTCTCTTCTCTTGCTTTGGTCTTCCCTCATAAATGCAAGAGCTGTGACTTCTTTTCTATCGTTTTCAACTTTAATTATTTTTAAAATATAAAAATACTGAAAATTATTTGATTAAATTGTGCCGAAATGATTAATCATTTCGACAAAATCATTTTTATTTACGAAGTGAATCGCAATAATTGTGAATTTAGTCCGTTTCCGTAGTTGGGTAGTAGTTTTGAGTGTGCATCATTTATTCTTGAAGAAGCAAGTGAGGCCGAGGCGACAATCGACAACGACTACGACCGACAACCGACGACGACGTCGACATTGAACGTAAGAAGCCCATCGTGTGGTGGTTGGCTGGTGAATTTCTTTCCTTTTTTTTTACAAAGCATTTGCCTTAGACCCTAACTTTGATATTTCGATATCCGTTGCTCTGTTCTGAGATCGCTGCAAATTTCTAGTGAATTTTCATCGATTCTTGCTTGGTTTCGGTTTTGATTTTGGTTTTTTTCCCTTAATTATCCGCCCTTACGCCCTCAGAAAGGCACATTATTCCCTTTTCATGAGCCAAAAACTCTCAAAAATCGAAATAAATCCACAAAAGAAAACCCAGCAGCAAGAAAAATACTCATTTCTCTTTATTTTCTTCTCTTCCCCAGTGAACCCGTTCTGAGAAAGTTTTATGTGATCTATCATCATCGTCATCGTTTACAATTTTTTTTTATTTTAGTGAAGAAAAACGTCGATTATTATTATCAATCCCGCGGAACAATATTTGTTAAAATATTTATTTAATTATATTTAACACAGCGACGCGCTGCTGCATTCTATAGCTAGTTTAATTTATATACATATAATTTATATAGAATTTATCATAATTGAAAAATAAAAACCAGAAATTATTTCGCGAGATTCAAAAGAAAGTAGATGACTTAGCAAAAGGAGCAAAACATTATAAGTCCATCATACAAGCAATTGAATAGAAGCTATTACCCAAGTGTATAGCACTATCACCCTAACACTAACTCCTAACGTTAGTTAAGTAAAAAGGACACAAATTTGCACTGCTGCTGCTTTCCGAACAAAAAATGGACGAATCACACCCAAAAACTCTGTATGTGGGCAATTTGGACTCTTCGGTGTCTGAAGATCTTCTGGTTGCCCTATTCGGACAAATGGGACCAGTTAAAAGTTGTAAAATAATCCGGGAGCCCGGCAACGATCCGTATGCGTTCATCGAATATACAACTTATCAATCGGCTGCAACAGCATTGACTGCTATGAATAAACGATTATTCCTCGAAAAGGAAATAAAGGTAAGTTTTGATTTGTTATACAATTTTTGTTTGTGTGTTATAAATTCTTTATTCAAAAGTACATAATTATTATACCTAAATTAACTTTGCCTTCTACTATCCATTATTTCTCATATTTTGGGGCAACGTTTTTGATCATTTAAAACTGTTTCAATAATATCACATTTGTATATAGGTAGGTATAAATTAAATATTTTTTTTAAAATTTGTTTGTGCATGTGCAATGTGCATGTGCATACACTCGAAACTCATTTGGGGTTTATTTTTTGATCGCAATAGAACAAAAACTGTTATAGGTTGATGGCATGTAAGGTCACACAATTAGTCTTATATTTAAGGATATGAAGGAATAAATACATAAAATTTATAGAATATATTTGTTTCCCAAGGTATTAACGGTAACGTTTGCCGCTAATTGAGTTAAAAAAGAAATTAATCTTATTTGCCTAAAACAAATTGTTCAAAGTGATTCAAAAAAGTGTTGTAATTAATAAAATATTGATTGCAAGTTATTATTTTTAGTATTTTTTGATTTTTTTGTTTTTTGTTTAATTGTATCAATCAACCTTAGAAGACTTTTTTTAAAGATCAACTACAGTCAGCCGTTCTGGCCGGGCACTTGGATTCACATTTTTTAAATCGAAAACTTAAACATACTTTTTTTGTATTTATAACACCATTTCGTTATCTATTTTCTATAAATCAAAAGTCGGCTTTATATTTTAGCAATACAAAATAAGAAGGCCAACAATAAAAGAGAGGCATTTTAAGGTCAGGTGTATGTTTAATAAACCCTAACACAGTTTTAAACAAAGATGAAGAACATATCTTAGTACAATGGATAAATTTAAATTTCGTTTGAAACCATCTTCTACTTGGTACCATGGTTTCTTAAAACGGTTCATAAAATATCGTTAAGAGCTTTTGAGACCCGATAGATTGGAAGGGAATAAATAAATATTATGAACTTCATGCAAGTTGTATGAAACATCAGGAATTAAATCAGCCCTATCATGAATTCCATCGTAATCGGAAATTTTTACGAATCCCGAAAAACTGTATCATGAAATCCGTTCGTAATGCAAAATTGTATGACATTTTCCACTACGAACGGATTTCATGATACAGTTTTTCGGGATTCGTATAAATTTCCGATTACGATGGAATTCATGATAGGGCTGAATATTTATTTCCATTCTTAAACTTGAAAATGTTTTGTTCGTTAAGTTCTCTATAAGTGAATGGCTAATTTAAACCCTAGTATTTAAGAACCAGGTTCTCAACACCTCATGATTAACCTAGAATCGGACTACCCTTGTAATACCTGTAAACTCCGAGTACCCGGGTTTTATTTATTCTGGTATTTTTCAGTCGAAATCAAGTGCCCTAAAGTCGACATTTTGAAAAAAATACCGATTTAATTGATTTGTACGTAATAGAGTGCTACTTATCGACCCTATCAATAAGGACGAATCGGAAACATTTTGCTTCGAGGTAGTTCTCCGATCAGCTGATCGGAATTTCTCTCCGATAAAATTTAACACATGCCATTTAAATGCGATGCTTTGCGATAAGTACATGTAATGGTTTTATTTTCGATAGATACGAACAAAGTCGAAGTCCTCTGACACGTTCTTGTTGCGGAAATCGCTTTCGTAGACCGATGATTTTTTTTATATTTGCGTTTGATTTGCTCAAAAAGAAAAGCAAACACATTTTTATTTAAGCGAAAATTTGTCTTAAATCTGGAAGAGATTTAGAAAATAAGAAAAATTGTAGAATTAGGATATTAGAGGTAGAGCTAGATTAGAAGATAAGTTTACTTAAGCATATATATGTACATATGTATGTATGTATATTGCTTTCGTTTCTCAATTATATCCTATTTTTTGTTCGTGTCCTTAGCTCGTTGCGTTCGGCTTCCAAAAATAATCCTACGCCATCCATTTCTAATTATTATTGCTTTTATTAAGTTGGTGTAGTAAATAAATAATACTGAGTTTAGTTTTTTTCCATTCTTTTTTGACACTTTACAAATGTAAACATAAAACATATGTTTGGATGTAGGGAGGGGACTTTGTCCGATAGTTTTTAATAAAAAAATCTGTGCATCTTATTACATATCTTAAAAACTATATGTTTAAAACGCGAGTGTTGTTTATTTATAACAAATTATCAAAAAAACATCGCGAAATATCGGTTAATTTCCACATGTCGACATGATTTTTTTATCCATCGCAATGCTTAGTCGAAATTCTGCAAAATTTCTTCCGATGAAAGCTACCTCGAAGCGAAATTGAGTTTCGGGCGAAGGATGCGTTGCGTATGTATGTAGAACTAAACATGAACTCTAGAGTCTAAGGAACCAACTACACACGACTCACACTTGTCTTTCAATTTTTGAAACATTTTGACATTTCAAATAATAAGTTAAACTAAATCTTATATCTTAAACTTAAATAAGATGAATTTTAGGGAAGAGTAAACTTTAAAAAAGTTAGGTTGATTTTTTATTTTGTGAATCTATTCCGTACTTATTCAGAGTTTATTTTTTAATTTTAATAGGAAATTAGCAGGTATATCACACATATGTATGAAAAAATAGTTTCTTATCAAAATGCAATCATCACATAAACGTAAAAAAGTGTCCTTAGGAGATTAAAAAAAAAGACAATAGCTGTTGAGGATGAATCAGCTAATTTGTTAACTTAACATATAAAAATGTAATAAATGTACGCACAAGTTAAAGCTTTTAAATTTAATCAACCCAAAATATTGGGCACCTGTTCACTGAATCAATATTTTTCGTAAGTTAATTGCGTTTTTGTACAAAATCCACGTTGAAAAGTTAAGCAAAAGAAATAAAGAAAAATATATGTATATTTGCTCAAGGCAACATACCATATAATAATATAATAACTGAGCTTTAATCCAATATCTTGCAACACTTACATTCAATACACATCCTACTTGCAGAAACAAATGCAAAGTAATTACTTTTAATTTTAATGTTTAAACAATTTTTAATTCAGAACAAAATCTGACATCTGCCAGGAGAACGATTCTTCTCAGCAAATACAATCGAATTGTACGTAATTATTTATATATGTATGTATTATTGATATGAAGTTGCTCCATAGGTTCATAATATTTAAGCATTATATTTCTTAACTAAAATCCAGCGACTTATTTAGGAGTAAAGGAAATGTGAAATAAAATCTGGAAAATATTTTACAATCCGGAATTAAGAATCGAAAATGTCTCCGACATTAAGTTTATTGCGTATAAATATTACATAGTAATATTTATATATTCTGTTACAAATTTTCAAGATGTTTTTATTTTTAACATTCATCTGATATAAATCAAAACTGTTATCTTTGTAGGGAGCCTATATTTGAATTTCTGAGATTTTGTTTGTAGTCAGAATCGGAAAGTAAATTATCAATGTCTAGTAGAATAGAGTAAACGGAAGCAATATCAAACATATCAATAGATGCAGTGCGTGTCATTTAAGGTCAATTGCCAGAACATTTAAGAGCTAGCATTAAAGGGTGAAACTTTGTTTTGAAACGAATAAAATAAAGTTAGAAGCAAAATAAATATAAGTACATAGTTCTTAAATTACAGTGTTTTATATTTGCAACAAAACTTATGGCAGAACTAGTTTAGGAAGGCTTAACATGCAAAACATTCTAGAAATTATTTTTTAGTGGCTATTTATAAACTTTTTTTTAATTAGTCCCATCTCCTCGCCTGGATTCAAAAAAAAATATAATAGATAATTTTTCAGGATGCTATCAATAGTTCGGCAATCGACTACACTAGTCGGCATAAGTATTTTGACGAAATAAAAATCGTGCATTTTTAGTTTAACTTTTTTAATGGCTTTATAAAGATTGTTTAATTTTTTTCCTTTTTATATATAACTAACACAATCTTTAAAATAGTCAAACAAATATTTTTTCATAGAAACTTAAAAAGATTAAATGAATTATTGATTTCACTCGTTGGCATAAGTATTTTGAGAAGTATGCATTATTAAGAAAACAAAGTTTAAATTTGACAAAAATAAGGAAATGAAGAATTTAGTAAAATGTATAACCTCCTTTGGCTTCAATAACTGAATCGGTACTGAATCCACTAAATTTTGAAGAATATCTGGAGATATCTCTTTCCAAAGGGAAGTTACCTTAGCAATTGTCTCCTCTCTGGTTTTATTTAAAGAAACTGTTCTTTTGCGTTTCAAAAGAGACCAGACGTGTTCTATAATATTTAAATCTGGACTTTGAGGTGGCGAGTCCAAAGTAGTAACACCAGCATCCTTCAAAAAATTTATTACCAGCCGGGCTGTGGCATGGTTCATTGTCCTGTTGCAGGATGAATGATTCGCCAATAAGCATATCCCCAGATGGAAAGGCATTATCATTTAGGGTACTAACATATTGGCTTTTGTTCATAGAGCCGGTGATAGGAACCAAGTCACCCAGTCCATTATAACAACACATCCCCAGAACATGACAGAGCCTCCACCGTGGCTCACTTTTTTACAAACGGGCCTTTTTTTTGCTTTACTACCTTTGGCAATGTTACAAAAAATTTATTTTTTGATGAGTTATACTCAAAGGAGCTTTCATCTGTCCATAGAATGCTTCTCCAGAACTCATTTGGCTTCTGCAGATGTTCCTTTGCGAAGGCCAGTTTTAAATTTGTTTACCGTCAAAATACTTATGCCACACAAAAATTCGTTGTTTACATGCATTTTTATGAGCAAAAAGAGAATGCAAAATGTAAACAATACAAAATTTGGCATGCATAGAACTTAAAACATATTCTTTGTTTTGCACATTATTTTTTCGCCGTTATTTAACGATAATTAGCAAAATCTAGGTTCAATAGTCAGAAAAAGGTTTCGTCAAAATAGCAGTCTTTGAAGAGTTTTTTCCTTATAATTCCCAGAAATTTTAGGGACATATTCCCATTTTTGTATTCTTTTTGCGTCTTCGTTTTTTAAAAATTAAGTTATCTGATATTCGGGACCTCTCAGCGGAGTTTTAGCGCCTATTTTTGTTAAGGAGTCTATATCTTCATGACAGTTATAGTGTTTTTTCAACGAAGATAATTTAGTATGTCACTTTATCCAACACTTTGTTCGAACTTATAGAGAAGGAGAGTGCATTAAGTTGAACTTGGCTGTCTAACATAATATCTGTGTGTTAGTTTCTATCAAAATCACGTTCAGCTCATTTTGCTGTGGCATGCATTTCTGTGTGAAAACTAGTTTTGGACTTTCGCATTGGTATAGAAAATTGGGTTATAGGCTAAAAAAAACCGTACCAGCCTCTTTAGGCGTCCTCGACCTATTATTGTAGGTTGGTTCTATCACTTGCTTTTGCAACTTTACTCTGTTCTCGAAGTCATATCTTCGGAGTTTTTCCTTGTGGTCTTTACACTTACCAATTTTAATTCCCTCTTTTGCTTATCTCATAACTTGTTTCATCGATAACATCGTAAAGAGAGAAAAAGTATTAAATGGTTAGCTTTTATACTTTTTTTCCTCAACAAATTTCTTTTCGTAATGGGTTTCCTTCCATAGCTTTTACTTCAAAACTGGATTTTGATACAGCTGCTTCGAAACTACTACCTTCAAAAAAATAAAACTTTTCAATTTTAATTTCAGGTTAATTGGGCAACAAGTCCAGGCAATCAGCCAAAGACAGATATTAGTTCACATTATCACATATTCGTTGGTGATCTAAGTCCAGAAATCGAAACAGAGACTTTACGTGAGGCATTCGCTCCGTTTGGCGAAATATCGAACTGTCGAATTGTTCGCGATCCCCAAACAATGAAGTCCAAGGGATATGCTTTTGTTTCATTTGTTAAAAAAGCAGAAGCCGAAACCGCGATACAAACAATGAATGGCCAATGGATTGGATCGCGATCGATCCGAACGAATTGGTCAACAAGAAAACTACCACCGCCCCGTGAGTCGACTAAAATCGGTGCGAATAAGTCCGCTAGTCGGCAGACATTCGAAGATGTATACAATCAATCTAGCCCTACAAATACGACAGTCTACTGTGGTGGATTCCCGCCGAACGTTATTAGCGATGAGCTAATGCACAAACATTTTATGCAATTCGGTCAGATACAAGATGTACGAGTGTTCAAGGACAAGGGATATGCGTTCATTAAATTTATGACAAAAGAGTCCGCGACTCGTGCTATTGAACACACACACAACACCGAAGTACATGGCAATCAAGTGAAATGCTTCTGGGGCAAGGAGAATGGCGGTGACAATTCAATGAATGCTACAGGTGCTGCGATTATAGGCCCTGGAGGTGTACCATCGCAGCAAGCAACACTACCAGGTCAGGTTATTACACCACAAGCTGCTGCCCAATATCCATATGCGGCAGCGTACCAACAAATGGGTTACTGGTATCCACCAGCGGTATGTTATTTGTTTATTTTTATAAAAACCTTAATTTATTTTTTTTATTTTTGTGCAGGGATACCCAGCTCAAATGCAAACTCAATACATGCAGCAAGGATATTATCCATATGCCTATGCAGCCAGCGCTCAACAAGGAGGTAATACAAATTTAATTATTATACTATAGAATAGTTTAAGCCCCTGGCTCTTCTTTTCTTAAGTCTTAAGTTATTTATAATGATAAGCTAAGTGTTACCTTTTCGCAATTTGGTTTTGTCGTCTGACCAACATTTCCTCATTACCAAAATTATGCTTGACTTTAGTTTGTTACATGTAATTAAACTGACGATAATATATTCAACAATTAGTTATAATGTGCTAAATGAATAATGATGGTTGTCGCAACATCGAAATTAAATCTTAATTACTTTAGGATAGTGTCTTAAGTGTGTCTTTTTTCTAATAGATTTTTGATGTTCGATATGATTTAAAAGGATTAGTTAAAAATACATTAGTTCTGTTCAGCGAGGATTTTTCTAGATCAGAACAGCACAGGACAGCACAGTTTCGTGAGAAACGTCAGATCAAGTTAGAACAGTCAGTTAAACGTCAGTTGTCAAAAAAAAAAACAAAACAAATTGCAAATTGTGTGAATTTTTCGTTTCTCGCTTATTTTTTATTCATTTTTTGTGTTTTTACTGTGAAAAATATTATTAAAAATTATTGAATGGAAAATCAAGAGATTGCTAAGATAATACTAAATGAAAATGTTAGTGGTTCAGACACCGATAGTGATTTTTCGTCGGATTACTCTTCAGATGATGATGGTGAACACTGCACAACCACAGTCTTTCCTTCCTCGGATGTCAATTCAAATTGATAAATTTTTTTTTTTTTTTAATTAATTTTATAATTATTTAATTAAACAAATTTACAAAATAACTTTATTTAAATTTTTTTAAATCACGAGAAAAAAAACACAAAGCACAGCCAAATCAAAACGTAAACAAAAAAATGACAACTTCGATTTTGACATTTCTCACGAGTCTGTTCTAACCTGATCTGACTCAAAAGCAGGAACAGAAAATCCTGTTCTAAACTGTTCTAGATTTGTCAATGAACAGGAAAGTAGAACAGTTCAGCACAGAAAAAACCTCAATGAACAGCAAAAAGCTGTACTTTTCTGTCTAGAACAGTCCAGCACAGCGTCACTGAACACAGCTATTATACTCAAGAATCTCAAAACGAATGTAGACTGTTTCTAATATATACATATATAATAAACAAAATGTTTACTAGAAACAATAAATTGTTCTTTAGGTAATTCGCTACAAATGAAAATCTAAAAGAGGAAACGTTTCTTCTCGAACTTTGCATTTTAGACCATTAGAAGTAGAATGTACAAAATACGTGCTGAAATAGAAACAAATTAGAAAGGACTTCGATCGTTAAGGGATTGCATTGCATTGGTCGCCATTTTTAATTTAAGAAACAAATGTTGGCCAAATTATAATTTTGTTTTAAATTAATTTTCTATAAATACAAACTCACGAAACTAGAACTATAATTTCTTAGGGACCGAAAATAATAAATTACATTTTTCTTTGTTGCTCAGTTCGGCTATAAAATAACTCACAGTCGGATTAGTTTTTATGTGAGGAATACCTTATTGTTTTATGTATTGTTGGAAATTAAGAATATGATATGAATATGATAACGGTAAAATCTCGTATAGTTCCGTCGCTTATAACGGCCAGTATCTTTTGATCTGACAAATTAAATGTGAAACAACTACAAAACGACGAAAATACTATTTTATATACTATATGTTAAAAAGACTTATGTCGATAAAATACGGAAGGTTGATTGCAAACGAAGTCTTTTAGCGCCAATTAAAACAGTGATCTTGCATCGAATCTTGACTAATTTTAAGGTATGGAAAAGCACCCGCTGGAGAGTGCCCATCTTTGTTCATTTCTGGATTGCTAAAATGTATTTAAATGTTCTCTATGAATTTTCAAATGGACTATTTCCGATAATAGAAAAAAATTCAGTTTATCACGATATAAATCTTGGAAAAACTTAGTTTACGACTTAATTGAACGTTAAAAGTTTATTCATTTTAAACAGTAATCTCTGAATATTCTTATAGTTGTTTTAACTTATGACTTGTCGATCCCAACCCTGTTTTTAAGTACTTTGAGTAAGAACATAGACCTCGCGCCTTTATATAGAGTAACATACAACGCATTATTGATTTTCCATTTGTGATAAATGTTGTTAACTTTGTCAGTTTAGTTATATTGTATTCGTTATGGGATTTGGCCTTGTGAAGAAAATATTTTTTCTCAACACCAAGTACTTTTTTTTAACTAAATAACAAATAAAATAAAGTTTTAGTTTATAGCAAAGATAATCATAAAATTTGAAGTACTGCAATTGTTATTAATAGGGTTAGCGAAGATGTCGTTAGTATAATTTATTTCACTTTAAAAAAATGTTTTCATTACGTCTTTTGATGTAAGTGACCTTTTTAACTATGTTCAATGAATTTTACTCAAATATTTTATTTTTGTTTCATTACGTTTAAGCAAATACTTTTTCGTTGATATAACGAAAAGAAGTGAGTCACTTTTCTGAGAACTTTAAAAAAAAAAAAAATATCACAATTTTATTTTTATCTTGTTTTTAAATATTTTATTGAAAATTTTTCAAAAACTGGCAAGAGTAAGTTGGTATATAACGAACCTTTAAAGACTTAATCCAAAGTTACCAAAAATTGCACTCTGAATCCGAATTTGAAATAAACTTTTCAATGGAAAAGTTACTAATGCAATTGTTTCCTAATTCTCTGCAAAAAGCAATGCCCAACCAACGTTTTGAAACCGATTAACTGAAGATACTGAAGATACTGGACAAAATTCAGGAATTTTGTGTCTTTTTAACCGTTTAACACAAATCGGAGAAACTTACGAAAGAATTTTTCATGAACGTTGAAAATGTAAGACTATACCCTGTTCAATTTTAATATGGAGTTCAGGGAAGAAGGATGTTTGCCTTTCATCCATACTATAATAGAATTCAATAAGCTACCAAAGCTCACACAGGGTTGCCGTAGTGATAATTTTACATTGCAATGATTCTCTCAAAAATTTTGTAGGGCTACCAACTGTTTATTTAAGCTGAATTAAAAAAAAAATTAAATCTACTTTTTACAACACGACCAAGAGTTAAGAGGCCTAATCTCTTTTAACGTAAAAGCAATTTGTCTGAAAATCGTCGACTTTGCTCTTACTTTATTTTTACTTTCTTTTTTGGTGATGAGTTATGGCCCTAGATTTAATTGTCCTTCAAAAAAAAAATGTAGACAGTTCGCTCTGCTACAGAAAATACATCGGCAGTTCTCTTAACAGCTTTTGTCTTATTTCTTACAAGATCGTAAAATTTGTTATAAAATTGCCTGCTTCTTTTGTACAATTATGTCCTTTGAAGTACTTAAAGCCATTTTTAATTCAAATAAACACAAACTCAAAAATTTTTTTGTTACTGCAATATTTATCCATGAAATTTTTTTTTTTTTAATTTTTAAATTATAATGAACATAAAAACTAATTGCAAATAATGAACCGAATTCCATCAAAAACTTGCTCAGAAAGTAATCCTTCCTTTAAAAAAAATAGCCAAATAATATGTCTATAGCTGCATTTTAACCGTTTTTAAAGGAAATAAATAATAATTAAGCAGAAAAACCCGTCACGACAACTTAAATTTAAAATATATGCTCCCAAAAGCTATATGAAAACTCCATAGCAAAAACCAAAGAAAAAGTATTATAATTTTTTATCAACGATTGAATATGGTAACTCTGAACAGAGGTGTTAGTATTTTAACTAAAACCAATAACCGATAGATAAAATGACGATCAGTCTCCTCACTAAATAAGAAAGAACAGGTCATGCTGGGATATACGTGGACCTTTGGAATTTACAACAATTGGTTACTTCGATAGGGGCACTATCTTATCCATGCCCTCTCATTCAAAATTCAACAAGCAGAGCTTGCATAAAAAACTCACTCATAACATCAAATTGATGACTTCATTAATGACCTTCTTACAAAAGTTATATTTGTTAATTTATTTTTCCGAAGAAGTTGAATTCTTGAATGTAAGAATTAGGTTTTATATGTTTTCCTAATAATAATTTATGCAGCTGATGATTTGTTTATATTTTTTCTTTAAGGTATTTCATTTAAACGTTTTTTTATTTTTATTTAATTTAAAATCTTTATTTTTGTTTTAACATTTAAAATATTCAAAAGAATTTAATAACTGATACTACTTCAAAAAAAGATGTACTTACTTTAAATGATCTAATTTTAGCATCTTATCGCATGGTACAGCCAAATGTCGCATGGGGTGTTCCAGGTGCAGTAGTACCAGGGGTGACTGCGGCTGCGTCGGCAGCAGCCGCAAATGGTAGTCTTGGACCTCAAATGATGTACAGTGCCGCAATGCCACAATATCAAACGCAATGAGATTGAGATGATAGGATCAACATCAATAGCTGCGGCCCGAGCAGCAGCAGTTTATCCTCATCCTCGTCATCATCATCATCTGTTATTCCTGGATTGGATGCGTGCATAACAGAAATTCACTCATTCTATTCCAATAATAATAATGAGCAAACAATTCCAACAACAATTACAAACATATTGAAATTTCCCTATACATAGCATCAAAAATAACAACAAAAAAAAACTTTTTGATCTTACACAAACACACCTACACACAAACACACACACATACACATTACATTTCCTAAAACAAAAAAAAAAAAACAAAACAACAACAAAATACATTCTGCTACCACTCACCCACACAAAAAACAAAATCTGATGTGCGCCGCCAAGCCGCCCAAACCATAGAAGTTTAAGGTCGTTATTAATGAAAATTTTTAAATTATAATTCAAAACTAAAAGAAAAACAAAACAAAGAATATAAAAATAAAAATGCAAAACGAATATGTAATTTATAATGAAACAAAGGAAAACAAAAAAAAAACAAAAACAAAAGGAAGTATAACACGGTGTAACGTAAACCAATATTGCAAAATATTGAAAGAGATGATAATGTAAAATACAAATAAAATAAAACATATTTTTTAATGGTTTTTGATTATAAAGGAATGTAAAACCAGAACAAAATATAGATTTAAAAAAAAATAAATAATTTAATTAAATCTTTTTTTTTTGTATTGCTTGGTTTTATATTTTCAGAGTGAGGTTCCACATTTTCGTAGTTTATGCGTAACGTTGGCATGGTCATAAATTTCCTTACGGGTAATATATCAGCCATAATCAAAAATGAATATTGTAATGTATTCAAAATTTTGCCCTGAATCAATATTAGACCTAGAGCCGACAGCAAATTTTGGGAGTGGAGTGATAACCAAAATTCATACATGTAATGTGAAGATATACACACCAATATATTAAATTAAACCGGGTGAGCGTTCTAAAATGGTAATTTTTTAGATTTTAAGGTCGAAATGATAACCACATAAGTGATACATTAAAAAATCTCTTGATTGCAAAAATGTGTGTCTAATACGTTTACTCTCAGCCTTCTGTTAGCCGGACACATTTTAAGCCTTTTCAAATGCATTTTTCAACTTAAGACCCTGATAACTTTTTTCTTATAATGCTCGTACCATAAGAATGGTACACTAGAATATCATAAAACATGCACTGATTACAAGAAAGTGATACATCAAAATGCCAGGCGCATTTTAATAATTTATTAAATATATTTTTTAATTTAAAACATCATGTCTTGTTTCCTATAATATGTAACCATTGATACATCAACAAATTAGAAACAATCAATCTACTGATTACAAAAATGTTTGTAATTTTCTGAAACTTAAAGAAATTGTCAGTAATCATTTTTTGGATACAACGCGTGATATAGTGCTTAACATCTGGTTTGGTAAATATGCATCCCATCTTAGCTAACCGAGAAGTTATAGCTCTATTTGAAGATGTTGGGAGAAAGAAAAAACACGACAAATTTTTAATGAGTTAACACTCAAGAGATATGAAAATAAATTTTCAAAAATGAAAATTCTAAATTTTCCTTCAGAATACAAAGTCACAGAGATAGTTGCATATGCAAAAATTCTAGAAATAAAAATAGAAAGTAATTCGATAGGAAGGATACTTTTTATAGCATCACAGAATTCATCCCAAAATTGATATAATGAGACAACTTTATAAACATACATTAACTCCTTTATTGCCACCAAATAGAAGCGTTTCATTGCAACAAATCAATCGTTGCAACTATAAAAACAGAGGATAGGTAACATTGTAAAACTGGAATGGTTTAACGGAATTGCGACCTAGAATCCATTGAACATTTCTTTGTGAACGAAAATGAAATTTAAAAGAACGTGTCTTTAAAATGTTCATCCAATGAATGTGATGATGAATGATTTTTTTATAAATTCAATTTTCAAATAAAAACGATTTTCATTGAATTTGATGATGTAATGAGAGTTTGATCTTCATTGGTTAGGCCGACAATTAAAAATGCATCCCTTAAGATCGTCTTAAGATGCACATTGTAATGAGGGGAAGTGATCTGATTCAAACGGCCTAGATAAAAATTCCAACCAAACCGTCCAGCGGCAAAAGCATTACACAAAGGAAACTGAAAGTTATAAGCCCTTACTAGAAGATCATAAAATACTTTAAGCTTGTGCTGCCTTTACTGAAGCCGATTTTTTGTATTCAATAAAGGGAGATATTTTTACTTCCGAACTCAAGAGTGTTGATAACTATATAATTTTCTCAACACCCTAAAAATTACAAGTTGTAAGAGGACAATAATTTCTTCCACAAAACCATCTTACTATCCAATTTAGTAAGATGGAAAAATTTTTCAAATCTTTTGAAGGTGTACACAAATTTGTCTGGAATTGAAAAATACCTAGCTTTCCTGACCTAGGCATGGCTAATGTCAATTTTAGTGAAATAATAAATAAACGATATGAATCGCTGAAGTCACAAATAGAATTTGTTAGTGTAATAATAGTCATTCTGTATTCCCTACAATCTGATCTCGCGTGTCATTTTCGAGGTTCTTCTAAAATTATGCCAAACCAAACCTGACCAAATCAACCGCTTGCACTTCTGGAAGATGCTGTCGGGTCAATGAACTTCATCATAAAAAGAGAAAGTACATGTATTTTTCAAAACAAATTTAGTTTTAGACCCTGAAAAGGAATGTTTTGGAAACCCAAGATTATGCAGTAAATACTTAGAAAAAGCCAAGTTTTTGTTCTTTGAAGTATAAATTAAATTTTGAATCGGTTGAATAAATACATACATACATATGTAGTTCCAGATATGTTCACTTGGACCCGAACTCATTGAAAACAATATCAATTTTTAATTTGAAATAATATTTTATATCAGGTGGTGTATTTTAAATAAATGTTTGTTATATGCATGGTTGAACTTTGCAATGAACTCGAAATCCATTCGTATGTACTTCGCGTAAATCCATTTCCTTCTATGAAAAGACGATCAGATTCTTTTTGTTGATTTTGGAATTCCTAGCAAAATATCCAATTACTAGAACACTAATTCAGTAAGTGGTTTGGAGTCTATTTTTTTATAGCAACAGACAAAGTTTGAATCAGGCTTAAAATAGGAGATGCAACCTTGGTCGAGAGCTTACGGGAAGGAAAGTGCCATCAAATTAAAGTAGAAAAATCTCGTTAAAGACTCTTGGCCAAAAAGTGCAAAATCAACTAACTCCAGGCCGAAGTCCATGTCCCCATCATTGGGTGTAAGACATTTTCCTTCTCTAATGAAAGCATTATGTTGCCCTCACTTCTACGGCCAGAACTATTGAAATGTATCTTTTATACGTATAGTGTTACATACCTATAGGTACATCACATAGAAGAAGCCACAAAATTAAAATTGACGCAATCTGACCATACAAGAAACAACACATATAATCATCCCCTAAAAATTACCTTTGCGAAATATAAAAAAAAAATTTGAAATTAGATTTCTTTCCTAGATTAACTCGAACAAGCGAATCCAATTGTACCCTCTCTACACAAGGATGATAATAACTCCTAGGTGTAACAAAGTGCACATTCGATCAAATATTCACATTACGGCAGATCCTGGAAAAAACCCAAGAACATGAAATCGACACCCAACATCTCTTCATCGATTTTAAGGCCGCTTATGACAGCATCTACAGGGACGAGTTGTATATAGCCATGTCTAGTTTTGGCTTTCCTGCAAAACTCGTCCGTTCGTGCAGGATGACCATGGAGAATTCGAGCTGCTCCATAGAATGTTGGAAACAACTTTACAGAACCTTTCGATGTCAAAAGAGGCTTTAGACAAGGTGATGCGCTGTCATGCGATATCTTTAACATCGTCCTCGAAAGAATAGTGCAGAGCCCCCACGTCAACACTAGAGGTAATATCCACCACACCAATTACTAGTATGGTTAGGGTTAGGTTAATGTGGCTGTGGATACAAAAACCACACACTTAGGCCAGAAGAAAGGCCCATTGTGATACCACATGAATCTAGAGAATTACTTCCCACTAGTTGAACCATTTTGAGCTTTTTATAAAGCGATGGAGATATCTGATATCCTTTTTAGCTAGTTCACTGGGATCATCAAAAGAGTATTCTCCCAGATGAAGTTTGCGTCTTCGTGAAAGAGCAGGGCAGGTGCAGAGGAGGTGAGAGATTGTTTCTTCTTCTTCCTCGTCCATACAGCTTCTGCAGAAGTCATTTGAGGCTACACCAAGTCGTGTTGCGTGTCTGCCTATAAGACAGTGTTCCGTAAGGACACCTATTAGGGAGCTAATATGAAGTCTGCTTTGGGATAGCAAATCTTTAGAGCGCTTTAGGTCCAATGAAGGCCATATTAGTTTTGTGGCTGCGCATGTTGGTAAATTGTGCCACCTAGAGTTTGCTATCTCGAAAGCTTTTTCTTTTAGCAGAAGTTTACATGTTGCTATTGGTATACCTATCTTCTCCCTTTCAGGTGAAATAGGTATGGCAGTTCCATTTTTAGCGAGTTCATCGGCTCTACAGTTTCCTGCGATGTCTCTGTGGCCCGGCACCCAGCATAGGTGAATGTTAAATTGCTGCGCCATCTCCATAAGAGACGATCGACAATCGAGGGCCGTTAGAGATTTGGTTGAGACGCCGTCAAGAGACTTGATAGCAGCCTGACTGTCAGAGAAGATGCGTATATCAGAAGTTGATATCACGTTTTCTCTTAGCCAGGAGAGAACCTCTTTGATCGCTAAAATTTCCGCTTGGAAAACGCTACAATGATTAGGGAGGCGGAATGAGATGCTTAGATTAAGCTTTTCTGAGTACACACCACTACCAACTCCCTCATTTGTCTTGGATCCATCTGTGTAAAAATGGATGCTTTCGTCATCTAGGAGTTTTTTGTCTTCCCATTCATCCCTGGATGGAATGGATACCTGGAAGTTTTTACCAAATTGGGGTTTTGGGATAGTGTAGTCTATGTACTTTGGTATAGAACCAAAGAGGTTCAGAATGATGGAGTGCCCAACATTGTTGTTGGTCCATTGAGATGAGGCGTTGAGTCTTATGGCTGTACTCGCTGCCAATTACTAGTATGTTCTGATGAGTTTAACGGTTAATGAGGGTAAAACAGAGTCAATGCTGTCAAGTAAGGACCTACAACACCGATGGCGTCGTCTCAGTCAAAACGTCACTATCGATAGACGTAACTTTGATCTAGTTAAGGACTTTGTCTACCTAGTCTCCGCTATGAACCCGGAAAACAACAACAGCGCTGAGATTAAACGAAGAATTATTCTTGATAACTGCTGTTTTTTGGGCTATGAAAGCTTTCTCTTGCGACAAAAATGTCGCTATATAACCCCTTCATAATGCCCGCCCTGGTATACGGTGTAGAAGCATGGACTTAGACCAAAGCGGATAAAAGGACCTTGGGTCGTTTCGAGAGAAAAGTTGTTCGCGTGATCTACGGTCCCGTATGCATAAAAGGTGAGTGAAGGAGAAGATGGTACGACGAGCAACGTAGATTTAGCCAGAAGGATAAAAGTTCAACGACTAAGGTGGCTGGGTCAAGTAGAGCGCATGTAAACCAATGCTCCGGCCCGGAAAGTCTTCGAATCCGTACCCACAAGACAGCTAGGGACCGAGCTAGATGGAGAAGTTTGTTGGTTGAGGCCCTAGTTTACACAGGACTCTAGCACCACCTTATATTAAGTAAGTAAGTATCCGAACCCATCTTAAAAGCCTTTAAAAATATCTACAGTTATCAACTATCACAACTAAAGTAAATAAATTAAAACTTCCTTATGTTGATCTTAAAAAAGCTAAGACACTCATTCCACAGTTTAAAAAATAATATGTCTACCATTTATATTTTAAAAATATAAGCATTAATGAGAAGTGCTCTTCTAAAAAAATCTGTTAGCCCAATTAATGAAGACAAAATGAATACCGTGCTAGATTATTGTTTCGAGTCGAAGGGGTGATGCAACGCTTAAATGCCCTTGGGTCAAAGCCTCAAGCACTGGACAGGTAAGGATAATTTTGTAGTATCCTTAATTTTGTTTAAATATTAACATTTAAGTAATACATTAAGATCACCCCTTCGCCTCTCTTAACGATAATCCAGGGTTGGAACTTCCTTCACGGGGCTACGGTATGTATGGTATGATCGATTTAGATGATAGACCTTTGTTATGAAAAATTGAAAACAATATACCACAAGAATGAGATCTATAAACAATGATGATCATAAAAAAAGAAAGAAGTAGAAAAAATTTAAAATTATATAAACAAGCACTAATTATTTGACTATTTTATTTATTTCTAAATATATAATGTATTATATAAATGGAGGATGGAATACATGGCTTTTAAAATTTTATGAATTAACTCACGCGCACACACCTACGTCTAGTCTAACGAGTACAAATTTATATTGATTTTGCTTCGAAGCGCATTAATACTTTTATTTACTTTATTATATAGCAATTTTGTTTTTGTTTGTTTTTAAAGAGTATTGCGATATAAATATATGTATAATACTATTTAAAATTATTTATCATCCTTTATTTTTAAATCAGCTACTTTCTAATTCAAGTTCCCTCTTTGTACATGATTATGGCGATTTTTCCAATATTTGTTTTCGTTTTTTGGTTCAAAAATTTAAACCAAAAACGATATTTTTTTTCAAAAACTGTCTTATCCACTCTAAAGATAACTAACACGCCCATTCTTAAGCAAATAAATGTATGTACTTCTATTAATTAGCAATTTAAATTAATGTGAACTCTAGCAATTTATTTTGAACATTATTTTCTTCAATAAACATAGCAACAAACTAACCGAGATTAGAAACAAAATAAATAACTAACGTTTTAGTAATAGATTAAAGTTGAAGAAAAATTTGTTTGTTTTCAATATTGTTTTGTTAATTTTGTAATTTTGTTTTGTGTGTGTGTAATCATGTCGATACAAAAGTACTAAAAATATACATACGATATTGTGTGTTGTGAGTTTATAAAATTGTAATTTTTTAATGTTTTGTGAAAGCGTTTTCTCTTGTTTTTGTTTTATTTCTGTTTATAGTGATTTTTTGTTGTTGTTGTTTTTAAATTAAATGCATTTACATTGATTTTAAATTAAAACTATTTATAGATACCAATTATATTTTTTGTAAATAGAAAAAGTTGTTATAACAACAACAACCACCTTGAAAGGCTAGTGAAAGGCATTTTGTTGGTAGTGGATGCATAAACACTAATTGTAAGTTATAAATTATAATAGTGAAACAAAAACACAAAACTAACGGGTACAAAATGTGATAGAAAAACTTAAATGTATATAGTATAGTATATATATGAAATATCAAAAATTAAACTAATAAGATAATAATAAGGAACAACTAATGTTAATTTTTAAATAGTAATGTCTCCATATTCCTGTGACCACTTTTCGTAGAGTACGAGACTTTGTGGTGCTACTGAACGTCGAATGCGCTTAAGAGAGTTGCAAAAATCGTTCTCTGTAATGCTGCGCACTGCGCTTATGTCTAACATTTTAACTTGCTCAACATTGAGCTCTCGAATGGGTTCCAGGGCAGCGTCTTTAGCCAAAGCAGTCAAGTCAGATCCAGAGTAACCCTCGGTCATGGCTGAGAGCCGTCTAAGGGATTCAGTACCCAACGGGCTGCCTTGCTTCTCGAGAAGACGCTTCAGTAGAAGTTCTCTGGTTTCTGAGTCGGGAAGTGAAACATATACTCTTTTGGTGAAGCGGCGAAGTGCAGCTTCGTCTAGTTCTTGTGGCCGATTAGTGGCCGCGAGAACAACTATACGATCACCTTCTGGATTTCCGGGCAGGCCATCGAATTCGACAAGAAATTCAGTTTTCAAACGCCTCGATGCTTCATGCTCATTAGAACTGCGTTCGGAGAGCAATGAGTCAACTTCGTCAATGAAAATGATTGATGGTTGCATTTCACGCGCAACGGCGAACAATGCACGAACCAGTTTTTCACCATCACCCACATATTTGCTTGTCAAGGAGGCTGCTGATATATTTAAAAATGTTGCACTGCATTCGGTGGCAACAGCCCGCGCTAGAAGTGTTTTTCCATTTCCTGGAGGTCCAAAGAGAAGTAATCCCTTAGCTGGAGCTCGAAGACCTATTATGGATTAAATTTTAATTTTCTTTTGCACATGATTTTGGTAGGGGTTGTAATGATGGTTTACCTGTAAAAAGTTCGGGTCGAACTGATGGTAGAATTACCATTTCTTGCAATGCTTGCTTAGCCACCTCTTGACCAGCTATATCTGACCATTCAACTTTTGCTCCGCCTTCTACAATTTCGTCCATAATTATTTGTACTAGCTTGGGTTCAACACCCTTAACGCTAACCATTGGAGTTGAAGCTCCACTGCCGCCATTACTGGGGCCACAGCCAATTGGAGTCCTTGATCGTTGAGGTGGAGTGTTTCGTCCAGAAGTCTAAAACAGAATACAAAAAAAAAATACCTTTAAGTTTTGTTTTAAATAAATTAATAGGTAAACAATATTAGGTCAGGGCAATCGTGAGTGTCTACCACTGTTATATCGTAAGGTAATGAGTTCGATATAAGTTAGGTTAGGTAATGTAAATGGGCTGGCAATTAATTATCGCCACATTTAGATCAATGCAGGTCGATTGGGATTCCTTGGAATATTTTAACTCCCTAAAAGTAAATTCTCAACCTATGATATCCATGGGTTGTTATTTTCAAGCCATTTAGAGGCTTTGATTAAGCCTAACATACAGTTTCCTGGAAGGCCTTCGAGTTCCTCAAGAAAGAGAGAAAACCAAAGAATTTTGTATCTTGCGTGGAAGAGTGCTCGGCAATGGCTCTTATGCTCACAAGCAATCGTTAAGATTTGTTGTCTAGGTGTTTGTTTTATTTAATATTTTCCTGGCCGTCGCTCAGATTACAAGGCTATTCCATATTTCATTGGTTTTTCTTAGTATTTTATTACCAATGATCTATTTAAGTCCACAGGGTGGAGACCTTATAATGATTGGTCCAGTTGTGTAACTTTCCTCGCCAGTTTTTCAGCTTTCTCGTTCTCAGTCAAGTTCCATGAAACAGTTTGTTTTCCATAAGGGTACTGCCCTCTGGGAGGAACTAACTTATTCTTTAGAGATTCACTTCTTGAAAAAAGTTCGTATTGATTAATATACAATTTATGGTACCCCCGTTTCTGTATTTAAAAAGGCCCAAAGAACATTATGGGATTTCCTGCTGGTAATTTAAAGTAATTTAATTTTGATTTGCATATGAAAGCGCAACCAATAGTTCAAATGATACGGTTAAAGCCGAATGGAACTTATCCTTAAATCACTTAATTGTCCCGTTTGATTGACAATAATGCGGGTTAGGCAGCGTTTAAATTTAACCACAGTTCAAGCGTTAGAGAAAATAGGGAAGGTTTCAAGAGGATATACCGGTGCACATTGGTCTTAAAGATCTGAATATCAAAATGGAAGGTAAAAACAGAATTAACCAAAGCGATCCACATTCTCGAATCTCTATACTTGACTACGTCCGATATTAAGCTCAAGGATAAACTGAATTATTTAAGAGTGTAATGCAACGGGCTAATTCGACAGATTATTTAAAAAAAAAAACGGTAAAACAGCGAAAAGCATGAAACATTGCTGCGGCGGTCTTCTAAAGATGTAAATGTTCCTGCTATAGTTTCAACGCCTATCATTTTCAAAGCCCTTTTTTGGATTATATCCATTTAACCAAGAGATTTAAACTTGTTTTTGGGGCACCTATCCAGATATGCGAGTTATATTCAAGCTTTGGACGAATTAAAGCTTTGTAAATAACAGCTAGATTAGAAGGGGTGAAACATTTCCTAGCAGCATTTTTGGCAATGTCGAATATGTTTCTGAAGCATTAAATAATGCACGATTAATAATTCTTCATTGGACAATGCTGTCGAGATCGAAACTTATTAAGCTTAACATAAGTTGCCGTTGAAGTTCCACATCTGAAGGACAAGGATGTGAATCTAGAAACGTATACGAAAAACTTAGCTGAGTACTGTCGTCAGCGAAACAGTTTAATGGATTAGAAGTGGCTGACAATAGATCGTCTATGAATATGAAGAAGAGAGTCGGAGACAAAACGGAGCCATGGAGAACACCAGCATTTATTTTATGCTGTTTAAAGTCAACAATAAACTACAATTGAAGCATTTTGATGAAGAAGGGGGTAAGTGACATTTTTTCAATTTTCGTTTTTTTTTCGAAAAATGCGGATGCCTTGCGAAAACTTAAATTTCTGTCTAATCTACGTGCACTACTCAAGGAACAAAAACCCAAATAAACTTTATCTCTCACCTTTGCTAAATATATCTTAATTATATAGCTTTTACATTGAAAAAAGCACCGAACAAGAAAAAAATGTCGAATATTTTGTTAGTCGACATTTTTCCGACAAATATTTAACACGAAATTCAATCTGTCTTTCCGCCTACCAAAAAGTGACACTTTTAGCATTTGTGACTCTGGTACAAACTCAGCTAAAACAGCTATGAGTCTGGATTCCAAAGTCAAAAAATTGACCGCGAAAAAGCTCGGTCCAATCCCAGCGTCTTATGAGTCTGGATTCCAAAGTCAAAAAATTGACCGCGAAAAAGCTCGGTCCAATCCCAGCGTCTTAAACATTACTTTTGACCTCCAGCAAACCATGCCTTTACCAAAATTAACCACGTCTAATTCATTTTACTTAAGGCAGATGTGGTTTTATAATCTAGGAATTCATGTCATTACTTCCGATGTAGAGATGTCGTATATGTTAACCTGGAACGACAAATAATACAAAAAATGCCAATTGACATGGATAATCACTTTTGATCATCAGAAAACTTTCCAGTAAAATCAAACGTTAAAAATGTTACAAACAACATATTAAATGAAACAATCAATTTCCATGATAGCGTTAAATGGCTTCGAATAAACAAATATGGATCCTATTTCTATAAGGAATGCTACGAGATATATGCTTTATTCAATGAAGCTGTTATAGCATATAACATCCGAATAGCTCCAGACAAAAACAAAATTTAAAGGAACAAATGATATTCATACCAAGGGAACACCACTGGTTCTATGAAAAAACTTTATCGAATTTTGTTACTTAACCCCTTTGTATTCTTAAAAATTCAAAATACTAATAAGCTTTTTTGGGCAAGAAAGAGTTAACTGCTCTTTTTCTGAAAAATTTAGTTTTTTTAAATATACCCAGCTACTGCAGTGAAATAAAATTAGCATTGTTAAAAGGCTATAATTTTTCTTGTTTCATTAGTTCATTCAATTTTATTGAGATTTGAATACGAAAAAAGTTCTCAACAAAAAACTTTAAGTCCTTATATCTCGAAATGTTGCAAATATCATTTACCCCCTTCTTCATCCAAACGCTTCAATTGTTTTTTTTTTTTCTAAAGTTGAAATTGTGCAATTTAGAACTTAACTTTAAGTATGACAGTACCTTAACGAATCACCTCCTATTTTAGAAAGCCTTTAAACAAGTACAAAGTTTAAAACCCTACATTGCTGCTATTTAGACAGACGTTACTAAATTTACTTACACTAAACTGTCTTCTGACTGCAGGTGGAGTTGCTGCTGTTTTTAACGGTGTACGAGTTCCATTCATGTTTGCCTTTGAACCGATGTTTCGTGGCAAGGTTTGAGATTTATTTATCACACCCAGATTGCCTGGTCTTTTTGTGCCGATTGTTAGTTTACGTCCAGAAGCTAAATTAAACAAAAAGACAGAAGTTAATTTAAAAAAACAAAATGTATTTCAATATAAGCATAGTGGGTAAATTATAAGTCAGCGGTCCCCACTATAAAATGTTTCTAATATTTTGCTTTACCAATTTAACAAACTTTTATAACTCTAAAAACGCATTGAACTTAAAATCATTACAACAAAAAAATAAAAATTTAACAATTGGAAAAAGAAATACAAAACGAAAACAGCAGGTTTTGGACTTAAATACGGTGCCACATAAATTACGGCGGTGATTAGAGCTTCTACGATTTTGTAAGTCTATTTTTATCTTTTATACTGCATCATTGCGGTTTTTAATAAGTTGTTTATATTTGTTTTGTCCGTAAACTCTTTCTTTATATTGCTTACCTGGATCGATGTTTTTGCTTGAGGCTTGGGTTTGTACTTTTGAAGGAAATCTATTCGCACTTGCTGTACTACTTGGGGATAGTGTATTTGACATTCGTTTTGGTACTTTAGTGGCAGCTGGTGCGACTGTGGTGCTCAGTTTTGAGCTTGTAGATTGTACTCTATTTTTCAGGTAACTTGGAATGTTCTTGCTGGTTGTGGTCTTATTTTCATAGGTATTTGTCATCATTGGTTGGACAACTTGTATTTTATTACGCGTTTGTGTTGCGTTCGGTGTTTGTTGGTAATGAGCATTGGCTTTCTGTTTTTGGTCTTGTAACGTCATTTGTTCTAACTCTAGCTCGGCGTTTCTAAGTTCTGGCAAGGGGAGTTACATAGAAGAAATATAATGCAAAATCAAACAAAAAAAACTTTTACAAAATAAAAATTAATAAATAATAAATCCCTCAGATTCCATCACTTCAGTAAATTTACATGCAAATACAATCAAGTTATTTTTGTGATAAGGTTAAGTTAAAACAAATTATTAATTTTGGAATCCCGAAAAGTCAGATATTACGGCTAGAGCATACGTTTTAAGATGTCGCGTTATAATGTGCTAGAGACCTAAACCTTTGCGCTTCGTTTCACTTTATGCACCATACATTTTTTTTGAGGATTCATCCAGTTATTTGAAATAAGGAACAAAACCAATATTACAGTATGAATCTTGAAACACATAAGGTTCTTAAAATATATTAGAATTATTTTCTGCATGTGGACTCATTTTCAAAAATAAAAAAATTAATACAAAACAAAATTATTAAAAAAATATAAGAAAAACATCAAACAACACTTTTTCTTGTGCAACGGGCCACGAGCAAAATAACACGTACGACTTTAAATAGTGTAATTATCTAATACAATCATTGTCATTTATCCATTCAAAGCAATTAAGATTATTGTTAGTAACATAATGCATTTGGTGAGTATTTTATTTTTAATTTAATTTAGTTTTGCTATTTACCTAAAAAGTGTAAACGATCCCTGGCCATTGAAAGATTTGTCTGCATTTTATCATGTAAGCGTTGGGCTCTTTCCCAGACATCACCACGTCCACTCCAACAATCGACTGCAATTCCATCTTCGAGTTCTTTGATGCCTTTGCGGTATAATTCAATTGCAAGTTCCTTGTGGCCTTGAAAATAAAATTTTAAAAATTGAGTATTTTATGAATAAAATTGGAATAAAATGTAGGGTGCAAAAGACAACAACTACACTGAAACCAAAAGTATATACGCAGTTCCTATTCTTAAAAATCTGGGCAGGTGCCCCTAAAATTAGTTTAAATCTCTTGGAAAGAATTCAAAAAAGGGCTTTAGAAATGATAGGCGATAGAACTATAATCGAAACATTTACATCATTAGAACACCGCCGCAATGTGTCATGCCTTTCGTTGTTTTACCGATATTTTTACAAACAATGTTCTGTCGAATTAGCCAGTTGCATTTCACCCCTTAAACGATTCAGCCGTAATACTCGCACTTCCAGGAATGCTCATCAGTTTACCCAATTTCGGGCCTATTGTCAACTATAGACATTCTTTTTAACGCTCGCACTGTGTTTAAATATAAACATATAAAGGGTACTAATAACCCCTTGAGTGCCTGTAAATTATAAAAAAAAACGATATTCGAATGTACCTTCTTACTTAAGGTGGCGCTACAGTCCTGTGTGAACTAGGGCCTTCTTACTTGAAAACAAAATATAAGACATAACTTTTTGTTTTGGTGGAGTGAGGGTGTTTTTTTTTTAAATTGAACGTTCCCAGAAGCTTTGTGCAATTGGCTAAAAATAGTAAGGCAAGAAAAGTTATGACGATGTACGTAAACGTTTTTGTCACCAATCATTTCAAAAGATCTTCATTGAATTGTTGCAGAGAGATGTGATATTATTTAGCTTCTTCAAAACTAGTTTTAAGGGGATATTGAGTTATAACATTGGTTTAGATGTCAACAAAATGGAAATAATACTTGAATACTGCTTCCTACACCTAGAGACCGGTATGCCTCCTATGTTTTTGAATACCCTTAAGCTTCACTTTAACTACACAGTAAGAGTCTTGCAATGCACGATCAAAGAATACTAACAATAATACTTAAACATTTAATGTCAACTGTAGGGGATTGCGTTCAAGATTGGAAGAATCTGGCGACAGAGACAAAGATTTAATTTACTCATAACAATTTAATTTTAATTTACTCCGAACAACCGGAATTACTTAAACAAAAACTAGATGACTTGCTGAAGAAAACAGGAAAAAGATTGTTTGATAATTTTATGCAAGAAGCTCAGAATTTATTTTAGAAACTATAATATAGTAAATTTGACCATAGCTTAAAGGAAAATACTTGCTTTTAGCATTCCATTCAACAAAACTTATAAGTACAATCTTTCGCTTACTATATACATACAACCGTAAGGAACGTAAAGACGTGTTAAAATTTATTGCTGTCTGTCCAGTCTTGAAGGAATTTAGATTAGAATCATTGGACTAAGAGAAAACACTAAGTATACTAAATGGAGTACGAAGTTGGGACGAGCTTTATAATTTCACTTTAAGAACTCTACGCTATCGAACTCTTATTATAGACGAAACTTTTTTAAAATATTATTAAATTAACGCTAGAAAATACAAATTATATCAATCTGGTAGACGTCCCAACAAACAAAATTGTAAATTAATATTTATTATTATAATTAGTCAATAAACTTACTAACTAACTAAACTACTTGAATAATAATACATTTATGGCAACAATACGAATTTTGATAAAAACTTAAGACTTGAAACTCTCCTAGAACTATTTTTTGGTGTAAAATTAGATTTAAATAAGTTGAGTATATGGGAGTAAAAGTTTTAAGTTTCAGACAAATAATCATTTATAAAAATGACGAACAGGGTTGGGACAGAACGGATAGCAAACCAATATTTATATTGTGGGTTTTAGACTTGGATCCATCCAAAAGAAATTGTATTGAACCCATAAAAGAGTAAAATCTCAGACTTTACCTTTGAAATATCAAGTGCATTAATCTTACTTTCTCCAAAACGACTTAAATATTTGTTTCTCTCTTTGGTTAGATGGACCACAATTTTTCCAAAACGACGTAAATATTTGTTTCTTTCTTTGGGGAGATTAACCATACGATCACCAATGGACCTATTGCTACGAAAGCGTATGCTGGTCATTAAGAAGCTTTCAGTTCTCAAGACATTTCTTAAACTCATAATTAATCAGCGTTTTCATGAATTTAGTGCAATCGGTCGATAATAATTTGAAAAAGAATAGATTGAACAAAGGGTGTTTCCAAATATACGGAGCGAACCCTGAGAAACACGATGGATCGAGAAGCTTACGCTGGCGTTAAAGAATACCAGAATAATAGCGCGGATACTATTCGAACCAGCGGATTTATGTATGTTGAGATCTTTTAGGACTCTCACCACACTACGAGAACGTACAAACTAACATTTATCCCATAGAATCAATAACTCGCTCATAAACTGGGAGAGATATGACACCATTAAACAAGTTAGCATTCTGAACAGAATTCTGTCTTTCCGTCAGTGTAATATTAGTAAATTAAAAAAATTAATGGCTACCAACATCTCCTTTCAAACCATCCTTTCTTTTCTTAATGTTTGCCTAACACCAATCACCATTGAAAGTATCAGTTTCATTCTTTAAGAATTAGTTATTATTTATTCTTTTAAATATTACTAGCACTAATCCAAAAAAAGAGCATATTAAAATTAGCTTAATGTTGACTTGATAGATTTGGATTGGGAACGACAGTAAGTTGCGAACAATTGTTTTCTTGCTATCTTAAGTAAAATAGTAAGAAGTAAGATAATTCCTGAGCTTGGCCAATAATTTGTTTAGCAATACAATTTTTTAACGCCTAAATGCGATTTTTATTACACTTCAGGTTACTACGATCAGAGGTTCGTCATAAATGCATGTGTTAGTTGTTAACAAGCAAAAGTATAGCCTAACACAAAACATAATTAACATTTAACATAAACTATTCGAGAAGAACTAATAAAATAAAGACTTTTCCGATAAAGTTCTAAAAAAAACTTGCTCTTCACTGATTTTCTTTCTAACAGTTGCTACTGACACTGATCTTTAACTTGCATATAGATTGCAGATACTCAGAAATGCCCAAGTTAAAAGTATTAATTAAAAGTGAATCACGACCACATTACACAAAAATAAACACTTCTTTAGTATTATGACAAAATCATTGTGAACCAACTCACCTTCATTTTCTTCGTCGATCTTCAAGGCCTTCGAGATATACTCGAATGCTCGACGATGATGGTGCTTTTGTTTCGCCAGCAATGGATCCCCAGGACCAGGGGACGTTTGGGCACCACCACCACCGCCTGACTTCGATGACGACATCTCCAGCTGTTTGTGTTTATGATGATTAAACGGATATTGAACTACGCTAGTCGAGGCAATGGGCTTTGCCTTAATTCTCTCTAGCTCTGTGCCAACAACTATTTCGATATTGCACTCACGCTTATGCGGCCGATAGATAACTCGGGTGCTAGCCCCGTACAAATACCGAAATATGCAAAAAAGCTGATAGATAAGCGAACGCAAAACGTTGAAAAGAAAAATAATCGGAAAAGATACGACATACAAGTTCTGCTTGTGCACCGATCCTTGTATTGCTGTGCTGTCATCCGGGGAAGGGGTTCGACTCGATCTGTCATCGATTTCAGCTGCAACGCTAGATTCACAATTGCTGCTACTTTTACGGTGAGTTTTTGAATTTTTGATGGGGGATTTGCTGCTGCTATTGCTGCTACTAGCATTGCCCGAAGACGATTGAGTTGCAATGCTTTTGTTTCGCACCATTCGGATGGAGGGAGAAGAAATGGTATCGAATTACCCCCTTTTGTTGGAAAATTCAACTTTTTTTTCACAGCCAGTAGTTTCAGCAGAAATCAAGTGTTTCCTTGTCATTCATTCAGAATTGATGGAGTATTTTAAATTGATTAGATTGGTTAGATTGATGATTGTTTTACTGAAATGTTAATGATGTTGAATTGAAGAGATTTAAATAAATTAGTAACATTATTATTGTTTATATTTTCACACAAAATAACAGAAAAACAACACATGAATCGCAGCCACTAGTTTTTCGACCCCTACTTTGAAAAGTATTGACGTTTTCTAGGTCTGTTTGTTTTTAGTAAAGAGGGAGCTATCTAAGGGTAGAAACTGTTCGATTTGGAAATCTAATTGATTCTTATAACTAACGCTCGGGAATGCAGAGGATGTTAAGCCGGGGCAGATCGAAGCGATCGCAGTTTTAAAAATTCTTGTAATCTTATTTTAATCTTAAATTTTTAATTAGATAATGGACAGATTCAGTCGATTTGAAGGTAATTTCTAATTTCTGATAAGATAGCTACAAACACTAGAAAGTATCAATTGTATCAATACATCAGCTGTTTATAATTTTGTATTCAACTCTTATGCCCAATTTCATAAACAGCTTTTATACATTTAACAGGATTTTAAACTGTAAAATGGGATATTTTGGTTTCACCAAGCGTTTTTAAAGTAAACAAGCTTTTAAACACCTTTTAAAACTAAATGCCCATTTTTGGCTCATTAAATTTTAGAAGTGTCATTTAAAAATTAATATGATAGATTGACAGCTGATGTTTTGTTTTGTAAAATTTGTGTTCTCAATAATTGGAGATACAGAATGATTAGGTAAACAAATTCAACATTGCATTTATAATATCATTTTTATATAATTTTAATTAGAATATTAGATTGGTCATCTTCATCTGAAAAAGATTTTCATATTTTATTTTTGAACGACACTTGATTTTTGATTTTGAAGAAGTTTACATTGTTGTATTTTGCGATTCTTGTCATTTATTTCAACATATAATGCTTTCTCTTTTTTTCTCACACAATTCGCTTAAGAGAAAGAAAAAAGGGGTTTTATTTTTACAGGGTTGTGAGGAGAACTCTATTTTAACAAAAATATCCCTGAAATTTCCCATTTCAAGCTTGGTGAAACTGAAAAAATTTAAAGGCCTGATAAAATTTAAAAACCTTTTAGATAAAAGTGCTTTTAGTGTTTGTTTATGAAATCGGACATTAGATTTAAAAATATATTGCGTAATTTTATTTAAATTTTGTTAAAAAAAATTCCTTGTTAATCGTAAAGTAATTGGTTATACTATTTCATTATCATACAAAATTACGGATTAGTAGCTTATTAAGGAATTTTCTTAAAATATAAAAATGGTTTGGCATTTTCAATGCGAATTATTGAAGGTAAAGTGCCAAGTTTAAAATTAATGAGCTGCAGAATTTCTCTTACGTTAAAAGAATGTAGTTGACTGCAAATAAAATTCCTTAAACTTTCGACATTGTTAATAAGTTAAGTGTAAGTATGAAGTTCTTTTTGATGTCTAAATAGTATAGGTTCTCTATTCGTAAAACTACAATTTTCTCTTTCAGCTACAGTTAAGAGACAAAACAAATTAGCTGTCAATGTGAATCATGTGACTCCTTTAATTTTTTCCTGCGAATATTATTGGTTGCGTTTAATATTAGATAGATAGGGTATCCGGGTACCGTTTTGTTAGTGTTTTACATAAAAGAAAACAGCTGATCCAAAACAGCTCGGTTGTCAAAAAAGGGATTCAAAGGTTCTCTGGTATACGTGGCTACCTGATAGAACAGCTAAAACAAGATATGGTTGAATTTGAAGACCTCGAAATCTAAATATTTTTGTTATAAGCTAAAAATTGAGAGACGATTTGAAGTTTTACCTTGCATGCGACACAAATACTGTGGAATTAAAAGATAACAATTAAAAAGTTTAAAACGAGCGGCATCAACGACGTAAGTATATATTTTTTAATTACAATATTTGTTAATTACTGAAGTGTATTTCTATTTAATAAAGTTTTTTAAAGTATATTTGTTTCCTAAAACTAAAAAGAAGACTTTTTCAACTACATGCGACTATTGGTCCAAAAGCTTGAGGACTTAATAGAAAGGAAAGAATAACTCCTCCTCTTCTAGTGTGGGGGTTGGATGTATTTCCACTGTCACAGCATCATCGTCATAGAATATAAATTCTTCAAATAATGAATCATTTCCATATTGTTTTCAGATATTTTTTAATATAAATATCACGCAAAAGACAAATGTATTCCACTTAGATATCTGACTGACACACAAATGACAAATGAAAATTGTAAGAAGAAAATCGTGGTGAGTATGAAATGTCCTTTTTCGATTTTGGTTAACAGTGCTTTTGACTGTGGTGCACTGAAACTTTTTTCTTCCGGGAAAAATCTGAACTATAAGAAATTCATTGTTTTTAGAAGAACTTAGCTTTGAGCAAAATATTAATGCAATAAAATAAGTACTTAAAAAAAAACAATGCATTTGAAGTTAAATTTATTTCGTAAACCAATTTTAAAAGATTTAATAATTATATTTCATTTTTTACTAAACATCACACTAAAGGCGTTCGAGTTTTTGTAGTTTTCCGATGGCATCAATCAAAAATTACTGATGGAATCAACACCCAGAAACTAATTTGCGACATGAAGCTTCTTAAAGCTCTTATTTATGTAGGGTTTACTTCACAGTGTTAAAGTAAAATTCTGTATTATTGACCTACTAGCTATGGAATGCTAGTAATTGTACCAACGACGCCTTGATTTCATCTATTTTTAACTCTTCCCTTTCTGTAGGTTCGGCGGAAATATAGATGAACTTTTGAACTTTTTTCTGTATTTTGTTTATTTTGCCAAACTTTAAAATGATAACAAAATTTTGATGGCGTTTAAGAATCAATTATAACCTTTTCAACCAAACCTACAAAAGGGCAAGCAAAAGAGGTGGAATCACTTTTTAATGGGATTTTCTATGGGAATTTTAATGGGCTAGCACTCTATATGAACATGTTCTCCATTCCTGAGAACATTACTCGCAAACAGGAATGGTTGAGAGTTGTAAGTCAAAAGGCCCTAGTTCTCAGCGATCTGTTACGCCACATAATTAATTTATTTTTTTAGCTGTCCATATGTAGTATGTCAATGCGTATGTGATTTATAATTATTTAAATTGCGAATGTTTTTTGCCTAGAATTTTTGTTGCGGTGAAAATTTCACTTGAAATATGGGATTCCTTGGTGGTTTCGTAATGCTGTTATTACTTAAAACTTATCAAATAAATTCTGTAAGGTACTAAAAAACATCCATTTTGATTTTAAAAGATAATTAAGAACATTCAGGATAGCACTTCTTACACAGTTATCTGTCAGTTATGTGTCTATTGGGTACTTCATCCATCCAATAAGATACTTGAAACATTGGGCAGGTTCAGGCAACATAAGAGACTTTATTTGCAGTCAACTGCATTCCTTGAACATAAATTTTGACCAAGTCAACTAGTTAGTTGGTCAAGTGTCATAAAATTCAAACCCGAAACTTAACTTCATGAACCTCTACCTTTTATTGATCGTGCCAAAACTATACTAACAACACAACTGTCAACAAAAAAAAAACTTCTCAGGCAAGCTAAAAGTCCATCTCGACTTCTATTTTTTTTTTAATAAATATTACTTATTTCTTTTCCAATTTAGCAAGGAACCTTTTTACACAAAACATTAAATGGAATTGTGCAGAAAATAAATAAACCATAGATTAATAAAGTTAAGTTCAGCTTTCTGTTGAATGAAAAAAACATGATCAACTGTCATTTTGAAGTAAGTAGACTAACTTTCCAGTCAACGTTCCAAAAAAGTTGCCTTAATTGGAAGGCAATTCTTTGGTAGCTGGCCAATCAAATACTAGAAACTTACCTTACTTTCAAGTCCCTTATGTCGTCTGAACCTGCCCATTAACTTCTAAAACACTAAAGAGAATTTTATCTGCTGATTAGGTTCCTAGTACCTTAACTGTGACTTTACCTTAATATTGTGAAACTAGTCTTTTATGACATAAATTAACTTATTCAATTTTAAATGACAAAAATTTAACCGTTGCTATAACTGCCCTATTGTAAAAGGAACAGTAACAAAACAATTCATAACAAAATATTTCAACAAGAATCTCCAGCAACTCATTTCAATTAGGTACTCATTTGGAAGTTAACTATACTTTCAATCATTTTGGATAAGGAATGCATTTACGAACATGTCCGGTTTATTTGACACTTGAAAAAAAATACCAAAACCAAACGTCAAAATTTGAACGAAGAAAAAGGAAGAGAACATTAATTTCATAACCAAAATAAAGTAACCACAAGTTCATTATTTTAATTTAAAAACCCGAAAAAATGTCTAAAGCAGCAGGAAAACTAAAATCGATGAAGAAATTCGTCGAAAAAATAACCCACACAACTAAACTGAGAACCAATATTCCAGCTGGCATGGCTGCAGCGGGTCCTCCACTGGGACCAATGCTGGGTCAGGTAACCCCCGTCATAACTTATTTCTGCCCAGTGCCATGTATCTATTAACTTTTCTTTTGAAGCGGTCAATTAATATAGCGGCGTTTTGTAAAGATTTCAATGAACGAACCAAAGACATAAAAGAGGGGATACCACTCCCATGTCGAGTATGGGTAAACAGCGACCGAAGCTATGAACTTGTCATTCATTCACCACCAGCTACCTTTTTCCTAAAACAAGCCGCCGGCGTCCCACGAGGGGCAATGTATCCGGGTAAGGAGCTCTCGGGCAAAATAACCTTAAAACATTTATACGAAATTGCGGCAATCAAAATACAGGATCCCCCAAACGCTCTGAAAACAATGCAAGTAAGTATAACATTGTTACGCTTTGCTAGTTAAGCCTGAAACAAATTTTAAATTCTAGCAAATGTGCGAGCAACTAGTCGGAATAGCAAGAACTTGTGGGATACAAGTTGTTAAGGATTTAAATGCGGACGAATACAAAGAATTCCTAGAGGAACGACAAAAGGTAGTCGAAGAACAGAAAAAGGAACTCCAAGAAAAACGTGATGCGAAAATGTTAAGAACTGGCTAAATGTGTTTGGGAGATTTAATAGTAAAATATATACAAAAAAAACTTAATCAAAACTAAATTTCTTTCTGTCCTTGGCAGCATTCTTCTTTCGTTTCTTTTCCAAGTGCTTAGCTAGTCCACCAGATGACTTCAATTCGACGAACTTCTTCACGAGCTCTTTCGCCCTTTGTTCCTCTGAAAATAGAAATAGACAATTATTTCTGAATCTGAAAGAACATCAATTAATATTCCTCACTTTTAGTTGCAAAATGAGGCTGTTTTCCCTCTTGTTGGGCCTTTTGGATGTCCTTCTGTTCTTCCTTAAGAATATTTTGCTTCGTTTCCCAACGAGTTTCTTCGACGTTTTTGTTTTTCAGTCGTTGCATGACAAACTTTATATTCTCTCGTTCTTCTTCTGATTTTGTTGTTTGAAGCTTCTTTGTAAGATCTTCGATTTCCTTTTCTCGAATATCTCTCAAGAATTTGTAGTTTTCTTTGAACTTATTCGGATCGTAGTCACCACTTTTACCATCGAATCGAGGATCTCGTATTGTTTGCTGGTTCTTTTTACTTGTTTTCGGGACACCACCTAGGAATGGAACTTGTCTTCTAGAAGATTGTTCTCTTGGTCGATTTTTGTTGAGGCGTTTGAAATCGGTCGGCTTCTTTTTGGGTTTGGAAGATGTTTCTCCAAGGACAGCTTCTTTGTAGACTTTTGCACCTAGCTGCTCTTTGAGTTTCATCAATTGCTCAAATGACATTGTACTCAAATCATTTTTGATTTCATCCTAGAATTTGATAAGTTAACCGAGTCCTTGATTCATTTTTGATTGTACTCACTCGATCGTTATTATCGTCTTCAGATTCCGATGGATTCTCGGACTCATCGTCGGTAGTGTTTTCATTTAGGGGATTAGAATCTTCGGATGAGCTCATGATGAAAGTTTTGTGTTAAACAAAAATAAGAGTATTGCGATGTTTCCAATTTTTTGTCAGCTCGTGTTTGGGTATTTAGTCCAAAATTCGACAGACCACATTTGTAAACGACAACCACATACTATAATTTAGTAGATAAAAGACAATCAAGTGTCAAAATTTCCTATACACATTACATTGGTAAAGTTTGAGGCTCAGTCTTCATTCGGAGGAATTGACCGCGTTCGTGCAACTAACAGAGCCAACATTTAGCTGAATTAAAATTAACTAGTACCTTTTCATTGAAATTCAATCAACAATTACATAGGAGCGGTTATATAAGGTGTTTGCGGGGCGACTTTCGATTACCGCAGCATGAATTTCGTTTTTGATTTTTTTTGTACAGTTAGGTAGGGGTCTCAATAGAACATGTTTTAAATTTTAAGGCGAGGAAACACCGTTAAGTCATAAAAAAAAATATTTTCTTTATCGGACTTAATCCTACTTTTTTTTTATAGCGTTTTTTGAGACTAAACAATTTTTTTTAATTGATACTACGGTATACTTAGAGCTAGGTATGTAAGGGGGGGCATGCTGCCCCCCTGCAACCCCCCTGCTTGAAATCACTATAGGATTTGGAGTGGGTGCGAGTTTGGGTATTGCAAAGTACTTTTCGCATTTGAGCACTAAAAACAAAGAAATCCACAACGAAAAAAAATAGTATGGCAACACTGAAGAAAAACAGTTAAGAAATGTCAAAATCAACCATTTTTGCGTGTTTTGTATGTGAAAAAGTAAACTTTGAAAATTAATTTAAAGTAGTAATAAATGTTGCCTCGCTCTAAAATTGCTATAATTATTATTTATTTGTGCATATCCATCAAATAAAAAAAACCGCGTGTCGAAATTCGTGCTGAGGTAATGGAAAGTTGAGCCAGGAAATTTGTTCGTTAAGTTCATAGGTTAGTCAATTCTATGATGTTAAGTGATGAAGCTCATTTACTTTTAAATGGATTTGTTAATAAGGAAAATCCTTAATTAATGCACGAATCAACATAAAATCCGTTAAAACGGTATGTTTGGTAAAGTTTACATGCTTGTGGCATCATCGGTCCTTATTTATTTCGAGGAGTAAATTTATACTGATTTTTATTTCCAAACGACGACATTTTGTTCTAACAAGGCGTTTGCAACCTTTTATACAGATCCCTTAACCATTAATTTATTGTAAAACATCCTACTGGTTCATGTGACTTAACATTTCTCTATTACTGCCTGAAATCAACAGCTCTTAAGACATTTGAAGCTAAAATAAGTGAAATTGTACCGGTCGAATGGGCTGTAGCCACACCACGGTGGACATTCATTCAATTCAAACAATATTTTAATATAGCATTATTATTTTATTTATTTATTATTTAATTGGTTTTCATCAAAATTAAATATTAATCAGTTATTCAATAAGAGTTTTTTAACAGGTTGTTTATGGGGAATAATGATAGTTTTTATCATTAAACCAAATTTTCCCAGACCGATTTTTTTATTCAGACAGAAAACCTTCGTTGAATTTGTTTGAAATTGAAATAAAAAATAAGAGGATTTGGTTCATTTTTGACATAGAAGAATCAGCAGTGCAGATAAATAAATTGTCGCCAGCAAAATAAATTATTAATAACTGACATTCAAAGTTTGTTTGGTCAAAATAATACTTCATAATAGCGTTAAATACTTACCAGATGCTCGTTCGTGCTGGTAGGAAAAATATCCTGAGGCAAAAATTGTTATGGGAAAAAGAATTTTTACTCCACCTACTACCTCGCTTGTGCACTATATGTGGTTCTAACAGAACAGTGCCATTTGCCACACAGCTAACGAAATAATTTCCCAAAATCGGCCCGTAAAAATTTAACCACCCTTTATAATCGTTCAGTGTAAACTGACTTTAAAATATAATTTGCTGTGATGCGATCAAAGCATAACAAAAAGTATATAAACTTTTCCAATGCAAGACTTCCAGTCAAAACGTCAAAAATTTAGAAAACAGAAGTAAAAAGAAACCAAAGTAAAAGCAACACAACAAAATTGTTTTTATAAATAAAACTAAAATTCATAAAATCACGCATTAAATATGGTTCACTTCAATATTTGTGGAAGAAAAAATGCTATTCATTGTAATGCAGAAACCTTAAAAGAACTACATCAAGAAATATTCAATGCCACAGTAAGTTCTTCAAACCTCTATACATTTTGACTATTTCTCAATTTATTGAACCTTTTGTTTTGCAGAACCTAAATCCAGAGCAATTCTACTTACTACAAAACGGTAAAATAATCACTCCAGATGCGTATCGTAATGACTCCACAGCCAACATAATCGTTCAGCTGCGAACTCTTGGTGGGAAAGGAGGATTCGGTTCTATGCTAAGAGCCATCGGAGCACAAATCGAAAAAACCACCAATCGAGAAGCTTGTCGCGATCTCAGTGGTCGTAGGCTGCGAGATATCAACGAAGAAAAACGCCTTAAGGCATGGCTGGAAAAACAGAAAGATCGAGAAGCTGAAGCTGAGGCGAAAAAGAAGAAAAAGGTTGAAAAACTTCTACATGTCCCGAAGCATGAATTCAAAGACGAACAATACGAAGAAGCCAGATCGAAATTGACAGAAAAAGTGAACGATGCTGTGGAGGAGGGTTTGAAGAAAGAAGAAGAAAAACAAATCGACAAACCAAACTTGAAACGAAAAGCCGAACCAACTGCTAAACCTAAGAGTAAACAAAATTCACTGTGGTTAGGAGCAGACATTGATGGTTCATCGGGTTCTTCTTCAGATAGTGACGATTCAGAGACTGGTGACGGGCCCTCCACATCGAGTAAAATGATTAAAAAATAACTTTTATGTACAAAATGCTTACTTTTTCTTATAGACAATAAAAATTCTTTATATATGATACAAATATGACTTAAAATTTTAAGTGTCAGAAGATCTTCTCAGTTTTAAAGCTAGTAGCATTTATTTGAGGGAGTCAATTATAGTCTATATTGAAGATTAAAATACTTTATTTTATTTATAAATAGATAAACATATTATACATACTATGTTAAATCAAGTGATTGATACCTTCCTTAGACGTTCACTGAGTTGTAAACTGAGAAGAGACCCACGCTAAGCCCCATTTCAAATTCGTCAGCATGAACTTAAGAGCCTTCGTCCACTGTTCCTCTGAATTGAATTGTATTCTATCCAGAAATATTGCATTTTAATTACTCCATCGATCACAAAATTTATAAAATATACTTACTTGATGGAATAGGAGTTTGCAGTTGATGGATCGATTATCTTTCCCTTCTCCATTTTGTATGGAAGGCAGAACTCAGTGTCACGTTTTTCGACTTCCTGTTGAAACTGAATGAGACATTCGAGGAATGCAACCATAGCTGCGTCGAATTTAGTGTCCCAGAAAAACTTGAATCCGCCAGTGCCATAAAGCGGCAACTCGCGCCCCTCACCCAAAACTTCCACATACGAATGGCTACCGAACGGAACCAAACGATACTTCTCAAAACTCAAGCCTATCTTCCGAGCTAGCGCACAAAGTAACAGCACAGTCTGACCCCAGGCAGCATTAATCTCTGACCAATCTACCGAAGCCGAGGGTAATCTTCCCAATCGAAAATTATTAATCGTTCCAAAGTGCCCTGCATGCCAGATATGAAAGGCCACATTGAAGATGTTTGTGTTTTGCAGTCTTTTCAGATGATGTTCGGCGTAGGAAATTTGGTTTTCCAAACTGCGCTTGTCATCTTCTGTTAGCATCAAGTCCCGTCTGTGTTTTGTGTATTCACGCCAATAGCTAACTTCTTGTTCGGCCAACTTTGCCTTTTCGGCTTCTTCAGCTTTGATCTCGGCATTCAGAGTTGATTCTTTGACTTTCAACTTGGAAAGCTCTTCGAGCAGGTGTTTTTCTTTAGATTCCAAATCCGCCAATTCCTTTCTCAATTCGGGGATGTTTGGTTTCTCTTCAGATTTTTCCAACTTTTCCAAATAGCTCTTGTAATCTCTCCACTCGTTTTCGGCTATCTTCAGCTCCCGCTCCAAAAGCTCTAACATTGAATCGGTGCACTCATCACACAATGGATGATCGAATTCAGAATTTGATGATAAAGCATCAAACAGTTGAGCCTTGGCAAGGAATTCAGCACTGAGTTTTTTATTTTCCTTTCCATCAGAGACTAAAGTGAAGCCAGTACCATTTATCGAATCGCTCAAACGAAAAGGCGGAACAACATGATCGAAACCGCTTTCATTCGGATCCATTTCATCGATGTTGGTTGCGTAAATTGGCACTTTAAATGGATTTAAAAGGAAATAGGAGATAAATCGTTTATTGGATTTGTAAATTTTACTTACATGATAATTCTGCCATTGCATGTTCATTGATGCTGTCGAGGCTGCCATCAATAATTAATGGCTTTTGGCACCTCTGACAGGCGAAGCTTACGGAGACCTTTTCATCAGCCATAGCTTCAGAGTATTTAGGCCTGCACACTTGAAGAAATTGAAAATTTTAGAAATCTTATCAATTAATATTTTGGTTTTGGTAAAAGAACAAGGAAAATAAGAAGCTAGGAGCAGAACAACAAAACAAAAGGTAAACAGCTGACAGTGGCTGACAGCTATGACGTAACGTTATCGTTGTTTGTGATTCTTTAACAAAACAAACGTAACTTAAGTTTACAAATTAACCAGAGTTCTACATCAGCTAATCCTGTACTCAACAATCGTCGCTTATAAATCATGGAAGAATAATATGCGGATTTTTAAGTTTAGTTTTTGAACAAAACAAATTAAAACAGCAAAAGTTGTTTTGGACCAAATGCATTTAAATGATTCAGCACAAATAAGGGTATTCGGATACCTTTTTTTGTGGTTTACGTGTAAAAGAACAGATGAGATATCAGAAATGGAATGTTTTTTGGTAAAAATTCAAAATCCAAATGTGTGCTTTATTTTTGTGACCAGCTGAAAGTTGTGTTTATGTATTGCCATCTCAATTTTGATATCCAACTCCTTCAATCAATTATCTTAAAATTCACCTATCCAGGATACCCTATTTAATACAACATTACCCGCAGCCACTGTTGATTATAAGTTAAGGGTGCTGTTTTTAGTGAGTTTAAAAAATATTTGCTGGCCGGCACGTTCATTCATTTTCATTTTTTCTTTTAATGATACTTTGTGCAGAGAATTTTTTTGTTAATGGCCACCGGAACATGAATTAGTAAAGCCACAAAAGAAGTTTTAACTGCTATCAAAATTACATCTGCAATAATATCCATATTTGGATCAGAGTATCTTTCACGTTTAAAAACATTAAATGAATTATCAAAAAGTTCAGAATCATTGATACCAGAGTGTAACCAAATACCTCTGCGTGAAATTATATTGTCTGAACAGGTACACAGCTGGTCAAAGAAATAGGTGTGATACTTAATTTTTGTATTAATTCATTTTTTATTACTTTTTTATGTTAAATATTAATTTTACGTAGGTATTTTTAAAGCTCTTATATTAATTAAATAAAAAACACTTTAAGGCTTTGAAATACATTACAATTATAGATAATATAGCCCCAAAACTACATATGGAGGTTTTTTACTTGGACAAAAAAAAAAAATAGGTGCGTCTTCCTAAAGTATTAATATTATCGTTTTTAATAATAATTTCTGTATCTTATTAAATTGAAATATTGACCCCCTAACTTACGCTTAAGCTCATTCCACAAGTTCTGAATAGGATTGAGATCAGGGGATTGGCTTGTCCATGGAACAACGGATACTTGTTTCTCTCGAAACCAATCTTTCACGGTATGTTTAGGATTGTTGTTTTGCTGAAAGTGCCATCGCAGGGGCAAGTTTTCCTCAGAAAACGGTAACATGACATCTTCCAAAATATCGCTATATCCGTATTTTGTTAAGATGTTATTAAAACGGAATATAGGACCTACACCATACCAAGAAAAACAGCCCCACACCATTATATTCCCTTCTGCGTGTTTAATAGTTTTCTGTGTATAGTGGGGGTTGTAGTCCCTACCTTTTGGTCGCCTTAAATTGAGCCCAGAATCCGATAAAAACAAATTTAATTTTTTTTCATCACTCCACAGGATATTTCTCCATTTTTGTACGCCCTCTGGTTCGTTCCAATTAGCATGGTTTAAGGCAAATAATATTCTGGACCTTATATTCCTAGCCCTAAGGAATGGAACTTCCCGGCGATTCTTCCTGGGAGATTCGAGTTCTAAAGCCATCTTTGGATCGAGCGTGCACTGACCGCATTATCAATTTAAGCACCTATAGTCCTTGACGAAATAAAAGGATTATATTTATCTAGAAATAGTATGATAGTCGATTTGACTATCAAAAATTTGATAGTCAACTATCACCTTAGCGGATTCCACCCCAGTTTCGATTATTTTGATTGTCATTTATCTACAATCACCTTAGCCGATTTCACCCCAGAGCTCAGAAAATCTTCAAACACAGTTAAATAATATACATATATATTACACTGAAAGCTTACAGCAAAATTTAGGTTCCGAAAAAGAACAAAGAAATTTTGTGTAATAAATAATTGTAAAAGTATGGATCCTTATTTTAGAACTTCGATGTTGAGATATTATCCAGGAATGTTGAAGGCAAAGCACGTCTAAATTCTGTACAAGGAAATAACAAAATAAAACTAATTTTGTTCGCCTAAGACTTGGACACACTTCAATCACACACGAACATCTTCTTAAAAAACTAAACCCTCCCGTATGCTCCTTATGTAACGTAACACTCAATTTACAACATTATTTGTTAAAAAACTGTACCGAAACTAAAAAACAATTAAATGCAATTTCAAAAAACTTAAATATAATAGAAATCTTAAAAACTCCAAATTTAAAAAATTTTCAAAATATGTACATATTAGGTAAATGAACTCATATGTAATCTCCAATGTAAAATTTAATTATGTTAAATTTAGGAGCTGATAGTCCTCGCAGCTAGGCTCTATAAAAAAAAATGAAATTACCGGATAGATTTTAAGTATCTGCTAATAAATAATAATAATAAAAATCCAACACATTTTTGTATACAACTAAACTGCTTTATTAAAAAAATAAAATATAAATTTGGTGTACATCGGACGTGCTGAGTTTTATAATGAAACTTAAAATTTTATTTTGCAAGCCATTTAGTTTGTAAAATCCTTACTTGAAATTAAAATACAAACTTTTTCTAAGTTTTGTTCACTTAAATAGACGTACACGATTACGTATGTATATATATTATTCATCATCAAAAATGAAAAAAAAAAAAAAAATAATAATAAAAATAAAAAACAATATTACTTTTAAGTTATAAATTAGGCGTATGTAAAGAATATTGGTTCGTACACTTATATACTAATGTACGCTTAACATATGTTATAAATAAAAAAATCTGCAATTCTTTGTTTAGTTGAAGACTGTTTCAGAACACATCAAAATCAAATGAGTCGTTGTTTTTTTAGCTTTATCTCGGTTTGACATATGCAAGTCAAATGGTAGAAAACAAATTTCGAGAGCTAAGACTTATTTTTAAGAGAGTTGTGTCTCATAAAATTTAAAATACATTTTGTTCAATTCGCATTTGAAGTGTTATTTAAACAACGAACAGTCCCATTATTTGTCAGGTGATTTTCATTTGTGTTTCTCGAAGTTCAGAGATCTCGGTGTAAGTGAAAGACTCTTGAGACACATATGCGCTTGTTGGACCATGAAAAGCTGATCTTTTGTCTGTCCACAAGCAAGTTTTTCCCACTTCGGATCAAGGTACTTTTGTATAGCATGCTTTGGACTCTTGTTCTCTTTTTTGGCTTCGCTAGTATCCATAAGGAGCTCAGAATCTCCAAGGGTGTCTTTTAAAATGCTTGGCGGTGAGAACACAATGGAATTGGTTGAAGTAAGAAATTTACTTGGAGTCTCCGTTTCGTAGGGCATTTTTTTCTCCACTTTTATATCATTTTCCCAACTAGCACTGAGAGCTTTACGTGCTTTCTTCGTAGGTTGACGAACAGGTTGCAGACTGCCAGTTTTGTCAATTCCCTCAGTTTTTATAACCATTTGTGAGTTTTGAGTGTCATTGAGTTGTTCGTCGTAGATTATCTCGGCCAAGTCCTCTACAAGACTCGACGGACTCGGTGGGATGTACCTATCACCTTTGCGTTTCTTTCCCAGGGCAGCCAGTGCATCTTTGAAAGGTGTAGGTGTTCTCGGCCCGAGTAGGCTTTTGTGAGGTGTTTCAATTGATGAGTTATCATGCTCTTTTTTTATTTCCACACCAAAACGATTGTATGTCTTTCGTACCGGGGTGCTTGCTCTTAAATTCATATCGTCAAACGTCGTCAAACAGGGAGAATTAAGGAATTGACTGGGCGAGAAGGGTAATGGTTTTATGGGAGTCATTACAGGAGAATCTGGCAGTTTGATTGCATTTGAACTTGGCGCTGCAGTTTGTGTGGCTTCAGGATTATGTACCTGGCGAGATTTTTTCAAAATATTTGGTGGTTTGTTTTGTGGTACCTAAAAATAGAAAAGAAATAAATAACACAAATGTGAAACTCTACAGAATGTATACTGTACACACTGTTATTTAATGGTTATTGTACAGACAAAAACTTAAATAATATTTTTAGTTTTTTATTGGCACTAACGGTCAAATTGCGTTGACCTTGGTATCATTTCTATTTATATTTAATTAATGTTATAACTCAAAAAATTGTTTCTTCTGTCTTCAAAATGATAAATTTTAACAGTTTTTGGGTAAATGAGCTTTTGATCTGAGATAATGAAATGAAATGATTCTAGTAAATGCGCATTGACACGAGGGTGAGGTGTTTCAGCTATTTTGGCGGCATAAACAGCATTCGTAGGACAAAAGTCTGTTATAATTCGCATGACTCGAGACCATTAGTATTTTTTAAATTTTAAAGTTATTAAATTACATTCTAATTGAATTTGCTAAACGAAATTTTTATGCAATCCACGTTTTTAATTTTTGGGGCGTAGATAAAGTACAAACACTTTTTATAAAATATTTAAAAAAATAATATATATAAGCCTGATTTCCATATTAAATACCTACATATATATTGCATTACCTTATAGAAAAAATATAAAATTCCTTTATGTATTGAATAAAAACTGTAATCGAAAAGTTGTGCGAAGGTACTTCCCCAGATTTTTGAAACGGAGATGGTTTGTCTGAGTCTTTTTAAAACATTTTTGGTGTTGCACAAGGATTTGCGTTGAGTCCAAAATTATTAGCTCTATTTATCGACGGATTTTTAGCCTGAGGGTATACGATATGCGGATTGTGATTTGAAAGCATTATTGTGTCCAGATAATATTGTCCTGTAATTCTACTATACAAATCTGGAGATTTTTCTATACAAAACGGCGAACATAATTTACTTATTTTTTTACGCTTAATGCAAGAAATTAACAAAAAAGGACTTAAAGATAGACTTAAATCTTTTTTTTTTAAGTTTTATATTATGCTTAGTCTTGGGTCCGAAGGTCCACACATTAGTTTTCAATGAAAAAACAACTTGAAAAGATTTGTAGAGATTGTTTCTAAGGGAGGAAGGACGGATATGCAAGTCAAAGGTGGTGTGCATGTTGTTAGCGCAACATTCTTATAATATGTTCAAAAAGGCCATAATTTGTTTGGTGTTGAGGAAGGCAAAAGGAAGGGACGTGTCTGACGTTCCTTGGATCAGTTTAAATAGGAATAGGAATATTAAGTCTTTCGCCCCTATATTATTAAAAAACAAAAATTTAACCTTCAGTAGCAAATTTAAAGTTTTCGAGGAAGTGACTCAATAAATCTTGTTGTATACCGCGTACACGGTCTGGGATGGAAAGCAAAGCAATATAAAACAGCAGGAAAGCTGTAGAAGTATTAAATCAAAAGAGTGTTTCATCTTCTTTCCAACTGCTGTAAACCGGTCTCTTCATCAAGTCATTTGAGCTTAAGATAAAGAAGATGACAAATAAAAGGTTACTAAAAAAGCCTTCATTTAAAAGAAGATCCATAAGCTTTTGGAGCCCTCAAGATCGGCGAACAGGGCAATATACAATACACTCAATGGACTGTAACAATTTTTGTGACGAACGTAGTTTGCAACAGATTTCGAATATGGTAAGGCTACTTGTGGAATGTATAAACTTGTTTTAAATCACTGAGGGTTGATTTTCAACGTTGTGAGAAATCAGTAGAAATTTGTTCGGAAACGATTTCTTAGCAGATCACCCAGTATAAAAGATTTTCTACAAGAACCAAAAAATTTAAAATTTATGATTCACAACTAGAGTTGGAAAAGCTTAATTCACGTTCTAGCTTAAGTTTGACTTTAATTCAGAACCTAGCAAGTGACTATAATCTGTTCAACAAAAAAGTCACTTAGTAGCTTATGAATTTATTTATTTTTGAATCCCTAAATCACTAACTAACTTCTGATTTTTTTTTTTAATTAACAGGTCATCTACAGACTTATGATTTTATGATTTTTTAATTCAAAAGTTCGCAACCCTGTTCAAAACCAGAAGGTGTTAAGGATAATAAAATATTTTACTCCCTTATTAATGAATTTAAATGTATAATAAATACCAATATGACTCTCATACATATGTAGATTCTTGCCCGTTAAAAAATAAACTAAAGAAAAAATACATTTTGATTGACAACTTTGTTAAATATTAAACTTAAATTGTTAGAATCGTGTGAATTCTAAATTAAAGTTTTGGAAACATTTGTTTCTCATTTTCAATGTATATACATACATACATATATACGAGCATGATAATGGAATTAACAATATAATTATTGTTAACACAACATGAATCACTTATTTTTTAAGGTCACAATCGTAGCTCGACTTAAATGGCTAATGTAGCCAAACAACTTTTTGTGTTCAGTACATTAAATAAATAATTTTGAGGACATCAAGTTTGTACTTAAATATATAATTTAAATCAAATGTTTAAAAAATTCTGTGATTATTTTCACATGCAGAGAACAAAAATTAAATGTAGTTTAATTAAAAACTACCTTCTTAATAGGAATTTAAATATTTTAATGTGAATTGTAGCGAATAGAGGTACTGCAGAATAAATTCAAGCAACCAACTTCAATTTGTCATCAAAATAATCTCTTTTGTTTTGTTTTCAAAGTTTAAAAAATAAAACCAACATTTTCTATGAAGTCGTTTAAGGTTGCTTCTTAATCTAATTTTTCATATGAAATATTTAAAGCTTCAAGAATAAAATAAAAAGTTTATCTTATCACTAACATAATTGGTTATGAAATTGTGAAAAATAATTGTGAATACCTTTGAGACAACTTTGGCCTTAGAATTGTTGTGAATCCGATCGATTAGCGAAGACTGAAGTGACTTTTCTTGATGGCTGTTGACTTGTTGGCTTGTACTCGAAGAACCACTTCCCATTTTGATAAGTTCTTTCAAATTGGAACGCGAGTTCTTAAGACTTGTGACAACACGTGGCTGATGACTGGATTTACGCCCCCCATCAGCATACTCATACTTCCTGCGCATAGTTGAGTTCCAATGATTTTTGATGGCATTATCTGTCCGGCCAGGCAGAAGTTTGGCGATCTTTGCCCACTGATTGCCATACTGCATATGAGCCTGATAGATAATTTTATCCTCTTCCTCGGTCCATGCCGTTTTCTTAATATTCGGATTGAGATGGTTGTGCCATCTTTCGCGACACTGTTTTCCTATTCGCCCATTTAGATACCTTGCAATGAGGGTCCATTTTTTGGGACCGTAACGACGTACAAGTTCAATAACCTTGTCGTCCTCTTCGCGAGTCCAAGGGCCTTTTATTAAATCTGGATTGAGTACTTTTGCCCAACGCTGTTGGATTTGCTGATCGGTGCGATCTTTGAACATTGGAGTTATGATTTCCCATTTCTCGCCGTATTGCGATACTAGCTGTTTCAGAATTACATCGTCAGATCTAGACCAACGCTTACCTGCCCCAGCATTTTTCGAACTAATGCTACTGTCATCATCCCCTCCACCGACATCCGAGAAGTCCGAATAGTCGCATTCGCCTTCGGGGTTTGAGTCACTTTCTTGCATCTGCATATGCATCGTTTCTAATTTCAATTTCAATTTCAGTTTAAGTTTCTTTTTTCTATTTTTATTTACTTTTTGTCAAAAATTCTAAAATAATTTACTTTTCTTCACCGCACCTCCAACGAGAGCAGTTGTGGAAAAATTTATCTTGACCTTGAATTTGGTATTTGTGGACCTTGCCAAGGCAATATAAACAATCGCCAAAGTGCTGGGCGTGTAAATTTTCACTGTAATGTTCAAAAATGTCTAAATTCGAAGTCGCCGAGAATAGGGCTCCACAACTCAAGCAAGTTATTTTTTCCTCTTTATGCAAATCACTTCGTAGACGGTAGTTTGTCGAATCGCTTTCAGTTTTACCTAACCGAGGGAGACCATTGTTCCGATCGCCATTTGTGGCCATTTAAAATGGAAAAAAACTTTGTTAACTTTAAATTGCTGGCGGGATTTTAGGAAATAATTGGAGATTTTGTAATTTAACTGAACACCTGCTCAAAATTTTACTCCACGGAAAAAATCGTTTTGGTTTGAAAAATTGAAATGTCGTCGGTGACAGATGGGAAGTGACATCAATATGAAAGCGTTCAGGAGAGCATAGCTTGTGTCGATGGAAGTGTTCAGCTTAAAGCTAGTTTTTAATTGAAACACTTCAGAAATAATTCAGAAGTTGTTATAATACATAAGTTGAGATTGATACCCGCTGCGTGATATTATCGAAAAGGATCATATTTTAACACGTATTACAACAACAATTTGTGATCCTGGTTTCTATCTAAGTCATTTTTAGAAACCTAAAAAACAGTTTTCATTATGACAGGTAGATGGCTATTTTGTGTTTCAAATCGTAAGGTAGGGTGAACTGTAATTGAAAGAAAAGAGACAAACAAATTTTTTAAAGTCAACAAATCTAAAAAGAAAGGAGATAGATGTATGAACGCATTATTTCTTGGATCTTTACCGTTTTATTTACGTGAACGACCTACAAATGGGTCATTGGCGGCTATCGATGTAGAATCTTAGTTTTTTTAAAAACCCAATTCGCAAGTATTTCCGCTTTTTGAAGGTACAAAAGTTTATTTATAATTATTTTCCAATTGGCTACGTTTAATGTAGAAAATAATTACTGAAATTTAATAAAGATTTACTGAAATTAATAAACATTTCGAAACTCTGTCAACTGAAAGAATTGCACAACCACTTTCTAAACAAATTTGGGCCCAATGTGTATTGACTCAGCCTAGTACATACATACAAATATAGCGGCATTCATTTTCGGTTTGAAAAATAAAGTGAAGAGATAGAAATCTAATGGACATTTTATTAAAGCTGGAAAATTGATGTTGGAGGCACATATTATATATCTTCCATTTGCTTTCATTGTTATTGCTGTAAACGCTGGATTGGGGTCAAATTCAAACCACGAAATGAATGAAAAATTCAGTTTGGGAGATTTCGAAATATTTTTACTAGAAGTAAAAGCAAGAAGAATCGACAAATTAATGAGGGATATCTTAAAGCCACAGTTGCTTAAAATGGTATTTATTTCTTGTTTATACTGTGCAGAGCAAAATCACGGTGTTAACATTGGGTGTTGAATTTGAAATGTAATCTCAATTCAAAAATGTACATATGTATGTCCAACTTCCCTGAAAATGATTCAATTCAAACCGTTGAGCTTGGTTTGAAAAAAGATAAAAAACAACGTGAGACTTGAGGACAGAAGATAGATTTAATATAATTAAAGTAAAAACCACTCTTACCGATCCCATAATGCGATAAATGAGTTGTAGATAAATTCGGGTGATTTTATTTAAAATTTGCATAGTAATGGAAATGTCGAAATTGTTATTTGATTTTCTTTACAACCTAGTGATTGGATTGAGTGATCGCTGTGTTTATTAACACATTTTTGTGCTTTCACTCGAATTCGAAAAACCCTTTGACAGAGGCGGTCTACATGTTGTAAAATTGAAAAATGGGCTGTTAGCGAGATATTTGGCTACGTGAAGTCTTTTCTAACTAATAGAAAAATCCTTAACAGAGCTAATCATAGACACACCATATATGGTGTGTCTATGGAGCTAATAATATTTACCTGTCTACAATATTTACTTCCTACAAATCATCTCGAACCTACTGCAAATGAAGTCCCTTATGTTGTCTAAACCTGCCCAATGACAGGCGGAGTCATAACACTCACTGGAAATGGAAACGTAGAATTGGCGGCGAACTGCCTAGCAAAGAGATTAGCTTTTTTTAGAGAGCTAACAAATGGAGTGTCATTGACAACGAGGAAGAGGAAAAATTCCTCATATTTTTTTACAGATGACCAAAAATTTGTACTGCCTTTGGGACATTGCAGTATTTTTTGCCGTAATTTTTGGTCATCTAAAAATTAAGTCCGTCGAATATGGGCGGCCATCCTGGCTTGCTTGTACTTATTCCGGTTTTCCTCAGTTGGATTGGCTTTAAAACAACGGAAACTTACCTTCTTGACCCTAATTACCTCTTTACAGTTCCCATCGAACCATGCGTTTTCCTTAGGTCTGATGCTTTTAACCCTTTTCGGAATAAAAGTTCTCATTCCCAAGAGAATCAAACTTGCAATCATATCAGCGCTGGCGTCAACGTCACTATCGAGGAAGCATAGTGACCAGTTAAAGATCCTAAAATAATTATTGAGACCATCCCAGTTTGATTTCTCGTATTGCTCGTATTGTTCTTTTAGGAGCTCTTTTTTTAACTGGAGAGTTTTGACACGAGAAATTTGCTGATATAACACAATGGTCAGATGCGTCTAGAGGAGATAGAACACTAAGAGCCCCCGCAGACTGCAGACTTTTTATCTATCCAACAGTCGGCCGACTATTCTATTGTGATTTGGGCGACGCCATATTCAAAATACACGCACATGACGCCAAATCACAGAGAGAACTGGGGTGGAATCGGGTAAGGTGATTTGTGATAGGTGACAGTCACAATCAACAAATTCGGTCTGTGTAAGGTGATAGTCACCGGTGACAATCACGATTTGGTGACTTTTTCTGGTGACAGCTCTTTAGTTGTCACTTTCATTGGAAATTGATTTTTATTTTTAGTTGCTGAAATTTCAAGACAATATGAATGTGTTTGTGCCTTTGATTTTACCTTCTGAAAATGCTGAAAATAAAAATATTAATCATAATAGAAATGTCCGGCTCTTGAGGATTAACCTCCGCAATAAAATAAACATTCTTGATCTTCCAAGTCCAAAGTAAGTACGCATATGTGCTATATATTTGTTCACATATAAATACCTATATATTATAACTTGTTTTTTTTTTTTATTTATAATTAATATTCTGAATTAAATAGATTCTTAAAAAACTTTCGATTGAATAAGGAAACATTTTTACATATCCAACCGCTTCTGGATTTGTCAGCTGGAATGCGGTCAACACACATTCCCCCTATTCTTCGATTAGCCGTGACTTTAAATTTTCTTGGAGGTGGTGGCTACCAAAGGCAAGTTGGCGCTGACTGGTCAGCTCCAATGGGCCAAAGTACTGTTTGTGAGGTTATTTCTTTGACCTTAAAACAAATGGAGAAACTGAAACTGAAATTGTAACAAACGTCAGTGAATTTCTTTTAGAGCCCCCGCAGACTGCAGACTTTTTATCGGCCGATAGTTTGGTCGGGTTAGGCTGAAAGTGCGCACACCGAGCCAACTAAACAGTTTGGTTGGTAAACAGGGCGCAGACTATCCAACAGTCGGCCGACTATTCTCGAACTAGTTTGTAACTGACTCAACAAAATACACGCAAACGACGCCAAATCACAGAGCGAACTGAACTATCGGCCAACTAGACAATCGTCATGTATGCGCAGGCGTGTATGCGCCAATACTGATTAAACAGTCGGCCGATAGTTGACCGACAGATTAGTTTGAATGTAATCGGGTAGCCCATCCAACTTTTTTATCGGCCGATACTGAATCGCTGTAGTGTGCGCATATGCATTCCTCTCCATACTGATTAAAAAGCCGACCAAACTATCGGCCGATAAAAAGTCTGCAGTCTGCGGGGGCTCTAATAGTGTACTTACCAGGGTCAGATGTAAGAAACAAGTCAAGTGTTTTCTGCTCGACCTACCACGTCCGATATTCGAGTGGGCTCGTTGACCAGCTGAGTTAGGTGGTTCAATTCAGCGAATTGGCGCAGAGAACATATTGTGGCAAGATCTGATAAGCAACATCATTCCTAATGTATGTATGTATAATGCGAGGCCATGGTGGGAAAAGAATAGTGGCACCAAGCTATACCCATGAATAAGAAATTCAGTAGGATCGGAATTCTCACCTACTTGGGTTTCACTCAGTGCCAAAACAGCTGCCCTGTTCGAAACAGTATGGAAGTACGCCGAAAGAAAAGAAAAAAAAAGGGAAAAGAACAATCTACCCTGAAATTTACAGCCATTGCAAATAAAAAAATATCAAAAACCAAAATAGACAAAGACCATAAAAAAATATCACTGAGTTAACCCACAGAATTATTATAATAATAATAAATTCATGGAGCGGAATTTTGAATTTTGTAGATTTTAATGAGCAAAATGACATGATACTTACACTTGTAGAGTGCATTAGAACCCCAGTTGAAAATTTCTAAAAACATTGCTTAGCAATAAATGCAAACAAATAAACAACAAAAATGTTAATAATAATAAAATTTTAACTTTAATTTGCTTACAGCTTTACAAATAATTATTTATAATTAATTTTTTTTTTAAATACTTTTGTATTTACACAACTTTGAAAATTCTATTTGTACCTAAAAAATATTTACTTTAAAATCTCTCTCATAATACCTTTTTTCTTAATTATTTTTGTTTTATTTTTTAAAATACAATAATGTTATATATGATTTCATAACCTCATATTTTTATTATTTTTTTTTTTAATTTAGGTCGTGTAAATATTCTCCACTTAAAATATATACTTTTATATTCTTTTCGGAATTCACACAAAAATTAGTGCAATTGTGTTGAGAATTGTTATGTTTGGATTAACTAACTGGCCATAACTATTTTTTAAACTTTATTTTAAAATCTGCATATTTATTGTAACAATTAAGAGTCATTTTGTTCTTTGTAGATTTGAAAACTTCAATGTATACATACATATATCTATAAATATCTCTATGAAAAACCTGACAACATTTGTTTATATTATTGTGTTTCAATTTTTAATTATACTATTTTTATTTTTTCTTTGAAATCTCAACACGAGATAAATAATGGTTTAACAATTTTATTTGAACGCAACCCATGTTTATATTTTTTAAATTTTTATTTTATTATTATTATTTTTATCAATAGTGCTTTCTACGCCTGTATTGGCAGTGATGTTTGGTAAAAATTAAATTATTCTAGTTAAATATTTATTTTCGTTTTGTAGCTATAATAAGTAGTAATATATAAATATAATTGTGGCTATTACTTTCAAATAATTAAATTTTGTTTAAATATCTTACTATGCTACTGAGTGGTTTTTGTTTGCTTTGTTTTATTATCATGTTCTTGAACTTTATTTACATTTTTCTTCCCATAATAATTTTGTTTTTCTTTTTTATTGCTAACATATCATTGCTCTGGGTCAGTTAAAAATACTAATTTTTTTTTTTTTTATTTTTGTTCTCGAAATTTTACGATATGTCAATTTTAACTGGTAGGTATGCATGGAGTTATTATTTTGTTTAAATATATTTTTATTCGTTTGGTTTGATGATTGTCTTAACAGACGGTGATTACTTAATTGATTACATTTACACATGTTATATTTCAAACAGGCGATCGTAATCACGTTTCATGAATATAAAATTTTTAAATTAATATTTGAATACAAAATTAAATATTATTATGTAACCGATTTCATTTTTTTAATATCGAAATAAATAAATTATTCGATTTATAAATAAAATACACAAAATACCCGACCTCGAAGTCAACCAGTTGTTTTGTTGACATTCAACAAAAATAATTGAGCTGTCAAGTTGACAGTGTAGGAATTAGAAATTCGGAATAGGGATGCAAATATAGAAAAATGTAGTAGATTTTGAAGTAGGAACTTTAGCAACACACTGAGAGAAATTGTGAGAATGTTGCCAAGTTAACACGCTCAGAGCATAGGTCATTGGGAAGATGTTAACTAGAAAACTTTCTCTCAGCAGAAAGTAAGAATAAAAAACTCACACTAGGTTGAAATAACGACTTAACTGAAAATACGGCTTTTATGAACTTGTGAAACAAAGACCTTTGTAGGTATGGGTCAGGAACAAAGGACTACCAGCGAACTTTCGAGGCTTCCAAAGTACTACCATTGTTTGAAAGTTTAGTTAAGTCTTTTATCTTTTAGACCATAGAAGCGAACAGTCAGTTCTTAAAGTAAAATTTTGAAATCTATACATATACTCATATTGTACATATGTATATAGAAGTCTAAAATTCAAATTGAATTTAAAAAAAGTTTAAAAAAAGAAAAAAGAGAAAAGAAAAGACAGTATACACTATACGTGCATCATACACACTATCTTATACTGTGAAGAATAATTTTTAAAACAAAAAAAAAGGAAATAGTGGTAAGAAACCGGAAGTGAAAAATTGTAGTTTTTTTGTTAAAATGATAATTTTTTAAAAACAGGCATTTTCTCTTATTGAATTTGGAAAGTCTAAAGTTTCCTCTACAAGTCCTTAGGGGCTTAAAGTGGCCGAGCAATATCAGGCGCTCAGGAAATTAGTTGGTGGATAATAATTAGCTTTAAACAGGATTACCAGGTTATTAAGTAACCTGGTAGAAATCTAATAAATTGGTAATCGACAAGCCAATAGAGAAGATAGCTGAATCAGTTAATACGTCGTCGTTAAGTAGTTCAAAGAACTAGGGGTCTCCAGTTCGAACCCAGCTGGCTGCAGTTCCGTTTTTTTTTATATATACATATATTTTTTTTTTAATTTTGATCGTTTAATTTTTTTTAATTTTTTTAAATTGTGCAAATTAAAGTAAAAGCTTAAAAAGAACGTAAAAAGAAAGGAAAAGTTTAAAGTGTATTAAAGTAAAGAAAAAAAGAGTGTTCGAAGTAATCTTGCGGGAGTGAAAAAAAGAAGAAAGAAACACAATATATAGCTACAACTACTTCAACGCCGATACACAGGAAGCAGTGGCCACTTCTACTTTGTTCCGGTGAGTCTTACTTTCTATATTATATGTTATATAAGAAAATATAAAACTTACGCAGGATTGCTTAAGAATATACTTATTTAATACCTATTTTATCCCATCTCGAATAATTTAAATACGGGACATATTATAAAACTTTTTTTATATAATTTCTTTTAAACTTTTACTCTAATTTTATTTAAATCTTTGAAATAATTTTTCCTAAATTTTAAAGTAAAGAAATGAACTTAATATAACTTACAAAAAAAACTAGAAATGAAATCTAATAAAGTTTAATGTATAATTTTGAAAACGAAATGAAGTGGTAAAGTTTTTTTATAAAGAGATGAGTGTGAGGAAACTTGAAAGATGAGGAGAGGTTAAAAAGGACACCAGCATTAAGGGTCGTCTAGGCGAGTATGACGACAATGGAAGGGAGGGTAAGGATATATTGCTCGCGTACCTTTTGACATCTGTAGGTGCATTAGACTGGTATGATTTTTTGTAACGACTAGGAGGTCAAAGAACCACCCCAACCGACGAGCTACAGTGGTACCAGCATACCAGCGCCGACCTTATAAGCCTAGCAAAGTCGTTACAAAATGGCGCCCACAACGTGTAGCCGCTATCAGCGATAGCGAGGCTAGAGATTTTTTTTGAGCCACATCAAGTTTTTTTTACATTTTAATTTTTAGTCAATTTTATTAACATTTCTTTTAGCTTACAATAGTAATTTTTTTTAACAAATTGAAAGGCCAGTTTGGTTTAATTTAAATTTTCTGTGAGTCCCGATGACTCGAAAGTACATTTTGGTATCGGTTGCCACCGGAAGTTTAAATTGATATGGCAGTTTCAAAAAAAAAAACAAAACACAAGGAGGAACTTAAGGTTCGAGTCTTTGATAAATCAAAGATTGGTTTTTAAACGACCGAATAAATTAGCCCTTGCTTGGAGATTTTGTTGGAGGTAGACTCTAGGAAGCGAAAGCGTCCTCTAAAGTGCCTCCAACAGAATACTCATCTTAAAATTAACTAGGATAAATCACTTTTGCCAGAGTCATCGCAGATGAAAGGTTCGTCCGTTGGTGTCCTGGGAAAGAGATTTTGTCTGAATATTAATTTTTTGTAGTTTCAGATACATACCACTAGAATACTTAATTTTTTTTTTCATTTTGGCTCGTAGAACAATGGTGTCCTTTAAGTCCTTTCCACACTTCTTTTATAGTGAAGTCACACTCATCTCTTTACATTTTATGAAAAGTTTCTGAAAAAGAAATACAAGAATTATCAGTTTATAGATAATACTTTTAAAATAAGTTGTTTAATTTAATAATCATTCAAGTGATTAAATTATAATTGGATCGCACAGCGACATTTTGATTAATATTAATTATTTTGATTATTTTGAATTTTAATAAGTTTTGCAAGCCTGCTGGAGAGAACACTAGATTTTGAAAAATAGAGTCGAGTTTTTTTTTGAGTTAGTATTTAAAATTGAATTTTTCTTTTTTGAAAACGAGGAGGCTCAATAGCATGAGCCAGGAAAATCCCAGAACAAGTATAGCTAGTAGTTGGAATAATCTTCGAGCTATATCGGAAGCAACTTTCGAGGATTTTGTGAGGCGGTTCAATACTACGATTGACCGATTCAATTTAGACCATTCGTTAGATTTTTCGCGTGAGTTGAATACGATAATCGTCGACAATAGTCCAGAAATGTCAAATAATAGGGAATCGGTCCAAGGGGTAGTGAATGAAGGCGCTAATCAAGAAAACAATGCCTTACAGGATAATGACAATCTTAGTAGACGGCCAGAAGAAAATATAGATAGGGCCCGCACGATGGATCAAGAAGACCTACTCGATAGGATAGATAGAAGTTTGCTGGACAATCAAATGCGAGTTTTCCAGCAGATGAAAGAATTTATGGAAGGCGTCAATAAACGCTTAGATAGTTTTGAAAGATCTCATAATGTGCAAGGTACTACAGGTGCACCGATAAGCGGTTCTTCGTCTCACGAGAGACAGACCAGTAGATCGCCGTTAGAAAACCAATTTGCTAATTTGTCTGTGAGCAATTCCAATGCCATAGACAAATGTCGTCTAGATCGCTGGAATATCCAATACGATGGGTCTTCAAATATTGGAGAATTCCTATTTAAAATTAAACGGATGCAAAAGTCTTCAGGTTATTCAGACGAACAAATCGTCGCACATTTGCATGTCCTCTTAAAGGACAACGCCAATAAATGGTATTGGAGATACTTGAAAAAGAATACTGAAGCTAGTTTGGAGGAAGTTAAAGAAGAGATGCGTAGGGAGTTTGGTCGACCTGAGGGTGACGTCGACATTTACATGCGACTACTCACTCGGAAGCAAGGTTTTAAGGAATCTTTTGACGAGTATTACAACGCAGTCGTCGCAATCAATGATCTTATGAAAGAGCCGTTTGACAGCAAAAAGTTGTTAGATGTGCTCAGAAATAACGCGAAGGATAAGCTTGGGGAAATTTTGTTGTCTTCGGATGTCAAAACTTTGGAGCAACTAAGGTTAAAAGCTAGACAAGTAGAAAAATTCCTAGCCAAAAGATGTCCCAAGACGGTACACGAGGTAGTCTTGGAAGAAGACGATAAGTCGGAAGTTAGTAACGAAGAAATTTCCGCTATCCTTCACGGAAACCGATCTAGCAGCACTTTTTGCTGTTGGAACTGCGACGATAAAGGGCATTCCTTTTATAACTGTCCTTCTCATACGAGGAACTTATTTTGTTTCCTTTGCGGGGCTAAGGGAGTTTCCACTCCTGAGTGCAACAATAAGCACTCGGAAAACTTTCGTCGGGACGAAAAGAAGGGCGGGGAGAGTCGTCCCACGAAAAGTTTTGCAGGCCCGTCCAAACAATAAATAATAATAATAATATACTCACTGAAAAAGAGTCGCATTCCAAGCAACACCTAGGAAAAGACGGCGTCAGTGAATCATCCATAGCTATTTCAAGCACAGATCCAGTCCAGACTTCAAAACATGTGGAAGATCAAGACACCTTCAGCCATCCCGTTCTCCATTTCTCACATAAATCTTTGCATGAACGAAAATTAAACTATGCTAAAGTCAGAGCTAAAATCTTTGGAAAGAAAGAAACTTTAGTGAGCAAAAAAATTCAAAAGTGTAGAGACCGATACAAGAATCGTAAGACTTACCGTAAATTGATTGTAGATTCAATAATTTCGTTAGGAGGCGATGGTAGGATGTACGTTAACGTACTCCTTAACGAAGAACCTAACTTCGCTCTGTTAGACAGCGGTGCATCAATTTCAGCTTTGGGCAAAGATTGTTGGAACTTAGTTGAAAGAATTGGGGCCAAGGTTAAGCCTTATAGAAATCAGGTTCGCACGGCTGATGGTAGTTCACACGACATTGTCGGGTATTGTGATATTGTCACCAAATACAATGGTCTTTCAAAAACTCTTTGCTTTTATTTAATCCCGAACTTAACCCAAAACCTCTACTTGGGAATGAATTTTTGGCGAGAATTTAATTTAGTTCCTCAAATCAATGAAATCGCCTGTGATACTCAAGATCAAGAGAAGGAATCCGACTTCAAAGAAGAAGCAGAGTTGGTTGAGTTATCTGCGGAACAAAGAGCTAGATTAGAATCAGTTAAAAGAATGTTTCCCAACTTTGTTGAGTTAGGTTTAGGAAAAACTCACCTAGGTCTTCACGTTGTCGATACAGGGGACGCAACGCCAATCAAGTCCCGGCATTACCCTTTGTCTCCGGTCCGGCAAGAAGAAGTGTACAAAGAGTTAGACCGCATGCTGGAATTAGACGTTATCGAGGAGAGTAACTCTCCGTGGTGTTGCCCATTGGTTTTGGTTAGGAAGCCCGGCAAAGTTCGTCTATGTCTCGATTTTAGGAAAGTTAATGCGGTGACAGTTAAGGATGCATACCCGATGCCACACGTAGACGGTCTTTTAAGTCGCATCAAGGATACACATTTTATCTCAGGTATAGATCTCAAGGACGCGTATTGGCAAATTCCTTTGGAGGAACAATCACGACCAAAAACGGCTTTTGCGGTTCCCGGTAGACCACTCTACCAATTTAAGGTTATGCCTTTCGGTCTAAGCAATGCTGCTCAAACCTTATGCCGCACACTCGACAAAGTCTTGCCATCGCGCCTGAGAGAAAATGTGTTCCTATACCTCGATGACCTCTTAATATGTACCGCTGACTTCGAAAGTCATATTAGTATCCTGAAAGAAGTAGCATCATGCTTACGTCGGGCAAACCTAACCATAAACCTCGATAAGAGTAAATTCGGCATGCGGGAAATAAAATACTTGGGGTACATAGTGGGACAAGGAACGTTGAAAACGAACCCGGAAAAAATCGAAGCGATGGTAAATTTTCCTGCACCTAACTCACAAAGGCAAGTGCGACGATTCTTAGGTCTCACGGGGTGGTATCGTCGCTTTATAAGAAACTATTCTGAATTAGCAGCACCACTCACTGATTGCCTTAAGAAAAAGAAATTTGAATTTAGTGCCGAAGCGCTTAACAGTTTCAACCAGCTGAAAGAAGCTCTCTCTTCAGCCCCGGTTTTAAGTCAACCTGATTTCAAAAAGCCCTTCGTCATTCAATGCGACGCTTCATCAGAGGGAATCGGTGGAGTTCTTTTTCAACTTGATGAGAGTCAGAATGAACGGCCGATCGCGTTCATGTCTAAGAAACTCAACAAAGCTCAAAAAAATTACACGGTGACTGAATTAGAATGCCTTGCTGCAGTCTTGAGCATAAGGAAGTTTCGTGCTTATGTTGAGGGATCACCTTTCAAAGTGATAACCGATCACTCAAGCCTTAAGTGGCTCATGTCACTCAAAGATTTGAGTGGAAGGTTAGCACGGTGGAGCCTTGAACTACAAGGGTTCGACTTCTCCATCGAGCACAGAAAGGGTTCACTCAATGTAGTACCTGACGCCTTGTCGCGAGTAGACATGGAAGGCATACTGATTCAGCCATCCGAAGTAAGCTGTGATGAAATCTCAGCAAATGTAATAGGAGAGGAAGTAGACTTGGACGCTGACGATTTTGACTCGGAGCAATATTCTAAGTTGAGAAAGAACATCACCGATAACCAAGAGTCTTTACCAGACCTGGTCGTATCGGGCAAGTATGTTTACAGGCGCGTTCGGTTTAGAACTGGAGAATGGGGAGAAGAGGATTCCCGGTGGAAGCTTTGGCTCCCGGATTCATTAACCAAACAGGTCATACAGATGTCGCATGAAACTAAATTAACTTTACATAGTGGGTTTAGTAAAACGTACGCACGAATTCGAGACAAGTACTATTGGCCAAAAATGATTTCGGACATAAAAAGATATGTTAATGATTGCGACATTTGTAAAACAGTAAAAGCTCCCAATGTAACTCTTCGTGCTCCAATCCAGAACCAGACTATAACCGAAAGGCCAATGCAGAGGTTATTTATAGATCTCTTAGGTCCTTATCCAAGGACAAAACGGGGGAATGTTTACATCCTAATAGTGTTAGATCACGATACAATTTATTTACCTAAAGAAGCTAAAGTAAGTCTAGCACATCACAAAATTAAAACCAATTTAGATAGAGCATTTCAGAAATCTAAAAAGACTTACAATTTACGAGCAAAGCCGGTTCTGTTTAAGGTCGGGCAAGAAGTGTTCCACCGCAACTTTGCTCAAAGCAAGTTTGTGCAAGGCATCAATGCTAAATTGTTGCCCAAATTTCTGAAATCCAGAATTAGAAGAATCGTTGGCTCGTGTATGTACGAACTTGAAACCCGAGAAGGAAAACCCATAGGGATTTTTCATTCTAAAGATATCCGACAATGACCTGAAAAGAAAAACAAACTTTTCACAAAGAATGTCTTATCATTTTATTATATAACAAAATACTTATCTGATAGTAGCCCGGCATGAGACTTCAGGGAGTTAGGTACGGCTCCCACGTAAATTCTAATTTAGGCATTAGTCAATGACTAAAAACACGGCGACCGAGTTTGCGTTAGAAAATGATGTAGTTCCAAACTATTTGCTAGCCACACTTGAATGTTATTATGAAACATATTGAACACAAAGTTTGCACAGAAAAGAAATACTCGTGGGTTCGTATGCATAGTTTCCAACAATTCATTGTTAGAAACCAGCATAGCCCTGTAACCGATTTCATTTTTTTAATATCGAAATAAATAAATTATTCGATTTATAAATAAAATACACAAAATACCCGACCTCGAAGTCAACCAGTTGTTTTGTTGACATTCAACAAAAATAATTGAGCTGTCAAGTTGACAGTGTAGGAATTAGAAATTCGGAATAGGGATGCAAATATAGAAAAATGTAGTAGATTTTGAAGTAGGAACTTTAGCAACACACTGAGAGAAATTGTGAGAATGTTGCCAAGTTAACACGCTCAGAGCATAGGTCATTGGGAAGATGTTAACTAGAAAACTTTCTCTCAGCAGAAAGTAAGAATAAAAAACTCACACTAGGTTGAAATAACGACTTAACTGAAAATACGGCTTTTATGAACTTGTGAAACAAAGACCTTTGTAGGTATGGGTCAGGAACAAAGGACTACCAGCGAACTTTCGAGGCTTCCAAAGTACTACCATTGTTTGAAAGTTTAGTTAAGTCTTTTATCTTTTAGACCATAGAAGCGAACAGTCAGTTCTTAAAGTAAAATTTTGAAATCTATACATATACTCATATTGTACATATGTATATAGAAGTCTAAAATTCAAATTGAATTTAAAAAAAGTTTAAAAAAAGAAAAAAGAGAAAAGAAAAGACAGTATACACTATACGTGCATCATACACACTATCTTATACTGTGAAGAATAATTTTTAAAACAAAAAAAAAGGAAATAGTGGTAAGAAACCGGAAGTGAAAAATTGTAGTTTTTTTGTTAAAATGATAATTTTTTAAAAACAGGCATTTTCTCTTATTGAATTTGGAAAGTCTAAAGTTTCCTCTACAAGTCCTTAGGGGCTTAAAGTGGCCGAGCAATATCAGGCGCTCAGGAAATTAGTTGGTGGATAATAATTAGCTTTAAACAGGATTACCAGGTTATTAAGTAACCTGGTAGAAATCTAATAAATTGGTAATCGACAAGCCAATAGAGAAGATAGCTGAATCAGTTAATACGTCGTCGTTAAGTAGTTCAAAGAACTAGGGGTCTCCAGTTCGAACCCAGCTGGCTGCAGTTCCGTTTTTTTTTATATATACATATATTTTTTTTTTAATTTTGATCGTTTAATTTTTTTTAATTTTTTTAAATTGTGCAAATTAAAGTAAAAGCTTAAAAAGAACGTAAAAAGAAAGGAAAAGTTTAAAGTGTATTAAAGTAAAGAAAAAAAGAGTGTTCGAAGTAATCTTGCGGGAGTGAAAAAAAGAAGAAAGAAACACAATATATAGCTACAACTACTTCAACGCCGATACACAGGAAGCAGTGGCCACTTCTACTTTGTTCCGGTGAGTCTTACTTTCTATATTATATGTTATATAAGAAAATATAAAACTTACGCAGGATTGCTTAAGAATATACTTATTTAATACCTATTTTATCCCATCTCGAATAATTTAAATACGGGACATATTATAAAACTTTTTTTATATAATTTCTTTTAAACTTTTACTCTAATTTTATTTAAATCTTTGAAATAATTTTTCCTAAATTTTAAAGTAAAGAAATGAACTTAATATAACTTACAAAAAAAACTAGAAATGAAATCTAATAAAGTTTAATGTATAATTTTGAAAACGAAATGAAGTGGTAAAGTTTTTTTATAAAGAGATGAGTGTGAGGAAACTTGAAAGATGAGGAGAGGTTAAAAAGGACACCAGCATTAAGGGTCGTCTAGGCGAGTATGACGACAATGGAAGGGAGGGTAAGGATATATTGCTCGCGTACCTTTTGACATCTGTAGGTGCATTAGACTGGTATGATTTTTTGTAACGACTAGGAGGTCAAAGAACCACCCCAACCGACGAGCTACAGTGGTACCAGCATACCAGCGCCGACCTTATAAGCCTAGCAAAGTCGTTACAATTATTTAAACGCAAGAATTAGAATACAATTACGTTTTTGTTGTTTTGTTGACTTTGTGTACGCAATTGTTTCTTTGTGATGCGTTTCGTTTTGAAGAAACAATTATTTAAGAGCCATGAAAATAGATTGCCCTTAATATTATGAAGCTTTAGCATAAAAGAAAACATCAAAGGTTTACAAAAGGGGTTGTTTAGTCAAATCACGATTTTTCATATTGTATCGTTAAACATCAATATACATATGTAAATAAAACCTAAAAAAAGTACGAATTAGAGAACATCAAGTATTTTACTTGAATTTCCATCATAATGTATTGATGTTAAATTTAATGGAACATCTAGCTAAAGAGGTAAAAAACTTTCTCTATTTTTGCACTTTGCAACAAAAAAATCAAATCGAAAGGGTTCATAAATTAGAAAATGATGCGTTTACTCGTTTTAACTAAATCAATCAAACGTCAATTTTGGCTCCCAAATACTTCTCCAAACTACATGCTCCTTATTGAAATTGGACTTTCACCACTGCACCTTTCATCTCTAAAACTTTATTTTAACTATATTGTTAAACTTATGTTTAGCCACACTGAAAAAATAGCAAGAAGTATTTCAGTCTTTATAGTAAAATCTAGAACTTCGTGGTTTGAAGAATGGCGAGATATGGCGACAAGTTTGTCAACAAAAGGAAGTAACAGAAGCGTATAGAAACAAAATTATACTTTAAATCTTAAAATAAATAATATAAATTAAAAAAAGATATTCTAACTCAATTAATCTAACAATCAAAAAGTTGTAAATTATTTAAGTTAGGCTATCATCTCACTAACGGCCCATTGGGCCATCTCTTAATAGATTTATGTTAAAAATTGTATACATGTTACATTTTGAAAGGTCCAATAAATCTTTATCTATCTAACCAAACATCTTTCTGATCTTCAAAACTAATATTAATATATTAGAAATAAAAATTGTGTTGAGTGAGCAGGAGTTAACCTTAAGAATGTGTAATTTTTACCTTTTCTAAAAAAATCGAACTTTCAGTTTACAACTTAAGCCAACCAAAATGGATGCTTGGGATAATTGAAAAAGAATTTGGATAGAGAAAACGGATCCTTGCTTTGAGGTCCGAAGTTTCCATGACAATGAAATTTAGGCGCGTGTTTGACGGTACACCCTCGGTCAATCGACCATTTTGAGGCTGGTGAGGGTGTTTGCATTCTAGAAGTATAGGACGAAGAGCGTAACTTTAACATACCAATTTGTTGGTTCAGTATACAATCGCTAGAGTATCTGCAATATAAACGTTTTGACTCGCAACTTATCGAAGAAAATTGAAGTTCGCAAACGGTAATTACAACGGATACTTTATGATGACTTATGATGACCTTTAGTCACCGTTGGTTACATGGTGAATCAAAGGTACAAGGTCCAAACTACAAGTTACTTAAGCCCCCAGGATTTACCTGTTTGCGTAGAATTTCGTGGAAAAATGACTCAGATGGCAGAAGAAGACAATAAATTGTAAAAACTTTTTTGAATTTCTTATTTTAGCACAATTGGTGCGTTAGTAAGTATTTTAAAACATAAATTCGTCGCCTCAAAGATTAAATTTAAGAACGATGATCAAATCATTAGGTTGCACTTCGTCAAGCAGATAATCGATAGCATTAACAGCAGCTTGGTATGCTTTAATTTGTTGGGCTGGTTGAATATAACAACAAAGGACAAAAAGACAAAACTTAGGGGGTGTAACCTTAGCTGATACACCTTCAAATTCGATTGAAGTATGAATATGGAGTAATGAACTTTCAAAATTTCTATTGATAGCTAAAAGCACACCACGGCCATGTGTATTACCCGCGCATTGCACGACATTCATTCGATAGATGGAATAGTCGTTTGTGAAGAGTTCAGTACTAAGGATATCGGGTGTGAGGTTGGTTTCGGTAAGGGCAAATATGTCATAAGGAAGGTTTTGGGAGCTATTAAAGACTTCAGACGTTTTAGACCTTAACCCTTTTACATTTTGATAGTAAAGGCTAAGACATTTAGGTTTAGTGGTCTTCAGGTTAGGAGCGATAGTATTTCCTCATATCTGCACGAGATTTTTGACTATGAGATAATCGTTTTGAAGAGATAAAGGACGCAAAAGAGGTTAGGTCTTCTCTCACTTTTTGAGGAGAAATTTCAAGACCATCATGAAATTTCAAGAATATTTCCATAAGTGCATCACGTTTGGTAGGGAGGCCTTCTTGGGAGATTAAAACCTTTATGTTTGTATTTGTTTTACCTTCAAAGCAAACATAATCTGGTTTGTCGTGCAAGATGGTTTGTCGGTAAAGACGAACATTATTGTAAATTTTGTGGTCTCTAAGATGGGACATAACATACCGATCATTAGTATTGGCCTCAGATAAATGTTTAGTTAACTTGACATTTGGAGGGATCATTGGGTTAAGGAATCCTTTTGGTTCTTGGGAAACTGATGAAGAAGATGCAGGGTTAAGGGTGTGAGAATGGATGAAATTTGGATACGCGGATGTTTTGGCAGGAGGATCAACCATCGGAGGGCGAAAACCAAGACCCGGATGAGAAGGGTTACAAGAAACTCGTTATAGAGGTAGGAGAAGTTTTTCGTTTAAGGGACGAAAGTTGGTTAAATAGAGAAAAGTTTGGAAAGATTCGTGTTTTAAGAGTTCAGTTGGGTTCAATATTATTTTTGGGATTAGGTTTGGGTTTGTTAGACTTAATTAAATGATTATTGCTACTCATTCTGGAAAGCCGCATTCGACCAAGTCATATACATATATCCTCTTTGGTGATGAAACATCCAGTTGTATTTGGAGCAAATCAGGATCTTGAATCTTCTTCCTGACAATTAAAGACATTCGCAGATATTGACACAGAATTCTCGTTTGAAATAGGAGCGAATCCATGTAGCATCAGCATATACGGGACAGTTACTCAGCACGAACCATGTGTTGTTAGCAGATTCAAGCCCGCTGAGTCTTAAATTCCAATTGGATAACTTCCAGGAATGGAATGTTTTCAATTTCGTTAACGAGTCTAACGTTTGTAACATCACTCAATTGATTGGAAGAGGGGGAGAGCCGGGATGACGGACTTTGAAAACAGCAGTCAATTTCCGATTTCTGTAGGTTTAACTGGTCAGACAAGTTTTTTTTCAGATCGGTTGCCGAACAAGTCAGCACCTTTAATTTATCGTCAATGTCTGAACGGAGAGAATTTAACCCACCGATGATGTCACATTATTGTTTTTCCAGAGAACGTATCGTGGAAAGGCACTGGTGTGACGATTGTTGAGATTGGATGTTAGAGTCCTCAACATTATTGCAGACGTGATCAAATTTCTTGGAGAGATTAGAAATTTGATCTTGGCAAACGGAATGTTCATTAGACAGGGATTCCTTAAGACATTGAATTGCATTCATAATATCCGACATGGATATTTTATTGCAATCATCGCAATAAAACGCAAAATTGCGTAGAAAGTCTTTAAGGTATACACTCGCCTTTCTGGCCAAGCCAGCACAAGATAGGTGAAGGCATTTCCCACAAAGGCCACTGCACTTTAATAGTTCCGCGTTTGAGTCAATGATGACACGCATTTTATTCGCGCACGACATTATTAATTGATTCAGCAAAAAAAATATGTTTTTTTTGTTTAAGTTTTTTTGTTTTGGTTTTTTATCTGTTTTTTTTTTATTTTTGTATATACTTGTTAATACACAAGAAAAAAAAAATGCTGGTATAATGGGAAACGGCGATGGGCAGTAAAGTGGGCCGGGTAAGTATATCACACGCGCTGCGAGTATATTGATAGGTTCTTTTTATTTGTATGATAATTTTTTACTTGGGGTCAGTGAAAAGGTGGCAAAAGGCAACTGCGGAGCGAAAAGAAAATGCGAACGCACTTTGACGAAGGTTATGATGATTGTTATTGTGATTCTTAAACATACTTTTGTCTGCATTTTCGTACTTTATTGATAACTTTGTTAAATCATAATTAGCTTTAGAAGTTTAAAATAAATTTACCAAGTAAATTGAGTCGAAAGCTAAGAGGTCAACTCGAAATTCAGAGGTTTAAGAAAATAGAGAGTCATATTGAAAATCGTATTAATTTTAACACTACAAAATAGGCTTCATTTCTGTTGATTTTCATTGTAGTGTGTTATTAACTCGAATATTTGTAATATTAACTTTAAAATTTGATGCATTTTGGGACACAATACGAAAAACAAATAAGTAAGCCTCACCATATTATTTTTTGACATTTGACTAATTGGCGCAGTTAACATTTTGGCACACTATTAATTCTAAATGAAATTTTTTTAATACCTATAAGTTCCTTGATTACACCTTAATGACGATCATACAATAATTTCCATTCGATTTCCTTTTCTGCTTACTTTTGGTGGTCCTTGTGAAAACTCTGACATACCACCATACTTAAATGTAAAAACAACAGTTTGTTGACCGAAGTTAGCTTCAAATCTAAAAAAAAGTTTAACAAACAATACAAAATTTGAAACCAAATAAATGCAAAATAAAGATCTTACTCGGTACTTATGTGTATCTCTGGCGGCTTACTAGTTGCATTCTGAATTACTAGAAATAATTTTGTTACAATTTCAATGACATGACCAGTCTGGAAGACGAAATCTCCTTTTTTTCGACCAAATTCTGACTGAAAACAAATGAAATATAAGAACACTAAAAATACCTTTAATAAGATGTAATTTTTACATACAGCTTTAACATGAAACACTGCTATATCGTCTAGGTAGGGGCTTAATGACATACGATATATCTCAGCAGCTGGTACACGATATTTTATCTGTAATGTTCGCTGATCCAAAAGCAATAACGAAGATGTTGATAAAACTAATAAAATTGGCACAAACTGAAAATAAAATAAAATTGATGAGCATCTTTTTTTAAAATATTTTTCGAAGCAGTTCTAGGCACCTTTCCACTTGAACGAGTAATTTTGTTGATGATATCGGCAAACACCACATATTGGTCGTTTGTTTCCACGCAGATCTTTTTCCATTGTAAATTATGGCGCAGTCTTACGTAGTCACCAACAAAAGGATGTCCGACACTAGAACCACAAAAACAAAATTTCGTACAATTATTTTGAATTCTGAAGCTATTCGAATGACTGCTTTCTTGATACCTTCTTGGATACGATGCTTTTCGATCCTTAAAAATAATACTCGCAGTAACTTTTTCTCTCATACGATTACGTGATGTTTGATCAAATGAATTCCGGTAGATCAAACATTTCCAGCGGTGATAAATTGCTCGTAGAATTCTTGAAGTTTCAATTAAAAATTTTGGCGCACTAGGCCATTCTGTAGAAAGCGGGCTTAGTGTATTTGGCGGAAGACGTAGCGGAAGTGTAAGAAGAAAATTTCGAATTTTCCATCTTCTATAGAATTGAAAAATAACCTCAACCGCCCATTCAACTTGTTTCCTGTATTTTACAGCACGATACTCTTCTTTGGCCTATAAGACAAAACAAATCAAACATTAAATAATGAAGAAAATAGTTGTTAGCAATTATTATTATTTTTTTAATTTGATTTTGATAAGAATTACAAATAAAAATAAATGTGTAAAAAAGTGCATTCTAGGTAACAGCAAAACCGATGCATCTTCAAGGCATACTTACTATTCTATATAAACTCCACAGATGCCTTCGCCCTGTGAACGGAATACCAAAGCGACACTCCTATATGCAAACAAATGCAAATAAAAAAGTTACATGCAAACACCATGCAAAAATGATATCAAACAAACTAAATAAAAAGTTAACAAACCCTCCATGTTCTCCAGGCACTCGATATAACAATTTGACTTTCTCGCATCCGCAGGAATGTTTTTCTTCGCATGTGCATTCGATATGTTTTCTGTATGAGGATGGCTAAATCGTCCATGCGCGCTTTCCTAAACTGTTCCAGTTCAAAAACCTGAAATTTAAATGAGCTTTAGGATCCACACATCTATACGCATTGGCTTGAAAAAAATATTATCTTACAGTACGCGGGCTCCTAATAAAGACATTCTTAGTTCCGATTGTGAATTCTGCTGATGGCAGTGGGACATTACGAATAATCAATGCAATACCTTCAACGGTATTGCCACTGTGTAAATGTGGCCACGTTACACTATTCAGCAGTTTATAGCGGTTGAAAAATTTCCCATGAGATAGATGAAAGCAGTGACCCGTCCTACATAGATTAACTAAAGGCATAAGGCTCATGTAACGCACTTGATGTTGTACTAAGGCTAGTTCGAATGTTCTTGGCTGCTTTGCCTCATTCGGCTTTATGCAGAAGACATAATGAGTTCCGCGATTTTTGATTATAGCTATAAGAGTTTGTAATTGGGTGCGTAAATTGGCACTAAGGGTAGAGGGTTTCTTGGTTGAACGCTTTGGATTGCCTTTAAAATACACAACAAGAAAAATAATTTTAAAAGGCTAAACATAATTTAATTATTTTTACTTACCTTCTGGGAAGAGGCTTTGTACTAAAGACATTTTGCTTTGGTATAGACCTCCGCTAATATTTTTGGGAAGCACATCTGAATTTTTTTCCAGAAACCGATGAACCGTATAGTTGACTACATTTGCGAAGTGTCTTATTCTAGAATAAAAAAGTATGGGAATAAAAAGAGCTACAGGCTGCAATAAGAGCGTTGAGAAAATTTTGTAAGCAAATGTAGTTTTTCAAACGTCCAAATTTTTCGTTAATCCCAAATTTAATTTTAATGATAAATATTGTCAAACAGTCAACCAAAAATACGACAGGGTTGTGAAAGCCTTTCGTATTAAGAGAAATATCTAATCTACCCGCAATTAGGGATTTTTGAAAGTAAGTTCCACACACTACCCTTAAATTGTTTTAAGTTTTAACACAGTGGTGCACAGGGCAAGAAAAAACAGAGTTCACTAAAGCATTCCACATTCCTGGTGTGCGGTGAAAAAAGAATCTCTATACTTGAAAGTAAGTCAGAAGTTGAGCTCAAAAGATAACTGAAGGGTATTCCTGGAAGCCTTAGTATAATGGCTTGTTTAAGGGTGAAATGGCAAATGGCTATCGACTAACATTCTCACAACTCTTTTTTCGATTTTCTAAAAGACTTGAACTCGTTTTAAGGATAATTGCAAAAATTTGAGAGTAATATTCAAGTTTTGGACGAATGATGACTTAGTTTATTACAGACAGATCAGAAAGGCCGATAAACTTCTTGCGTCATCGGAGAAATCCTAAGCACCTAGACACAGTGTCGAATATGTGATTCCATAAGAGATCTGTGATGCACAGATTGAGTACTGAAAGTCAATTAGTTTCCTCGATGATGCAAGTGCTAATTGCGGCATTGGGGTAAGTAACGCCTTAACGATAGGGGTCATGATTAACTTACAGAAGATTAAATTCTACACAGTTTTACAATTCCCCATTGGACATCGTAGTTGTTCCTAATATCCTATTTAAAAGGGTTTGATGGATTTGTCTCCATTCGGGATAAAATTTCTTTTTTCACAAAGAATAAAGTTTGTACTCATATCAGCTAGAGTTCACGTCATAATCGAGGAAGCATAGTAACTAGTTAAAGTTCCAGAAGAATTCATTCAGACCAGTTGGCTTTCTCATATTGCCAAACGGTTTTTCTTTCACTTTTTGAGATGAGAAATTTCTAGATAGCATTTCTGATGTGTCTAGAGATGAAAATGCACCGATCGCAAATTTATTAGGATCACGGAAAAGACAAAAGTTTTGGATATTGGCAGATTGATCTGGAAAGAGAGGAAATCGAATTGGTTGTTGGCTTCAACATACTTTTTCTTGCGTGTTGACTGGCAAGAAAATTCTCTTTTTCCATTCAAATTTAAGTTATAATCAAAGTTACTCAAATTTGCTGTCAGCTCTATGGTAGAACTGTTATATTTGGATAAAGTATATGTTGTAGCTAAGTTTTTGTGAAAAAATGTTTTAGACACTTACAGTAGTGTAACCACTGCTATAAAACATTTTGAGCTCGTGCTATTTCATTACTAAACTGAACAAATAAAATTTGAATAATCATATTTATGTCTCTGTTTCCCATAACCTCAGCAATAACCTTTCAATAAAAACATAATCATAGATAAAACTCACTTAAAACTCATTGAAGTCATTGTTGGACCACTTGTTAGGAAGTTTGGATGGCCAGCACAGCATTGTTGTATTCGAATCAAAAGTGCTTCGTCTGTGTTTATGTGCGGTTCATTAATGAGACTTAAAATGCCATAGCAAGGCTTATCGATAAGTTCGCAAATTGATTCATTATCAAAAAAATCAATACGAGACCATTCAAGCCCTTCTCTGACATAAATCTCTTGTTCTAGCCTAAGAACGTTGTATATAAAATTCTAAAAATTTGAAGAAAATAAAATATATTTAATGAATTTCAACTCGACAAATAAAAACATACCTGGTGTATTTTCTCAGCACAGTAATTAATTGCGAATTGTTCAAAAGAATTGTTATCAAAAATTTCGAAACCGTAAAAGTCTAGTAAAGCTAAATTCTTCTCTCTTTGATTTGATTTCAATGAGTCATTAATTCTATTGACGAGCCAAGTAAAGAGTCGACTGTAAAGTGTTCGACATAATGTATTTCTGTACGCTGTTGCTTGTCTGGCATCAAGTTCGCAACCTTTATCCAAAAAAAGGAAAGTAAAATATAAACCAACTAGAACGATGAACGTGGATACCCTTACCAGAATCTTCATGCATACAAGCAGCACTAGCTCGCGTAAGGCAATGTAATAAAATTTGAGCATCTAGATTAAGTAACTGAGCGGTTTCCTGTAACTCTATAAAAGACAAACAAAAAAAAATAAAAATTTAAATTTACGTTAACATTTAAATTTTAAAAACTTATTTGTATTACCGTAATCATTGGAAACCTGACAGCCTTCGGTGCCGTCTATATTAGTTATTGGTACAAAGATAAAATTTCCTAACTTCAGTACGACAGCTATAATGCGAAACATCGACGTGATCTCATCTGAGTGTAAGCCGAGAACTTCGAGCGATTTCTGAAAGCAGAATATGTAGTTTAGAAATTTTAAAATGAGTTAACTAAAAAATTTGTTTTTTTTTGTATTTAATATTTGTTGTTTTAAGCCTTTAAACAAGACCATATGATCCGATCCGAATTAATCTTTCACTTGTTTATCAAAACAAAAAAATTTGTATTGTTCATACGATCGATTTATGATTGATAATAATTATACTTAAATTGAAATCTTTGCTAAATTAAGACTTTTGAAAAATTGAAAAAAAAATATCATTTAAAATTTGTATTATTTTTGTTTTGTCTGGCGTAAGTCAACGTGGTTTTAATAGTGGGTATTGCTTTCCTGAACATCCAACAAATCAACTATTTGCTGAGCATGCCTTGAATCCGGTTTGCTACAATGGATAATTTTACCTAGAATATGTCTGGAGGGGCAGATCGCATCCTTGCATTATTTTTCCCAGCATGTTACGAATGTGTTAAATGACTACTGAATATGTCTGGAAGAGCAGGTCGCATTCTTATCTTTTTCTCTAGCAATTCGCAAATGTTTTAAACGGAATTCATAGCAGGGCTCATCGTAGGCCATGCAAGAGTTCTGATTTCTACTTCTTGCAGCTACTTGCAGCTAATTTTTTTAGTAAACCAGGATTAACTTTGGCCTCAACCATAATATTTCTCTCCGTCTCCGAATCAGTCCTGGCAAAAGAGCTTATATATATAAGAGATTATATTTATGCCATCTGCATAAGCGAGTAGTTGAACAGATTTTTGATAAATTGTACCAGTGGTGTTAACTTGCGATTTAGGTAAAAATGCTTCAAGAACTATATTAAATAGGTTACATGATAACACTTCACCTTGCTTTAAACCTTTCTCAATATCAAAAGAGGTACTAGGCAATTGATGTTGACCACGGAGTAGGAGTTAATAGTCAGAGGGTGGTTTTAAGAAAACGTGTCGACGTTTTATTCTCTTGAATGCACATAGTGGACCCTTTGAACATCAGCATCTGATGACGTTGGGTCCATTTTAGTAGTGGATAAGCAAAAAAAGCAATGAGTAGTGCAAATGTTAGAAATCTCTTAAGGTGTCAGACGTCAATAAATACCAAGGGTGTTAGTTGAAATCTGTCTGATTTTTCTTTAAAAGAAACACTTACTTCTTTAAAGAATCTCAAAAATTTTGTATTCAAAGTGTTGACCATTGGATTCTACACATTTTGCCGATCTTCCTGGCAAGTCATGGATACAGTTCCATTTTCGACTTTTTCAATATTGCCGAAGAGCTGCTCTGCGATTGAGTGTCCCATCGATGCAAAAAGTTGGTATTTGGAGGGGGCGATGGGTGGAGAGTACGGCGGGTGCGATAGTATTTCCTAATTAAATGATTTTAGTGTTTTCTTTACCACTTTAGCGGTATGTAACAGTAAGTTGTCATGTTGTAGGATAATTTGTTCATGTCTTCAGGCCCATTTTGACCGTTTTTCTATCTACGCCAGATACAAATTAACAATTTGCTGTCGGTAACGATCCGTTTTCACCGTCCCACTGGGTTTTAATAACTCAAAGTTCACCACACCACAATGGTCCCATCAAACACATATCATTGTCTTACGGCCGGCGACGAAACCCTGTCTCACATGTTCTAATCACTGGAGAATATAATGATTGGACTCATCAGTAAAATAGCGTCATATAACCAAAATATGACTTCGCTACTTTTTTTGTATTTCAGTATAGCAATGCAAAGAAGACTTTTCATTTATTGAATTTACCTTTGTGTAGTGAAAATTATTTCGATCCTCTTCAATTGCTGTGGTGTTCTTTAAAATCTCATATTTCTCAACATTTCTGTAGAGCTTCAAGGATTCTAAAATAAAACAAAACAAAATAATTATTAAGTTTCATTCTAAGTGAGTTACATATAAAAGAATAAAGAAAATTACTTAAAAACTGCACATCAGCACCCAATAACAATTGATAAAAAATATGGAAATTCCTTTCTCCAGGATTTAAGTGGGTAACGCGGGTCTGAAAATACAAACATTATTCAATTGTAGTATTCTTATCAACAATGAAAATATTATAATGTTAAACAAACCTTCTCCAACATGTCTACGAGTGCAATGTTTTTTTTTGTTAAATAAATAAACAAATAAGGGAATTACAATATGCGTAAAAAACCAACAAATTATTATTAATCATTATTTGTATTTCATTCAATTCATTTTTTGCATCAATAAATCCCAATGTGAACAATTTAATTTAAAAATCCCCCGAGTATGTTAAGAGATAAGAAGACAATTGATAAAGTTTGCTTTTATAAATAACTTAAGATCAATCTATTTCTTCAGTTAATCTTAAAGCTTGGACATGGCTAAACATCATCCAACATTTAATTTAATAATTATTAAATTCATATTAAGTTCTATGGTGTGTTGGCCTACAATATATGAATTTTGTTTTTTCAATATAAATAATATTTAGAAAATATTTTTAGATATGTTTTTGTTATGGAAACTGTGATATTACACCGCCTGAGCAGCAACCAGGAGTAGATGATTTTATTGATAATATATCGGCGCACTATAAAAATGAAATACAAATTATTGAAGCGCAGCTTTCCCAAATGCAGTATTCTTTTCAAAAGCAACTCACTGTCGTGGAGTATAATCAAGAGTTGGTTGCTAAAACAAGCAGACAACTAGAATCCCGCATGAGAAGCACAGCAACGCTTAACTATAAAACCAAACTATGTATTCAACATTTTATGAGCAATGTAACGATGGAGAATCTGAATATTCAAACAAAATTGCGCACATGTGTGGATACTGCGCGAACTAATTCAAAGACAATAGCTGACAATGTGAAGAATCAAATAAGAAATTCCAGAACTCAGTTACAAGAGCTTGTTAATACTGATTTGGTATTATGTCGGAAGAATAATGCAAACAATATGCAAAAACTAGTTGAATGTGTTAGAGAAAAGGTACGAGTATACTTTTCCAATTTAATTAAAAAAAAACACCAATAATATATTTGTTTTGTTTTTTCAGCTTAAAGTTCGTGAGGTTAATATTCAGAATATGCTGAAAGCAGCTGTAAGAGATATTGAAAGTTGCATGTGCAGATCTGATATTTTAGCAGTGACAGCACAAGAATGTTCGTTTCTTCTTATTCTGGAAATGTATACGCTCTTATCGGAAATTGTTTCAAACATAAACACATGTATTGGCGAAAGATTGCTAGAAATAAAATAATACGAATTTACATTATATCTGTTGAGAGTGTCAGTCTTTAATATTAAATGAAGATCAACTACTCCTCTTTACTCAATCTATCTAGAAATATGTAATTGGAATAATTTAATAACACTTAAATAAACGGTGGATCTGCTATTATTATAGCTTAGCTCTATTATCGTATGTATTTCAAAAGTACGCTTCTCAACCAACTAATTTCGATAAATTTTATAGTTTTGGAAAACCATAGTTTCTATAGTAGGTATGCAGAATAAACCTTAGAAAAACACTAACAATTATGTGTGGAACCATTTCCACCTACAAAAAAAAGGATCAGCGAAGTATAACATCAAAAACATTTTGAGGAATATGTGTCTAATTTTTCCTGACAAAAACATTGGGAAATGGGTTAGTTTGAATGACACCATCGTTACAAACTCTATCCAAGTTAAGAAGGGTAATACCCAATATTAAGCAAGATAACTTGTGCAAGTGAAAATACAAATTAAATGCCTATAAGCCACTCTTCTCTATATTAGAAGATGGGACATACGCTAAAACTGTTATCGGACAACATCAGTGTGGCTTCATCCCAAGAAAATCAACAACCGATCAGATTTTCACTCTTAGGCACGAGATGGAAATATATTCCAACTTACCATCTGTTTATAGATTTTAAGGCCACCTACTATAGCATAGCCATGGTAGAAATATACAAAGCCATGAGAGAATTTGGCATCCCAAACAAATTGACACAATTATGTAGGTTGACCATGACCAATATAACAATACAAGTCAAAATAGCTGGCTTACGCATACCGACATCGGGACCATCGGAAAAACCGAACATACTGTACGCGATTCCTTTACCTAGATCGAAAGGGCATACAAAGCAGCAGAATTTTGTTTTTGAACTGACCACAACCTCAATGGGACTGCATTGCATCCCAAAAATTCACTTTTAGCTGTATTTTCGTTTAGTAGGAATCATCGGGCCATTTGTCTTTAAATCCAAAAAAGGTGACAAAATTACCTTGAGTGACGAACGTTACATATCTTTGTAAATCATTTGGAAGAGAATTAGTTTCAACAACATCACTTTGATTGGTGACCGAATAAACTCAAGAAATGTAGCTGTGAATTGTCAACCCCTTTCGTGTGATACGACTCTTTTAGCTGGTCTATGTATAGAAAACAGCAAAGACTGATCTCTAGAAGCCAAAGCCCTACACGATGGCATTCATAAAAGGCATTCGGCGAAGCCATATTTAAGAAACCTATTTTAAAAATTAAATGCAATCAAATTTCTGAGCTGATATAACCAACATTTTGTCACCATTGAATTTGTTGTTCGATGGGACATTCAGTGTTATAATGCTTATGTTAGGTATTTATTCTTCTTCTCCTTGTTGGTTCTTTGGTTTTCGGAAATAGCTATTCCAATTAAACCAAATAAGACCCATTGAGAGTCAAACGAATCAGACTCATTTCAATATATTTCCTATTAAAAATTATTGTTTGAAGGTAAACTTAAAACTGAAACCATACTTACAATGCGTTATATGAATTCCTATAGGATCTCCTTTGAAGTCAATTTCAATATCGAAAAATTTTCCCTAAAAAAAAAAAATTAAACATACAAATTGTATTCTAAAAGTATTTCCTCACACTCACATATCTACTTGAGTTGTTATTTTTTAAAGTTGTTGCATTGCCCATAGCTTCTAAGAACACATCTGCACACGTTACACATTCCCTCATTCTTGGATTTTTACACTGGGTTAAAATGTTTGTTGCCGATAGATTTCTGTTTGCTTTTAAATTCTCTCCATACATTTGACTCAGCCGATGAGCATCAAAGAGAGATATTCTCGACGAACTTATAGTCGAGCTCGGGATAAAATCTTTACTTGTAGAACTTTCATTCGAATGTTGCCGAATTAAACTGGAACAACTGCCTCTCATTTTAACATCGGCTTTCATTTTATAAGATATCGAATTGCCACTGCTACTACATGCCTTCTCCTCAACTTCAAAACTACGTTGTCGGGTGCATTTATTGTGACCACACAATCGGCAACCAGTTGTTGTTGCACTCGGGTTGTTGTACGGCGATCCTTTTAGTGCAACATTATATGAGCTTGAATCGCAATTGGAGGCAGAACTTAATATTCCCATCGATACATTGGTCGACGCATCACACAAGATTTTATCGGATTTTTGTCGATTCAAAGCAACATCATTGTAGTTGTGTTTGAAACAGGATTTTGTTGGTACTGTCGTTGAAATGATGGATGTTCTTTCCTGACGATGGGGCATGATTTCGTCAAAATTTTCTGTACTCTTGTGATGGGAAAAATCAAAATCAACAACTTTTTCGCGTATGTTTCTCTAAGGAAAGACAAACATAATAATATAAAATTTGTTTTGTAGGAAGAAAAAAAGAAGGACATAATTAATTACTCTGGATGAACGATCACTACTTTCTGCGCGTGCTCTTAACATTGACTCTGTTGTTGCGGTTGTGTGTTGGGAAGATTGTTTCTTTGGAGTTGATATTCGTGAACTAGGACATGCAACATAACTTCCTGAGCAACTGCTGGAAGTTCGACGCCTCGAAGCAGCCAAAGGACATTTTAGTTTGCTGTTTTTTTGCGCATCTTGAATGTGAGTGAGAAAATTTACAACCATTTTAAATGATTCTGTTTTTCCCGCACCACTTTCGCCTATGATGAAAAATAATTTTAGTTATTAAAATATATGTTTGTTAATAGAAGGATATTTTATTTACCTAGTAAAATAATACATTGATCTTCACTTTGATCCTTTAGAGACTGGTAAGCTAAATTGGCAAGACCGTAACTAAAATAATTCATAAAAAGTTCATGAGTGTACAAATATTGCAATGGAATATTTATTTTTTTAAGAAATAGAGTACGGATGTAAGTTTTTTGGAACTTTGATGAAATAATTTACAACAAGGTCATAGACCAATAAAGAAGAATGGACAAAAATATTTGGGGCCTGGTCTTCCTAGTGCCCAGAAACGAGACCTTAAACAAATATTTAGGTACTGTTAAGTGTAGGTACCAACTTAGGAATATTATTGTGTAGTAAATAATGGGAGTTGGCAAAAATAAGTGACAAGCATAATTTGAGAATTCCAATAAACACTAAACAGAGACAGCATTTATTAAGAATAACATTGTTAATAATATTAGCTGGCGTTAAAAACTTTTTTTTATGTCGGGCCCAACATAAATGCCACATAGATATGACATGTGCTTATTTGAGAAAGCACTTTTCATGACAAGAATTACTCTTGGAGGATTTGTCAATTCCTCGCAAGAGGCAGTACCCGTGCAAAAAAACTTAAAATGGCATAGGCAACGATTGAACCCAAGACCTCTGGCATAACAGTCTAACGCACTTACCATCAAGCCACGGGTAGTACAAAAAAAAGAATACATTTTATTTATTGTAATGCTTAAAACCTAAGGCTTCAAGTTCTGTGTTCAGATAAAATAATTATGCCGTCGAACTAAGCTTTTCCACGTTGAATAGTGAGTGAGTAGCCGCCTACCTAACTTTTTAGGAATGTACTTAAAAGAACTGAATTTCACCCTTGAAATACCCGAATACCTAAAGTGTACGGGTATTAGTCGGAAAACGGGGTACATCGATGAGCTCTCGAAGTGTGATTTTAATAGCACATTTACTTATATGAATTATTGTTGTTGTTATTTTTGTAGAATTGTTAAATATTGTCAAGTATGAGAAAAACTGTTTTCATAATTTTGAATTGAAAAATGAATAACGAAGTAAATTGATGCTGCCCTTAAGGAATTTAATAAAAATTAATGAGGTAAATAATGTATTTTTTTTAAATATTGAGAAACAAAAAAAAATTTACGAAAGAAATTAGTTTATTGTTTAATGAAAATCATCAACCGTGTACCAAGAGCTCTTATCGACATATAGTAATAGTAGGTAGGTATTGGAGATATACTTGGAGAATCTACTTTATTATTTAATTGTATGTATATTGTTTTAGCAAGTTATCGTTTAAATGTTTTTTGAATTTTTTTATTATTCTTGTTACAATCTTCAACGAAACAAGTTGTTAAGAAACTGAAACAAACTATTTTCTTTAGATAGCTTTCCAATAGGTTGTGGGCCCAGGATCGCTGGTCAATAAAATATTATATTATAATTTGTTCGTGGAATCACGTCGTTGATTCCAGCAATTGAAAAATTAAAAGGTCGTGAAAGTTTAAAAAATTGGAAGTTCGCAGTTCAGAATTTACTGGAGCATGAAGGCCTATGGGAGAGCGTTCTGGGTACAGCAAAAGATGCTAAGAAAATCATGAAAGCGAAAACGAAAAAAAAAATGATTAATCGAGCCAATATAATGTATGTATTTCGTTTATGTGAAGACCGCAACAAATGCGAAAAAGGCGTGCGATCGGTTAGAAGCTGCTTTTGCTGATAAAGCTCTTAAACAAAGAATTGGTTTGTTGAAGACTAAATTGAATACGAAGTTAAAACCTTGCGATTCGTATGTGAAAAAAAGTCATTACTATAGCACATAAATTAAATTCAGTCGGAATGATTGTATCAGAAGATTGGATGTTAGCGGGACTAGGTGATAAGTACAAGACAATGATGATGGGCTTAAAAAGTACTGGAGTCAAAGTTACTAGAGATTTAATAAAAACAAAACTTCTACAAGTTATTTAAAAGATGATGCTTAAGAATCTGATGACACAATTGTTTAATTTGGTAAGAAGTCAAGAAGAGAACTGTTCGATAAGAATAATCAACGTCGAACGACTGACTTCAAATGTTTCAAATGTAAACAAAAAGGACATTTCGCAAACAATTATCCAAATAACGGTAAAACTAAAGGCAGTCACGGAAGACAAGTTCTTTAATGACGAGTTTAAATCATAGAAAAAGCCATAAATGGTTCATTGACTCGGGAGCTTTGACAAATCAAAAATAATGGTTACAAAACTTTACCGTAGTCAACAAAGAAGAAGGCACGTTGAAGGCTGTAGGTAGTTCTACGAAAATTGTTCGTATTTTTGTCATCTGCTATTCTGAGCAATTTTTAAAGATGCCGCTTAAAGAAACTAATGTACAAGGTACAAAATGACTTTAGTGGAAATTTGCATTTTACTAGTTTAATTATCCTAATAGAATAATTCAGATTTAAGGGAAATTCATAATTTTAAGTTAACGATTTATTGACTTTTTCTCTCTTTTTATTTGTATGTAAAACATTGTTCGCTTAGATTTTTAGCAGCTTGAATATGAAATCGATCTCGAAGCGTTGCTCCCGAGTCTTGATAAGGCTGGCTTGGTTTTCGTTTTGCTTCAAACTTTTTTTTAGACCTTCATTTAAGTATGAAAAACATAATTAAGAACATCGATTACAACAATTTAGCAAATTTGTATAGGGTTTAAATACTATAAATAAATTCTTTGCGTTTTTTACCCTAACTTACATCTAAAAGAATAGGTAGCCGACTATTGGAGGTTGCTGATCTTACATGCCATCATTTTATCCCATTTGTAGAATCCCGACGCACAATTAGTCGTATTCATTTAATTTGCTAAATTGAATAACAAAACGTAGAATTTCCATACTTTTACTGAATTATTCGCCAACCATAATGTTATTCCCTATTGTTAGCCGTTTTTATAAAATTCTTTTTAATGTAGGGTCCTATCAGTCCATCTGTAGTGACTAATATCTACTGTCAATATTATATGAATCTAATTCTCGCATATAGGTACTGGCTTACTCTACTAGAGACATTTCAATATCTCATTTGTGGGCAATAGGTAGACCAAAATGTCCATTTTACTTTTGTTAAGTTTTGAATAATACGAAACTAATATTTAGTTTAAAAAATTTAAGTTTATTTAAAACTTACATATGCGGAGGCAGTTGGAAAATGCCTTTACTTCCATAAGCTCGAATTATTTCTGAAGTGTGCTCCGATATGTGACGGTAGGGGTTGACAGCAACAACTGATGTCCCGATGTACGTCTAATCTCCCATTCAACCAAACGATAAACAAATCAAAAAGATTACCTCACAAAAAATGAATATACTCACGTAAACATGATCTCTTTTATAACGTTGATGGATGTTGTTTATAAAACTATCTTCAGATAAATTCTCTAACAGCACCGAATCCCAAGTACCAATTTCTTGTTCCATTTTGGCGGTTTCGACTCTTTTCCAAATCAATAAAAATAAAACAAACCAAAACCAAAAAAAAAAACTAAAAATTGTTATTTGTTTACAATTTCAACACAAAACTCTTTTACAAATTGGAACCCTCAGCATTTATGTGGAACACAGACTTATCAGTGATTTATCTCATTCGTGCTTTTCTCCATTAACTGCTGGTTTACATGGCAAATTATCGATTTACACGCAAATTTATATGGCACAGAATTGAGAGATATGAAATTATATTTTCATTGAATACAAAATCACATTTAATTCGAAAGCTTTTCAAGGTAATTTAAATGGCTTTTGAGTACAAGTGAAATGATACAAAATGTTGCTATTGAAATTTTATTGAAATAATTGTATTTTAATAGAAGAAAGTTTTTTTTTCTTTTTTTATTTTCTTAACGAGAGGAAAAGTAGGAGAAAATAACAAAGTGAAATAAGCTTAAGTTTGATGAGATTATATATTTAGGTTCTGTATGATTAAACAAAATTCATTATTTTCCTACTTAATTGGTATTTATTTAAATTTAAATTAAAACTAATTGGGTAAACACAGAAAATTTAGCTAGACTTGGCGATTTAAAAATTTTCACGGGTGACATTTCGCCATATTTTTTGTGGCTGTCAATCATCTGTCAACAGATGAAAAAGCGTTCAGTGCGTTAGTTGGGGCTGTCCATAGAGGTGACAATTTAACAACTCTGAAATCAACAACACGAAACATTTGACGGATATTACGAAACTTGTTTTGGGCACGGAATTAGAGTTAATAAATAATATTGATTTCAGAAGAGTTTTGGGAATGTTAGAAAAAAAAATAATGAAACACAAAAACTACCAAACGCTTTTAAAACAAAACCAAATGTTTTATTTCCTAGAACTGTTTCAGTATAAATATAATGAAGGACAGTTTGCTTGAAATGGGTTATTATCTATGATTGTCACATTTTGTAGATTTACGATTTCCATAGTTATTTACCAATCATATCAATCGTTGTGTAAAGAATATAGATAATGAGCTGGAATGGTTGTGGTTTCAAGATGACCTGAAGTGAATTACTCGTTCGTGTAGTCTTATTTCATATTTCTTACGAGGTATATTTAGACAGATTATTTTACTTTGTATCTATCTAGTTTTCACAAGAAAAATTGCATTTTCAACTCAACGTTCTTCTGTCAAAATTAAGCTTAGATTTTAGCTAAAGTTTGGAGAAAAGTGTGAACTAAATTTTAGCTCGAGCTGCTTACTACTTTAAAGGACATATTTTGTTCAAACACTAAAATGTTTGTGATTAAGGGCTATAGATTGTTCACAGTGGGTCATTTTTAATTCATGTTTATTACTGTTTTTTTTTTAATCTTAATGCACTTTTTAACGAAATTTTATATAAAAATAACCCTTGATTTGAGACACGTTAATTATAAACTAAGCTGTCAGACAATTACGATTGATTAATTTCATTGAACTGGAAAGTTTTTTGGCTCAGGTGCGATGAGTTTTGAATTGCTGAAAATCCAACTCAGTTTCCCCAAACACGGCAGATTTTGGATTGGCTCGGGTTCTTTCTGTCGTGTATGTCCAGAGCTTAACATTTGTTTTGGAGTAGACATTTTTTTTTTAAAGTTGACTTCGTCCCAATATTTTATCCGTTCTAATCGGAATACGTGATTTCTTAGAGGCTCCATTATACGGAAAAAGAACTCATCTAAGGTGTCAAAAAGAATAGACATTTCAATAAAAAAAAATTATGAATATCGTTGCTTTTTGGTAGTTTTAACTGTCAGTTATTTCCTTTATAAGGTACTTCATCCACTAATAACCAGATTTGAAAAGAATATCTGTATTCTTAACCGTATTTTTTCATAGCACAGATTTGAAAAGAATATCTGTATTCTTAACAGTATTTTTTCATAGCACAGATTTGAAAAGAATATCTGTATTCTTAACCGTATTTTTTCATAATTCAACACACACGTTTCGAGAAAAATTAATTAAAAGTAACTGGAACTTATAATAGCCGCGTTTTATTATCACCATGATCTGATCCGGATCTTGAATTTACATGTATTACAACAACAACACAAGATCCTGCTTTGTGTATGGACCTCAATTTGAGATCCAAAATTTAATTCTTTTTTCACAACAAGGAGCGCTTTATTATTGTGATTTCACATGTAAATGTTGGTATCATTGCAAACAAATTAAATAAAACCTGTATTGCAATATAAACATTTCCATTTGACTGAAATAAAATATTTTTTAAATAGAAAGCGAGAAGCTATATATTTATGCCAAGGCCAACCTGTGAATGAAAGCTGTAGTGTGAGTGAGTGAGGTCGAAGGTTTTAAGTGCTCCTGTTTATTTAATTTTTTTACTCTTTACCTCAAAGTGAAAAAATTTTTTTTACATCAATTCTAATAACAAGTCTAAATTCTAATAAACAGTTTAAAATCGAAAGTGAAATCCTTAAAAGTATTTTAAAAGGTAGGATTTATAAAATTCATTTAAGTTTCGCACGGTCAGCACCAGAAGCCATCTTCTTCTTTGCCTGTGTGAGTAAATTGTATATGCTATCGAAACGAAAATTGGGGGAAATATCTCCATCTAAGCCCCCCCACAAGCAAAAAATCTACCCCACGAAAAAGGAACCTCAATAAAAGCACAAATATGAGCACTTTATCGCAAATTAACGAAATCAAATCTATTGTTGATGGCTGTCTCACAGAACATTTGAAAAATATTTCAACTAAAGATGACATATGTGCTATCTCCGTCGAAATACAGCTCTTGCGGTCTCAAAATGAACACCTTACGGGACGTTTAGCTGCTGTTGAAAGCTATTGTGAAACGCTCGAAAAACAATTGGAATTTTTACACGAAAAATCGCATGAAGAAATGGTTGTATTGCATTTGCCCCCAGATGAGAAAACTGACAAGGATAGTCAAGCAAAACAAACTTGTCTCAGCCTTCTCGATCTAGATGTAAATACACAATTGAAGTATGAGAAATCACAAGAATTCATCAACCGGCATAACAATAAAACAACAATGATATTGAAGTTCAGTGACAAAGCAATTGCACAAAAAATATTAAATGCTGCACCTAAGTTAAAAGGCACCGGAGTTGTGGTTCACCGAGAACAATCTTTTATTTACCGGAGAAAAAGGAAAACACTTTTTGAACTGAAATCGAAGCTTCTTGAGAGGAATCCGAATATCCGAATGCAAATAAGGGGATCGAAATTAAAAATATCCGATTTCGTATTTTCCTACGATTCTTTACGAGGTCTACGAATAACAACAAACGATGAACTGTCATTTATCAAAATAACCTTCGGAGAGGATGCAATGTGTTTTTTTGATGTAAACGTCAAAAACAATTCCAACACGCTTAGGGAGCCATCTATAAGTCACAAAAGCAAAGATCAACATGGTTCGGGTCCAGGATTAGCTCAACGTCATAAATCAACCTAGCATTCAGATGCCGTCTGCCACAATAATTCGATTTCTTTAAATTTGTTTAATTTAAATATTTGTTGTTATAATGTTACAGGTCTTAAAAACAAATTATTAATGCCAGAATTTTTTAAGTTAATCTTAAACTATGATTTATTTATTTTGTTAGAAACGTTTGTAGAAGAGGGTAAAGAGATTCAATATCTAAAATATTTTGAGGGTTTTAATCTTAAATGGATTCCAGCAATAAGAAATAATAGTCAGGGACGTGCTAGTGGGGGAATTTTATGTGGAATTAAAAATATTACGACAAAAAATCAAATTAAGTATAAAGTTAGTGAAAACAAAATTATAATAGATTGTTTCATCAACACGAAGCATTTACTAATAATCCCAATTTATTTGAATTTTGGTAAGTGGAACCTCGAGTTTGAAGCCTTACAAAATTTTTTGTTAACACAGGATAATGAAAACATTTTAATAATCGGGGATCTAAACGGTCGGATAGGGGAGTTCCAAAACACACCTTTTATGAATGTTGAGCATCTCTCGTGCAGAAGAAACTCATTTGATAACCGTACAAACTCGAATGGTAATTACTTAATCGAGCTGATTGAGGATTTTGGCTTTGTTGTCATGAACGGAGTATCAAAAAGTGATAATCTAGGAAACTTTACTTTTATTAGCAGTCAAGGCTGCTCTGTAATAGATTATTGCCTTGCCAAAGGTGACTGGCTTGATATTATAAAAGATTTCAACGTTATCCCTGCTAACTATTCATTACATCTTCCCATTTGTGTCTCTTGTGAGTTTAAATCAAAACCAATTAATTTTCAAGAACAAAACGATAACAGTTATTCAAAATTGCGCTGGATTGATAAAAAATATGATATTTATAGGCAAAATCTGAATCAAAATTCAATCGATCTCTCGCTATCGTTTGAGAATACAATCGATGAATCAACTAAGTCTATTATTACAACCATAAGAGAGTCAAGTGTCACCTACTCAGTAAACAGAGGCATTTTTTACAAGTGCAGTTGGTATGATGATGCCTGTAGAAAAAGCAGAGAAATATCTTTTAAATGGTTGAAACTCTTTAGGAAAACTAACAACTCAGCCTTGAAATGTCTTTATCTGCAGGCGAATAACACTTATAAAAACCTATGCCTCTATAAAAAACAACAATATGTGCAAAAAATAGCTCTTAATATGATTCAATGCAGGGATGCTAAAGAATTCTGGAAAAATGTACGAATTTTAGGTAACCGAAACAGATCGAATGTTTTTCCAATCAGTATCGACATGATGGGATCATATTTCGAAAAACTTACAAAAGTAGATCCAAACCAATCTTACATATGTTTTGCGTTACCCTTTATTTACGTCGAAGAACTAGACACTCCGTTCTCAATGCCAGAACTACTTTTTGCCTTAGAAAAAATGAAAAACAATAAGGCTTCGGGTTTAGATGGCATCCCAGCCGAGTTTTTGAAAAATGCCAGCTCACAATTTTTAGAACATGTATTGTTCTTACTTAACCGAGTGTTCACCAACGAAGAAATACCAAAGAATTTCAAAGAGTCATCCATTTTAGCGATCTATAAAAAAGGAGATCCTAATCTCCCCGAAAACTACAGAGGTATCTCTGTTCTCAATTCTTTACGAAAACTGTTTACTCAGATGCTATATCTTAGGCTTGTACCTTGGGTTGAAACAAACAACAAAATAAGTTGTTTTCAGGCTGGGTTTCGAGCTAACCTATCTACAGTTGATCAAATTTTTACTTTGACTAATGTCGCTAAACGTTTTTTGGATAAGAAAACTAACCTCTATGCTTTTTTTGTAGATTTTAAAGCTGCCTTTGATACTATAAACAGAAAACTATTACTTTTCAAACTAGCAGGTGTTGGATTATCAACAAAATTTTTAAGAATATATGAGAAGCTTCTTTCAAATACAACAGCTGTAGTTTCTAATGGTAGAATCTCTTCGCAGCAATTTAAGACAGAAGTGGGTGTCCCGCAAGGTTGCATTCTGAGTCCTTTGCTCTTCTCACTTTTTATTAACGACATTGGAGACAGTGTTCCAGGGGGTGTATATTATGGTGATTTGCTTATTAAGGTGCTTTTATATGCGGATGACCTAGTCATTCTTACTGATAATCCGGTAACTCTACAACTGCAAATTAACAAACTTAACCAGTATTGTAACTCTTGGGATCTTCAAATAAATACTTCAAAGTCGAAAATTATGGTTTTTAGATCTCATAATCAAAATGTCAGAAATGACCGTTCTTGGAACCTTAATGGTGAAAGAATAGAGATAGTGAAAAAATTTAAATACTTAGGTTTTACAATAACACACAATTTAAACATAGGACCCCATATAAAAGATAAAACATCAGTTGCGAAATCGGCCATTAACTGCATTTGGTCAAGTTTTTTTAATAACAAATGTATCGAACCGATGGTAAAATTCAAAGTATTTGATGCAACAATTAAAAGCTCACTCTGTTATGCTAATGAAGTGTATGGTTACGAAGCATGTGAAGACTTTGAAGTTATCCAGAGATATTTCTTCAAACGTGTTTTTAAGGTCCCCTTAAACACACCTAACTATGCAATATATGTCGAATCTGGACTACTTCCAATTTTCTTAAAAAACCTTAAGGCAAATGCGGACTATATTGTCAAAGTTTTAAAAAGATGTGATAATAATCTTCAAAAAAAAGTACTCATGATTGCACTTCAGCGTTGTTACTCGCCGTTCAAAGATTGGCAAGAATTGGCTACTAAATATAATACGGCCTTGAATCTAGCCTTGAATAACTTTGGTTCATGGAAGGATGAATTCTATGACTGCATCTCAGCAATGGACGAACAAATATTTCAAAATTCTCTGAACCGTGCTAAAGAGTCCATGTCAAGAACGATATACAGCAAACTGAATCATTGTTTGGCGGAATCTAATTATTTTCGACAAGAATTCACAGTTAACGAGATGAGTTTAATATTTAAGATCCGAACTGAAATGCTAGAGCTAAATTACAGACCTCATAGGGGTGATATAAATCATAATTGTAATCTTTGCAACCTTAATCAAATCGAAAACGTTTATCACTTCCTAGCAAGGTGTCCAATACTCCAAGAAATTCGACGTTTATACTTTAAGAAAAGCTTTCTTTCTACAGAAGAGAGTTACTCAATTCTAAATGGTGAGTGTGGTTGGAAAGTTCTTATCCGGTTTGTTACTGAAGCTATCGCTTACAGAAATACTTATGTAAATCTTTTTTAGAATCAATCTATTATTTTGTTTTAGCTAAACTAAAAGCCCATCTTTCAGTTAATATTGAATCCCTTAATCTACCATTACTCTTTAATCGATTAATTCATCAACTTTTTTAAATTTATATACTCTAGTTTAAATTTGTTCCTTTTGTTTAAAAAATGTAATTTCTGAAATATGTTTATATTAGTCTCAATTGGAATTGTTTAAAATAAAGTCTTAAACTCAAATGATATTTTTGTTAAAATATGTCTATGTTAACTGGCAAAATTATACTTACATAATGTTAAAATACTCTACACTTTTTCATTTTCAATTCTCTTGATGTGTCTAAAATTTATAAATGTGAATTTTAATGTAATAATTTTAGATATAATCGGCAGACGGCTTTTAAGCCATGCTCGTAAATCTTTTATATTAAAACATTTGTACTATATATGTTGAAAAAATAAAGATAATAATAATAATAATAATAATAATATTTATTTATTTGGTATATAATCCATGAAATAATTAGATATTTTAACAAAACTAGATATTAATTGGTGAAATTAAAATAATTAAGTCCAAAAAAATATATGTTTGACATAATTTATGGGTATTATTTTCCCCAAAAAAAGGAACAAAAAAAATCATTGAGCAAAATGTTCTTTGGGCAACCCTGCTTTAAATGTCAAAAAAAATTAAATAAAATCGAGAAAGCTGCAGCACAAGGAGAAAAGATATTCAAATAAATTGTAAGTAATCTCTAAATTAAATTATTTAAGTGTCACATTTATTAAAAGGTCAAAAAGAATCTGGACTACATGTGAGACCAAAGCGTTCCTGGATGCTTTGAGTTTGAGAGTGCAATGGTGATTTGCAGAAACATTTTCAAAAGTTTTGGAGCTTCCATTTTTGGTATGTGTTTGTTTTTTTTTTGCTTCGAAATGTCACTTTTGAAAGAACGAATTTGACACTGCTACCAAACTTTAAATAATAAAAAATATGATGATCCAATGCTGTTTTATTATCATGATCTGATCCGGATCAGATCATGGTGATAATAAAACGCTGCTAATGTTCAAGTCAATTTAATTCGTTTGGTTGGATTGCCATTTTTCTTTTTTTTTTTGATTGTTTTCAAGAAGAAAAACATAGGTGTAGGCTTTTTGTTCGCCGAACGTAGCCATCATATCTTTCATTTATTTTTTGAACAGCACTGTTTCTGTCACTACGATCAGCTGCTGGCTGTTTATTTCTTGTCTGTCATCGAGAAAAGTTACAAAACAGGGTACATCATGCTAAAAACTCTTCTTCAGGTATAAATATTTATTTTCTTAATAAAAATATGAGTTTTTAATCTCAAGCTCATTTACAGGTAATTCCTAGAACCATTGAAAATGAAGCGAAGAGAGCCGTGCACACTTCTACTGTTTTGTGCAAAGTTCAAGCGGGTCGATATCGCATAACCCCAAAACGCGACAGGCCTCTTACTTATGAAATGGCTAATGCCCCTCACCATATTGTCCATCGTAAATCATGGAACTCCTGGAATACATGTAAGCAAGATTGATTAAGATCGTCAGAAAATGTTTAAAAATCACTTCTTGTAGCTACTATTCTCGATGGAATTCGACCCTCCCAAACGGCTGTCGAAGATGTCTTCATAAGAAAGTTCATGAACGGAACATGGCACGCCCTTGTATGCTCTGAGGTGATAATCAAAAGACAATACAATCACATCCGTATTGCTGCCATCATAAGACAAGGTGTTACCGCTCGCAAAATGTACTTCCTCATTGGCTACACCGAAGAGATGCTATCGAATTGGTTACAATGCCCTGTGACCCTTGAAATACAAACCGTCGCCGATAGGAGAGACGTTGTATTTAAATACATCTAAGCTTAGTACATAAATAAAAACGAATATAAGAAATCAAACAATAGTCTAGTGAATATTTATTTCATTATGAATTGTATTACAGGATTTCCACGACTTAATTGCCTTGTTAAGGACACTAGAAACATCTTGATCTCTTGCCGTTTCAATAGATTTCTTCATTGTATCAATTGTTTTACACTGAAATAAGGCACTGCGAAAAGTTTCGGTTTTTAACAATTCCAATAATATGAAAATTAAGATTTTCTTAGATCCTCCACAGATTTTATCCCAGACTTTTACTAGGGCCACTTCGTTGATTATACTGGCAAAGCAGGTGCCATACCATTCTTCTATAATGTTACTTTTAAAAAATTGGTGTTTTTCTAAATGGCTGTAGAAAAATAAAAATACAAATTTAAAATCTTAGTTGCTTAGAAAAACTTGAACATTTCTTTTTTAGAATTCTTTAAAATTTAAACACAACACTGTTTTCTTTATTTTGAAACATACATTTAAAGGAAAAAAGACAAAATAGATTAAATCATAGAAGTTACAGGCAAACAAAATGACAAATAAGAGCATTGGGAGGAAATAAGCATTTCTAGAACTAATGTTGATTGATTTTATTATATATCATTTAATAATCAGCGCAATCATGAATCCATCGTAATCGGAAGCTTTTATGAATCACGAAAAAATTATTGCCTATTCTCTATTACCAATGGATTTCGTGATACGTTTTTTTTCGGAATTCTTAAAATTTTTCCGATTACGATGGAATTTGTGATTCTTGTCTATATTTTAACACGACAAATTAATTGTATTTTTTTTGTATTGAACTGTAATAAATGGGGGCTATCGCAAATAAAATGTCGGGAATAAGGGTTTATAAGCTCCTTATTTCGTGTCTAAAATGAATGTCTCTTGTGTATCTCAATGAAAAATGGGCCCTATTGAGAATTCGTATCGTGAATGGTGTTCGAAATTCTAGGAATTTATTGCGACCTTAAACAATGTGTCCACGGAAATATTTTTTTCATTTCTCTTGAGTTATTCCGCATCTATTTTAGTAAAGGAGAGACGGAGCAATGTAAATTCCGATTTGTTTTTGATAAATAAATATAACTTGTTTAATCGTTATACAGGATGAACTCAAATCAAAACCAAACATAACTTCTGATCAGTATTATGCAACAGAATACAGATATAGCGACTATATTTGCCACCTACAGGGAAAAGGAAGATATTTGCAAGAAAACTGATATCGAGCTCAATAGTTTGGGTCAACCAATTAAATCCTTATCTGATTTGAAAAAGTGATATTTTTTTTTATAAAATTATAATGCTTGTAACTCTAAAAATGTTTATTTTAATACCTCCAAACAACAACAAAACATATATTCGAAAAAATGTCAGAAAGCATAAAAAAGCTACCGGCGGAGGTTGGTTCAAGGATCGCAAATGTTAGCCTTAAGAGGAAAGCATCAAAAGAACGTGTTACATGAAGGATTCGATAGAAGTTTGCCGAACTGCATCTTCATTTCAATTTACCTTCTTGTAGCAAAATAAGAAAAATGCAAAACCAAATTTTTCCAAAAAATACAAATTAGTCTTTTTTTGCTTTAACGAGAATGTTGAATGGGCAAGACCTGCATCGTGGTCCTTGCCGACTACTCTTTGGTATTCATCTTCAGCAAAAAAAAAAAAAAGACAGACTTGCACTAAGCCTGACGATTTTAGTCACAGCGAATATTTTTTTGCAATTAGGAATCGGAGAGGGTATCCAGAAAATATTTGAAAAAAAAAATTTTAATATTCGATAATTCTTGATAAATCTGAAACAGTGAATAATGTCGAAAAGTATCCCCTGAAATGTATTTACATATATCGGTAATTAAGTTTATAGACTCCTCATTTCATGTCTAAAATTAATGCCTCTTGCCTATGCCAATCAATAATCTCTTTTAGTCCAAGAGCCCGGGCCTGCCAGACATACCTCATTTTATAAAAGCTGAAAGTTTGTGTATGTGTGCCTCTAGTACAGGTAAGAACGATCCCCAACCATGATACCTGGGTAGTGGTTCCTTTGGCAGATAACTAGTAGCAAAGGTGCATAAAATTCCATCTAACTTACCTTATTTTATAAAACTCAATTTTTTTATATTTCATTCGTAACAACACCAAAATTCGCTTTACTCATTGCCAGACACTTGGCATGGTTCCAAGCCCCTGCCAGACACCCCTAAACTATAATAGTTTGTAATTCAATGTACTTTATATTATATCGGGTGATTTTTAAAGAGCTTGAGAACTTTTAAAAAAAAAAAACGCATAAAATTTGCAAAATCTCATCGATTCTTTATTTGAAACGTTAGATTGGTCCATGACATTTACTTTTTGAAGATAATTTCATTTAAATGTTGACCGCGGCTGCGTCTTAGGTGCTCCATTCGGAAAGTCCAATTTTGGGTAACTTTTTTGAGCATTTCGGCCGGAATAGCTCGAATTTCTTCGGAAATGTTGTCTTCCAAAGCTGGAATAGTTGCTGGCTTATTTGTGTAGACTTAAGACTTGACGTAGCCCCACAAAAAATAGTCTAAAGGCGTCAAATCGCATGATCTTGGTGGCCAACTTACCGGTCCATTCCTTGAGATGAATTGTTCTCCGAAGTTTTCCCTCAAAATGGCCATAGAATCGCGAGCTGTGTGGCATGTAGCGCCATCTTGTTGAAACCACATGTCAACCAAGTTCAGTTCTTCCATTTTTGGCAACAAAAAGTTTGTTAGCATTGAACGATAGCGATCGCCATTCACCGTAACGTTGCGTCCAACAGCATCTTTGAAAAAATACGGTCCAATGATTCCACCAGCGTACAAACCACACCAAACAGTGCATTTTTCGGGATGCATGGGCAGTTCTTGAACGGCTTCTGGTTGCTCTTCACTCCAAATGCGGCAATTTTGCTTATTTACGTAGCCATTGAACCAGAAATGAGCCTCATCGCTGAACAAAATTTGTCGATAAAAACATTTCGAACCGAACACTGATTTTGGTAATAAAATTCAATGATTTGCAAGCGTTGCTCGTTAGTAAGTCTATTGATGATGAAATGTCAAAGCATACTGAGCATCTTTCTCTTTGACACCATGTCTGAAATCCCGCGTCATCTGTCAAATACTAATGCATGAAAATCCTAACCTCAAAAAAATCACCCATTAAAAGCTAAATTTAATATATGTTTTTTGGGGAACTATTAAACGATGTTTCCTTAGCAGCCAGACAATTTCGAGAGTTCTATCATCCTGCCAGACACTTTGAATTGAGCAGAAGTTGCCAGAGCGAGTAGTCAGTGCAAGCGAAACAGAGCATTCAATCGCAATTTTATTGCGATATTTTACTGCACATCAGTTGTTTATGCTGTATTATTTGGTGAAGTTATATACTAATGGTAAACGTTATAATATTAATTTGTTTTATTTGTAACATAAATATGATCCATCTTTTTTAAATAAAGTGTTATCATGTCACAATATAGTAGATAATCTTAAAGTTTTCAAAAATTACACTTTAAACTCTTTTTTTAACTTTTTTGCACAAATTTTGAGTTTAAAATTAATTTTTTCAAAAACTACACATAATTTTCACTTGACTTAAAAACTGGCTGTTAGAACAGAATGTTGGCTGTAAAAAAATGTAATATACTTTATTGTAAGTGTTACCGATGTTTTTTAATTATTTTTTTCCATTTAACGTACATATTTTTTAAATTGCCCCTATCGCCTAAACTGGGGGAGTTAGACCCCCCTCCCATTGTAAAAAATGCTTGTTTTTAACTGTTCTATACAAATCCGTCATTAAACTTTGTCGCCTGAGTTATCGTACTCTCCCCAAAGATCGCAATAAACCGAATGCTCTGTTTCGCTTGCACCGACTACTACATATGCTCCGCGCTCTGGCAACTTCTGTTCAATTCAAAGTGTCTGGCAGGATGATAGAACCCTCGAAATTGTCTGGCTGCTAAGGAAACATCGTTTAATAGCTCCCCAAAAAACATATATTAAATTTAGCTTTTATAATATAACGTAAATTGAATTACAAACTATTATAGTTTAGGGGTGTCTGGCAGGGGCTTGGAACCATGCCAAGTGTCTGGCAATGAGTAAAGCGAATTTTGGTGTTGTTACGAATGAAATATAAAAAAATTGAGTTTTATAAAATAAGGTAAGTTAGATGGAATTTTATGCACCTTTGCTACCAGTTATCTGCCAAAGGAACCACTACCCAGGTATCATGGTTGGGGATCGTTCTTACCTGTACTAGAGGCACACATACACAAACTTTCAGCTTTTATAAAATGAGGTATGTCTGGCAGGCCCGGGCTCTTGCTCTATTTATATTCATTGTCCTTCTTCTCTTTTGTTTTGAGAAAATTAAAAACAAACAGTAAAACAAAAACCCTAGCATTTTGTGTTTTTTTCGGGAAACGTGAAATAAAATCCGTTTAGTTTTTTTTTTGTTTGAAGTTAAAAGTGAATAATTTCGTCAAGCTTATAGCCCACACTAACCATATTCATCGACCAAGCCTTCCAGCAGCAGTAACCACTACAGCAGAAGAAACGGGTAAGTCGATTTTCATTCATTCATATATGCATGTAAATGATTAAAAGTGCTGGTGAACGGAATTGTTCGTAAAGACGAAAAGAAAAAAGATATAGATATATAGATTAACAAAAGGGGAGTTGTAATTTTAAAGAGAATTAGCAAGTAAAAGAGATTTTGAAGATTTTAAATAAATTGAAGACGATTCAAATCAAATAGATTTTGACTTGATTGGCGTATGATTACCACATACGGTTAAATTTTTTTGTTGAGATAAATTAAATTTTTGTTAAATTTAAATTGAATTTTCATTACATATATGCATCTTGTAAATTAAAATTAAAGCATTTATTATATAATATATTAATAAAACATTTTGTAATTTATTAAAAGAATAGAATGGAATTTTTATGAAGTTTAAAAGCATAAAGATGATGATGGTATAAGTTTTTTTTAGATAAATGGATGAGAGAGTGAGGGGGAAAATGGAGAAGAAACGGTAAGAAGAAGAAGCCAAGTAATATGGTTGTTTTTAGCGAGGAAGACAACCCGGTAGGGAGGGTCAAGCAAAATATCTCGCGCATCACTACCACCGGGATGCTAGACTGGCTTAAGTTATTTTTTTGTGTTGAGTCCAGGGTCAAAGAACCTTCGCAACCGTTGAGCTACTGGTTCAATTATGCCAGCCAAGACTCCACACAGGCAAAGCGGCTCGTTACAGCCTTTATAAGAAAATAAAGTAATGTACATTTGTTAAATGAATAGTTGCAAGTACTTGTAAAATATGGAACGTACTAAATACTTTTATTTGCTATTGTAAAACAGTGGTACCCGTGGCATGATGGTTAGTGAGTTGGACTGTTGCTGCTGTGGTTGTTCTAGTTTTAAGTAGTTTATAGGTAGAATAGTTAGTTTTAGTTAGCTTTAAGTTTTATATTAAGGACTTTATTTTAAGTAGTTTTTAAGTAAAAATAAAAAAGGATATTGATATTAGTTTTTTTGAAATTTTCTAATGAATACAAAAATAAATAAAATGGAATTGAAGTTAAATAGATCTTAGGGCCGAAAGGCATGAATTTTTGTCTAGCTTTAAGATAGATCTAAGATTGAATTAATAAAAATGAATTTGAAAAAAAAAAAGTGAGTTGGAATGTCATGCCAGAGGTCTTGGGTTCGATCCCTGCCTATGTCATCTAAAGTTTTTTCCACGGGTACTGCCTCTTGCGAGGAATTGACAAATTCTCCAAGAGTAATTCTTGTCATGAAAAGTGCTTTCTCAAATTAGCCGTTCGGATTCGGCGTAAAACTGTAGGTCCGCTCCATCCCTGACAACAGTACTCGCACACAGGTATGGTTGAGAGTTGTAAGTCACTAGGCCCTAGTTCTCAACGGACTGTTGCGCCACCCAATTTATTTTTTTTTTTAAACAGTTAATCCTGAACAATAGTTCGTAGAATATGAGTGTGGTATTTTTAAATTGTTTAAGCAGAAGCATTCGCCATACTCCAAGCGATTAAAACTGCAGTCAATCTTTTCGAAGAACCCATTATATGCTACCATCGTAAATTAATTCAATTCAACACTCTAACAAAAACACGAAAACGAAAATCGTATCGCTGATTAGATACCAAACCCATCAACTTCAAAAACCTTAAATTAACGTGGTTTCTGGTTATATTGAAATAAAGAAAACAGTGCAGCAGCGAACGCAGTCAATAACGTATCTGGTTTTATATTCAATATCTTCACCACAAGCAACCTCTTGAAACAAACTGAAAAGATATCTATGTAGATCTAAAACAACCACAACTGGAGTCGCTACAAGCAAATATGCCCCCTCACTCAACTGAAAATCAACGCCGATAGGTATAGCCACTGCATCCAATCAACTCTTCCTCACTTCCCTCTCTCTTTGTGTTAGATTTTAATTTTAATTGCTTGTTAATAAATTTTAATAATACTAATATATTGTTAACTCATATGAAAGCGTTAACTTTGTAAATATTGTCTATTGCAGGGATCTTGGGTTCAAATTAGAATATTTCTCTAATAGGATTAAACCAACCAATAAGCTCTGCTTTAACCCAGTGTCATTAAAATGATGGAAGAAGTTAAATTAGGCTAGTTATACTTAACTCTATCTCTCATAAAATATCCAATTGGAAAATCGACTGTAAATAGACCATCTGCATATAAATACTTACTCCAACTAAAATGTGACTACAAAATGTTAAGGTATTCCCATTAACTCACCTATAAAGTAGGTTATCCTCTCGCTTAAGAATAGTCTGAGTGAGTTCTTTAAGTTTGGGCAGTTCTGTTTTGATAACTTGTATCAATTTATAGAACTCCTTGGCTATCCAATAAACATCGACATCATTTTCAAACATTCGCAGCAGGACCTTGGCTATTTCAACGAAATGATTTTCTTCCTTTAGAACAAAAAACAATAGAAAAATAAACAAAATCCTAAACATTACAAGAAACTGTTAAAAGAGTGTTTTACTCGTTTGTCTTACGTTTATATTCGTATCGGGATGTAATTTTTTGTTTTCAAGGAGCCACATTGCATAGAGAACTCTGCACTTTGGCGTATTCTCGTCGATGTACCTCATAATAGTAACAGCTCTGAGGACGTCCGTGTACACGGCTGTTCTTTGTTCCATCACATAGCTTGTGGCATTTTGATGGACAGGCAAAGGGAGAATTCCTATTTGGGTTTTTTGTTAATTTTAAATTTGAAGATAAAATTACATGTTTTGTAAGGATTGACATACCTAGTATGATGTTCCAAACAAGAGTTCTTTGGTTTGTTGGAACTGTGAAGCTCAGGCAGAATTGCTGCAGTTTCAGTCGGGTGAGAGTGTGGTCTTTGAGCAGAATATTTAGGGATTTCTTTTCTTCCACACTATTACAGCCGACCTTTTCATAGTAGCTGGAACGGAAGTTTCTTTCGTCCGTTGTCATTGTTGGGTGCAAATGGGTTTTTTTTATTTTGTAGGAAAATCAAATGAGATCAATTGTTTTTATGTGAATTTAGTTTGATTTGTTATTTGTTTACTATTTTCATTTTGACAAACTGTCATTTCTTTTAGATCTGTTCGATGGACATACCTGTGAGGGCCCGCATTGAGATAATTCTTTGACGACAATTTTGACAGAATTTAAGGTACGGTCAAACTGTGAGTAGTTCTGATTCGAGTGCTTAATGAATTTAATTCAACTGATAAGTTTAATCGGCAGAAAACGTTTTAAATCCTATGGTTTAGGAAAAAACGTGATTGAAATTCAAAAAAAAAGAATTGGCAAAGAGATGCAAAAACTTTAAAGAGCTCCCTAAAATGAGACAGAAAAAAACATTACTTGTAACGAAAATCATTTCAAAAATTGCATGCGAAATAACATAGCTATATGAACAGGCCTGCATACTGGCCACTTTAAGCTAAATAAATAGACACCTTAATACTCTAGGCATTGACCTACTAGATATGTACTGCTAGTACCCAACTTTGCGTTGATGTTATATATTCCTGAACGGTACTAGCCCTTCTGAAGTTTTGGTGGATATATGGATAAAATTTTATTTAAAAGATATTTTCTTTGAAAAACAAGAATATTGAGGCAAAGAAACAAGAAATGACATTTAAAAATTAGTAATAATTTTGTCCGCCAAATATACAAGAGGGCAAGAATAGCTAAAGAGATGAAATCACTTTTAAGAGGGATTTTCGTTGGGAATATGAGTCGACTAGAAGTCCATATCTAGTACGTGAATGACCTTACGCCTTAAAGAGCGTTCCAGTTGCAGGTTCGGTAATGTGATATTTTAGTGCATTAAAGGAGAAAATATCCAGCGCAGCAAATTACATATAAAAAGAAGATGACAAGTTCTCTTCTCTTATGGTACCCCACATACTCAAGTTTATCAAAAAAAATTAATTTAGAAGAAGATTATTGGTGAAAACCTCATGCAATTGTAGAAATGAGCGCAATAGATTCGATCTTTAGGTTAGAGTGTATTAATCCCAATTTGAATTATTTTATTCATTAATTACCTTAAGAAAAATGTGATTTACCACCGGATGTGAAGACAAATAAGTTGGAATAGTCATGGTTTAAGAAAAAAGGCTTACTTACTTACTTACTTACTTAGTTACATTTAAAATGTATATGCAAAACGTGAAAAAGTACACAAATATTGTAGCGACACCTATCTCTGGAAAAGCATACACAGATTGTGTTTAGTATCTTGAAATTATGTGTCAATATCTGTCAAAAAAAGGGATGGTGTGTTGGTAAAGTACAAAGCATTTCGCACTTTTTCAAGTTGAATGTAGAGAAGCCTTCGCCGTGATAATTGTGAAGAACAGCCCAATAAGAATAACCTTCTTTGCAAAATATACAAACATTCACTAAAAACATATCATTGCTTCTATGAAAAATATATAAATATGTGTTTCAGTTTTAAAAATCTACCACCTAAAGGAAAAAGTATTTATCTTCTAGATTTTTGTTTTTCTACTCCTTTCTTTTTTAGAAAAAGTTTAAATTCACTGTCATTATTTAAAACTTATTTTATTAAAAATGCTTGCTGAAACGCTTGTGTATCTAGAAAAGATAAAATAAAAGAAGATGTCGTATTTCCTATTAATATCGTATTGTAAATTTGAACTTAAATCCGAACAGACCTATTTAATTGTTAGATATATTCTCTAGCGAGTCTCGAAGGAAAACAAACCCACTAGCGCCATCATTTCCATTATTGTGATACAAGAGAAAGTGAAAATGACACTGAAAATTAATTAAAAAAAAAATATTATGCGATGGCGATGTCAGCAGCAGAAACAGAAACTCCTCCAGCATCTCTAAAACAAAACTCATTTCCATTTCCATCATTATTTTGTAGTCTAAATAGTTCAATTAAAATGCCAAAACTCAACACAATTTTCATTTTATTTATCCATTCGCTCTGCCTGTGGCATATCGACGCCAGAACCAGCGACTCGGAGGAGTATATGAAACGCGAACATTCCCTAGTTAGTCCATTTCATGGTGAGTAATTTATTTTGTCGAATTTCTAGTGTGAAATTGACCGGTTTCTAACTTGAATTAAGGATCTGGTATGAATCTGCCCTATTGGGACTTCCTCGGGAATACCATGGTCCTGAATAATTTCATCAGACTTACCGCGGACATGCAATCAAGAAGTGGGGCGATATGGAACTTAGCGGTAAGCTTCTTCATTTAGAATTGAAATTAGATTTTTCCTTAATATTCAACTTTGTATTGTAAAGCCATGCATGTCAAGAAACTGGGAGATTCATGTAATGTTCAAAGTCCATGGAAAAGGCGCTGAACTGTTCGGCGATGGATTCGCTATTTGGTATGCGAAAGAGCGAATGATCTCTGGCGAAGTTTTCGGAAGCAAAAACATGTTCTCCGGCTTGGCTATCATTATGGACACCTATAGCAATCACAATGGGCCACATAACGTAAGTTAAAAAGTTACAAAATTGTCCGCTAAAAATACATGACGCATTAAGGTATCTCGGATTCTTATGTGGCATTTTTAACGTGTCTGTTTTTAGATAAGGCATTATCATTGAACTTTCATTTGTTCGATTAATATAAATTGTTCATAAATTGCACTGGAAATAATTGAAACAAAAAAAAAGAAAAAACAATTGATGTAGTTCAAAAAACTTAGACAAGGGTTTTGGGTCAGAAAGTACATAAGTTAATAGGTCAACCAATAAACAAATTGTAAATGTAGGGTAATAAAGACAATAATTTGTGATGTACGATTGCTTGTTGCGTAGATAAACAACATTAGTTCTCTAATTGAATCTTATCACATCCAAAAAATGTAAAGTCGATGAAATTTCATAGATGTTTTTTGTTGCCAGTGAAGCAAATTTATTTATTTATATTTTAAAAGGGTTTCTCAACCCAAACAGATTCGGCACAAAATTGTAGATTCCGTTTAGAGTCTTCAGTCATAAAAAATTTGATTAGGCTGCAGGCTGGAGAGCCAAGACACTTACAGCAGTAGCTGTGTTGATACTCTCAAGCATCTAAAGGAAATTCACTTCAAAAATAATTTATTCTCAGTTTATTAAGGGGTCAAACCCGTGTGACCGCTGAAAATTTGGGTTATTTTAGTCTAAAATTGAAACAAATATTTAAATATGTACCGTAAGAATACCGATATGTGACTTAAGCTATAATTACAAGGTCAACGGAAAGAGTCAACGCGTTGATTCTGTGACGATACCAAACAATCAAAATTTTCTCTGTCAACGCACCGTCAACGTTCACAGTGCTAATGCATAAAACGTTGAATATCAACGATTGACGATGTTGTCCCAAAATATGTTGGCCCGTACGTGAGTCATTTAGTTAACTCCGTCAACGCGTTGACTCGCAAAACATTGACGATCACACAATGTGACATAATAATGTTTATGTGAGTCAACGTTAGGTAAAGAATATTGGTACATATTTTTGAGAAGTTCTTAAATTGTATGTCCCATGGAATAAAAATGTTTAGGGAAGGGAAATTCTAAGAAAAGTTATACCTTACTTTTTTCAATGATATTTGTTTTAGTACAGCAAGTAAAGTAGGTACTATCAAAACCTTTAAAACACTGTTAAGAATATCGTATTAAATAATATTCTAAAAGGCATATAAACACTTGAAGAGTAAAAACGTTTTTCGTGTTGAACTTCTACAGGGTGGGGCGTGGTTACTTCCTTATTTTAAAAAATCATAACACAAAACGTATTGGCAATGTTGATTTAAATTTTTTTTCTGTGTATAGAAGTATATTTAAAGTTTTATTTTATTTGGTTTTAAAAACGACATCTCGAAGGTGGCCACCGTTCTCATCAATGCACTCAGATAGTCGGAATTTGAAATTGTTTTCCACTTTTTCCAGCATATCTGTGCTTATGTGGGCGATAGCAGCACGAATATTATTTTTAAGATAACGAAGGGTCTTTGGACGATCAGTGTATACCAACGATTTAAGGTAGCCCCACAGGAAAAAATCACATGGGGCTAAATCTGGCCTTCTTGCTGTGTGAGCTGTGGCGCCATCCTGTTGAAACCACACTTCCCCTTCATTCATTTATTCAAGTTTGGGCAAAAAAAATCCACAATCATGCTGACATAACGTTTAGAATTGACCGTAACTGCTCTTTCGTTCTCTTCAAAGAACCATTGGGCCAATAATGCCGATTTTGGATATTGCAAACCAAATAGTCACACGTTCTGTATGCAGAGGCTGCTCATGAAGTTCTCTCGGGTTAGTGGGGCTCCAATATCGCATGTTTTGTTTGTTCACACATCCTGAAATATAGAAATGTGTCTCGTCACTAAAGAAAACAAGGGCGTCCTGAGGCAGGTTTTCGAGGAAGGCTTCACATGCATTTTTCGCGTGGATTAAGTTGTTGCACCACTGCCAATTTGTATGGGTGAAAATTAAGTTCCTCATGAAGAATTCGTCTCACTGTGCGACTAGATTTTTAGAATTTTGATAATGATTTATCTATAGCACTAGTTTAATGGCACAACAATAAAAGCAGCCCAATGTTTGTGTGCAGATCACCTAGGGGATTTCAAAATCGCCGCCCTTACCCTTTCGATGTTTTCTAGCGTCCTGACGGTTCTGGAAGGTCCATTATGTTTCTTCTGCACAGTACCGGTATCCCTGAACGTGCCCACCCACAAACAAATCGATTTCCGATCAGGCACACGACCTGCAGGTGCGATATTGAAATGGTTTCCGAAAGCACGCTGAATTGCGATGATTGAACGGCTGAAAGAAAAGTAGGCCTCCACAAAGCGCGCTCTTGCTTTGTCCACTGCATTGTTGACACTGAACTAGTTTGATTGATTGATGTTTATTTAGCATTAATAACGCTATTTTACAATTTTAATACTTAAAACAACTTACATAATACAAAAAAAAAAGTACAAAATAATTTAATTAATAAAAGTATATACAATGTTTTATGATAACTTAGTAGTTGTGTTTGACAAATTGTGATATTTTATTTTTAAATCTTAGCATATTGTTTTCGATTTGTACATCATTTGGCAGACTATTGAACATTTGTAATCCTTTATAAAACAACATATTTTGGGTTCTATTATTTGTGAAAAATTGTACATTTAAATTGTTATTGTTTCTAAGGTTATATGGCTGAACATCAGCTCTTTCAATTTTCTTTGAAGATAGTTTGGCGTTAAATTATTTTTAATCTTGTATATAAACAGTAATGTGCAAAAAATTATTCTTTGTTTAATACTTAACCAGTTTAGAATACTTAACATGTTACTTATGGGTGTATATCTATTACATTTCAATATCGACCTCATAGCTTTATTTTGTAATATTTGAAGGTTTTGAATCATGCCATTAGTCCCCAATAATAGTATTGTTGGACAATACTCAAAATGTGGTTTAATTATAGTGTTGTATATTTTTATTGCCATTGAAGTACTTAATTTCATTCTTATTCTTCGAAAGAAACCGATTTTTTTAGATATCTTTTTATACATACTTTCAAAATGCCTTTTAAAGTTTAAATTACTATCTATTAATATTCCTAAATATTTAATTTCCTTTACACATTCGAATTCTTCAATATTATTTAGTCATAACGAAAACCTTAGATAACGTGCTTTTGAACAAGCCATAAACCAACGCTCTACTATTAATAGCAGATCAGTTGCGAGAGTTCCAGATAAGGAAGTAACCACGCCCCACCCTGTACTTCCCCACAAAAATAGAATGTCTATGAAAGTTAGTTTGAATTTTTGATTATTTATTACAACCAATAAACAAAAGAAGTCTCCCAGATATTGATGATAAAAGGATGTTTTTTGTAGGGAAATTTATTTACCTCAAAGAGGACCATAAATTGTTTAATGATGCATTTATAGTGTTAACTTTGATGCCATCTCATCAAACGTAAAAAAAATTTGACTTTGAAACAAATTTGAGTTCATAGAAGTGCCAAAAAAACAAGTATACCTCCATTTAAGGCAAATGTGACTTTAATCTCAGCACTGATCATACATGGACCATTCTTTGCTCGCGTCCCGTTAAAATGCGTCTGTATAAAAAGCCTATTCGAGGATTTTGGCCCACAAGATTAATCTCTGTCTCGATTCTAATCAATACAATTCGTAAATTAGTTATTTGGATCTTGCGGTTTTATTTTAACTATTTTTCCTGAAATATTTGTATCTAATAGCTAAACACAACAATGGTTAACATACATCAGGGTATAGATAGAGTCTTCTCTGTTGCTAGTGTACTACCATCGTGTTCCAATATCATTAACTCATAGATAATACAGTGACGAAAAAGAGCGTTGACTAAAAAATGTTTGTCAACGTGAGGGTGAATGTGCTCGGCAACGTGACGCGACCCTTGAGACAGATTTTGAAGTTATAAAGTCAACGCGTTGACCGTTCACGTTGGACCTTCTAAGAAGCTTTTTGCGCTGTCTTTGGAGGGGTTAAAAACAATGTTTTCTACTGAAACCACGATTTGGGAAAATAAAGCAGCTAAAATGTTGTTAAACTGGAAAGTATTTCCTGTTTGATGACTTTATATATGAAAAATTTTGTACGTTTAATGCTTAGTCAGAAATTTCCACCCAATCAAAAATATCCAACATTATCGTAGAATAAATACATACACTTCAAGGACACTAAGTTCAAATTTCAAATCTATCTCATAATTGCTCTATGAGTTACAATCTGCTATTTGAAGAGAATTAGAGACACAGCCAAAAAGAAAAAAAAATATTTAGAAATGTTTACACTGGCCAAGATTTTAAAAGTTTGATATTTATTCCATTTTGGAAGTACCCCACTTTTAAAAAGCTCCAAACATTTAATGTGCACCAAATATTAAATAAACATGAGTTTCAGAAATTGCAATATACCTAAAACAAAAATGTTTCAAAGGGAACTTAAATTCGTGTAAAGAAAATCCAAAATTGTCACTTGTTTTGGATTTTTTTCAGAATCTAGAACGAACATGTGCTTCAAATGATTAAACAATTACATACACATATCTTAAATCTAAGATCTCTTATCCTATCTGAATGTTTTCTCTCAGAAAAACAAACCAATGTTTTGAAGGCAGCTTTTGATAATCGTCAATTCTCATCCTTGTTCTTCGAATGTGGACTATCAACGTAAGCGTATGAAAAACTTATTAAATTCTGATCTTCTTCCCATGAGGAATCAAACACAGTGTAAAATTAAATGCTTCGTAAACTCGATACTGTCTACTGTCGCAAAATCGTTACCTTCCTCGAATGCCACTATCCATGGGTGGTACTTGCATTGAGGGGACTGAACAACTTTCAGTTCTAGGTATATTTATCACAAACCACTTGTGAAGTGATCACATATTTAACATCGCCATAAATGCTTCTAAGTGTAAAGGTTTTCTCTGACGATGCAAAAAGTTGTTTATTTAGCTCAACATATAAAAAAAATCTATAATTTGATTATCTTCGCTCCACATATTTCAATTGTACCTTATTAAAGAAGCCATTTAACTAAAAATAAGCTTCAACACTTAACACAATTCTTCTTAAAGTCGAATGGCTGCATTTTCGGCCTATTGTTTGCTTAAGATGACGGTATAGAATGGACTAGAACATGAAGTGCGATTGGCATGATTAAGCGACCTGCTTCATCCTTAAACAGACTTGGGCTTTCTTAGTCTATCGTATCGCCGATTGCTACTCCAGCCTACCATGATACTTCTGCATATATCAAGATCGGTCTAATGACCGAGATGTGCAACACGGGTTTGCTCCCTTATTTAATTCTTCTTCTGGCTTTCCAACTAAAACTGTTTTCTATACTCCACCTGAATATACTCACAATTCACGAGAACCTAAGCCAAAATTTTAAAACAGTAACTGATAGAACATTAAAATTCGTGAATCTCGTATACCTGCCTCACAAAAATATATTTTGTTTTGCAAACGAAGAAGACAAAGTTTGAACATTATTTGTACCTGTTATAGATGCGATTTTAAGAAAAAGAAAAATATTTAAAAACAAATTGAGATAATTGAATACCTTAGAAATCCCAAACATACATACACTGAACGACAACCGATTAGCGCCCCCTAGCTTCGTGTCTTTGAAGCTTAATATCAGCCAATCAAATAAAACATTTGAAATGAACTTTTTGCCCCATGAAAGTTTATAACATTATCCTCGAAAAGAAATGAAAGTTTCAGTACGATCTCAATAAATAACATTTTAACAGAATTTTAAAGAATTTAATAAGAAAAATCATCTTTTTTTTCCGGACATTTGATTAGAACTCCCACTTGAAAATGCTAAATAACATAAGAAAATAGGCAGAGAATACTTCCAAGTTTTTTTTTTATTTTAATTCCTTACATTTACAACTTATTCCTAAAAAACTTAATAATGTGTTGTACCACCACGGTTAACTATGACCTCGTACATCCTGTTGGGATGTACGAGGAGTCCAGAGAAATAGTCTGCCAGGCACTTTTTATTCCTTCAATGAGTTCCGCTTCAGTTAGCTAGCCACCCCCAAACATTATCTATTATGTTAAAGTCGGGCGAGTATGGCGGCCATATCAGTAAGGGTACTTTTTGGATCTCAATCCAATATTTTACGACCTTAGAGGTGTGGATAGGGGCGTTATCGTGTTGGAACTTCCATTCTAAGAGCCCTAAAATATCCTTGATTGCAGCGAACGCCGTTCTTAGTACACCATTGTATGTATGTTGTGGCATTCATACGACAAGCAAGAAATTGCAATTCAATGGTGCCATAGTACGTTATAGCTCCCCATACCGTGACACCACCAGCACAGCTGTGCAGTCGATCTAAAGTACTCGTATGCTTTTCCTTTCGAAGATCATGAAAGTAGTAAGCATAACCATCGGGACCCTCCAAATTAATTTTTTTCTCGTCTGAAAAGACAACAAGCTGCAAATCCTTCGTCCAGTACATATGCGCTCTGCAGAAATCGAGGCGTTGCGTCTTTCGAAGTTGGTTGAGAAGTGTTTTTTTTTTTTTTATTTTAAGACGTTCAGCATTGGAAATAATTCTTTTCATAGTCCGCACGTATGCTTTTACACCGGTTTTTTCTTTAATCTTGGCTGCAGAGTCGTGTGAATTGGACGCGTGCATCAAAATAATTCGCTTGTCAGCTGCTGTAACGGCAGAAGATGGCCGCCTCATATTTTTTCCATAGCTATGCTCATTTCGTAAGAATGAGGAAATAACTTTGCGGCTGCGGTTAATTTTTTTTTGAAATTTGATGGATTGATTGACCACGCTCACTATAAGCCTTTATTTTGGTCCTTTCGGCTTCATTTAACGGTTTTGCTTTCCCCATTTTTACTAAATTTAATTTAAAATTATTCAAAATAAACTAATAACTTAAAAAAGAAAATCACGCCTACTAACATGCAAAAATCATAAGAAAAGCGTAGAGGTCCTAATCGGCTGTCGCACAAAAAATACATCAAATTTTGTCACATTTTACAGAATAAAGCAAAAGAAAATAACGGTTCATTTTCAGAACTAAAGTTTTTTTTTAGAGAAAGAGTAAAAGAAAGTAGAATGAAAAAAAAAATGTTGAGTATTATTAATCGTTCCGAGTTATTTGCATTTACACTGAAAGATTAGAGGGGGCGCAGTGAATGTTTATTAGATTAGTCTTTTTGAAAACCATATTTTTTGGTTGAAATTTTGGTTTGATCATAAAGTAAAATTAAGCATTTCAATATAAACTCAATAGATCTTTCTTCATGCAGCATTTAATCGCATATTTTTGTATTTGTAGCACAATCATCCTTTCCTAAGTGCAATGGTTAACAATGGCTCCTTAGTCTATGACCATGACAGAGACGGAACCCATACACAGTTAGCAGGTTGTGAGGTACGCTTCCGTAATGTTGAATTCGATACTCAAGTCCGAATTCGATACGAAAACGATATCCTATCTGTTTCTACGGATTTGGAAAACAAAAACGAATGGAAAAGTTGCTTCGTTGTGAAAGACGTCGAATTGCCAACTGGATATTACTTTGGAATATCGGCAACTACCGGAGATCTATCCGACAATCATGATATTCATTCGTTTAAATTCTACGACTTGGACAGAGATTTCACAGTAAGTATATAAGAGATATTCACAATTTTTTTAATTGTCACAATGTTGTCATGATAAATTTTAAATTTTCTCAGCCTGCCCAAGCAATAGAGCGAAGCAAAATTATTCCAAATGCAAAAACCTTCGAGGCACCACGAGAGCATAAAGAAGATCCCAAACCTGGGATGTCGAATGCAAAAATCTTCTTTATCCTCCTCTTTGGAATGTTGGCATGCATTGCAATTTGCATTTTCGCAATTTCCTACTACAAAGAGAAGAATTCAAGAAAACGATTCTATTAGTAGATTCTTTTACTTTCCTAGTGCAAATATTAAAACAAACAACAACAAAAATTAAAGAATAAAAGACTCGACTGAAGATCTTAGTCATTCATTATAAGTTACTCCAAAGAAGCCTATACTCATCATCTTACTTGTTAGAGATTGGCAAAGTATTGATTTATTATTTTCAAAAAATAAAACTCTAAACTAATTAAATTCATCACTAAAACAGATTTAAGTAAATTTATTCGTCTGTTTTGTAATTTATTAAAAAATCGCTTTTCATTTTAATAACATTTTGAAGGTTTTAGATAAAAAAAGAATATTTATATTTATTGAATAATGCTTCTAGTATAGGTTCGGGAAATTATTTATAAACAAAAAAAAAAACTAAACTTGTATAAACAATGGGGAGAACTTAGCAAGTGTAAATAAATATGTGGACTTGTATATTTGTACAAGTTTTGTGTAATTTTTAAAAGATATTGAATTTATTATTTAATTGAAGCTTGATTTTTTAAAAATCAATAGGTAAGTCTTAACTATTGAATGACTTTAGTGTGTTGAATTTGAATTGAAGGTAAGCCAGCTATGCACAAAACAAAACAATTTAAGAGGTAGTATTTTGTAGTGAATTCAATTTGCTACGAAAAAACAACCAATCGAGTACAGTATTCAATAGTTTATAACATATCAGTTTCACTATAATTTTTGGAGTAGTTATTCTCTTTGTTTTTGAATAACCAACTGTTTTGATGAGCAACTGTCTAGAACATACGCATAGTCCAAAAATTCTCCGTACACCAGCCTAATTTTAGTGTTTTTTTGAAAAAAAAAGTACTAGGAATAAATGTAAAAACCAAAGTGGTAATATTAAAAAAAAGTTAGTTTCCACCTTCACCTTTTGTAACCGAATGGGCGGTATTATATATTACTATAATAAAAGGAAACTAATTTTATATAAAAAGGTGAAATGCGAAAAATAAAAAGGAAAACAAACTAAACAAAAACACCACCAACTACGACACGACCGACGACGACCACTCACACTCAACTGCCACTGCACTCACTTATTTTTTTTTGGCAAGTTATGGCAACTAACAGCTGAGTTGATACGTTCTCTTTTTAGTCAGCAAGAGCTATGGCGGTCACTCAAATTACAGATTGAGTGATTGTCATGTCTACCATAATTTGAGAATGTTGCGAAGGTTGAGAAACTCACCTCTGTTGCATAAAACAATTTGGATGCGATCGGTGTCATGACATGTATGAATCCGATTTGCATCCGAAAATGTTTGCAACAAGTGCGTAAATCACACCCACTAATGCGTACACGCACATAAATAAGTTTATGGCGTTTTTATAAAGCGAATGTAATGATGCGTAAGTCAGTGGGTGTGAAATAAAACAAGGCTGGAAAATCCTGATAGGGTAGTGTTAGTGTAATAGGTATAGTTAGGGTTCATGAGCGAAAGCCGTCGGCAAGTACCTTCTTTTCCAAATTATCCACCTTTGTAGAAGGAAGTCACAAAGAAGTTGAAGAAGGTACCACTGACCGACCACCCAAGGAACCTAAGTTGAGAAATTCAAATCGTAGGTAGGTTTCGGTTTATTCAAAAAAATGTGAAAGTTTAGTTTTTTTTGTATTATATAGTTTTGTAGATAAAATCTATCAGCGCTGGTTTCGACGCATAGAGAAACCCAAACGAAAGATCGTCCACGATCAAAAGTTTATACCCATAAACATATATATATAAATATATATATCTATATATATTTATCTTATAATTTACTGAAGGTAAGCTTCAATTAAGAATATTTAGAGAAATATTAAATAATTAAAACGCATTTTTTTTGGTGCATTTAGGCCGTTAAAAAACATTCTTTTTGGCGGCCTCAATTTTTTTAAAGGAAACAAAATAAAAGGACATTAACGGGAAAGGAAATCCCGAAATTCCTAGACCGTCCCACCAACCGCTACGCATACGGAAAACCAAGCAAATCAAATAATTATACACATAGATATATGTACACATGTACATACAACTATAAAAGTGCTTTTTTTCTCATCTTTAAATTCAAAATTAAAGCAAACTTCATTTTTTTTATTGTTCAATTTTAAAATTTTTATTCGATTTAGTAATATTTTAAAGTAAAGTTTAAAATCAAAGAAAAGAAAAGAAAAGAAAAGTGGTATATTTTAGTGCCTTATATATGTGTGTATATATATATATACACATTCGTATACATATATATATATATATACATCTACTAGGTTAGTGCAAACTATATTTTTTTCTGTGAAGTGGAAGTGGTAAAGTTTATTGCGTCAATTAAATAAAACTATAAGGCGTACAAAGGATCGCCTCCTCAAGCCAAGAATAATCGAAGGGGTGGCCACTGCATCGGATTTTTGGGGTGAGTGATTTTTCTTTTTTTTAAAGTGTCGTTTTGAGACATACAATACAATAAATATTGCCCAATATTTTTTTAAAGAAATATAATTGTGCTACACTACATATATATGCCATTACTTTTTGAATTATACCTTTTAAATTTCACTTATTTATTTTATAATTCCAAAGAATTTTAATTTTTAAAAATCGAAATAGAAAAAAAAAAAACAAATCTTAATTAACAATACAAAGTAAATTTAAAATGTGATATTTGTGAACTACATATCATTATGATAAATGGAGAATAAAAATTGTGAATTTGATTTAAAGAAAATGAATCTCTAGATTTGTGATTTAAAAAGGGGGAGATGAGGAGATGAGGAAAACGGGGTAGAAGGGCGGAGGAGAAGGAACGTTGTTTCAAGGGGTTGTTCGGCGAGAAAACAACCAGGTAGGGGGGGTAAGAAAAAGATCTCGCGCATCGATGCCATCTAGATGATGAAGACTGGCATACTTTTTTTGTTAACGAGGAGGTCCACGAATCCACTCCAGAGCTAGCGAGGGATATTGGTGTGCCAGCGATGACCTCAACAAAAACCAAACTCGTTACACTTTTTACCAAGTTTTAAAAAATTGTGATTGTGATTTTCAAAAACCTGTTTTTAATATATTGTTCTAGTAAATATTTTATCTCAGAATCAACAAAAAGTAAGCTGCTGTACTGATACTTTTTGGACTATGTGTAAGTAGCTTTTGAATACTGTAACAGCAACTTGATTGTGCTACAACAAGGCTGGAATTACATATCTCTTTATAGGTGTCAATCGATCATCAGATTTCTTAACTTGTGGTACTTTGTCTTTGGTTCCTTCATATCAATTGAAAAACAAGACAACGGTTACCTATCATTTTTAGGGCTCTCTTATGAATTTTTTCCAAGAGACTCAAGTGGGTTATTGGTTTTTGACGAAAATGCTTTATAAATTATAGAAAGATCAAAAGGGGTAAAAACCTTTTTACATCGTCACAGAAGACCTAAACATTTACCAGCAATTTTGGCGATGTCGAATATGTGATCAATCCACAACAAGTGGTTTGTAATGCACATATCTAGAACTGAAAGCACCACCTACATATGTATAGTAGCATTGAAGAAGGGTTACGCTTTTGCGACAGTAGACATCATTCAGTTTTCGAAGCATTAAATTCTACAATGCCGTTGGTAGTCCACATCCGAAGAACAAGGATGAGAATCTAAAAACGAGACAAAACGGACCCCTTGGGCAGACCAGCGCTAATTTTGTGAATATCAGATTTGTCCAATACTACTTGAATTGAACTGTCCGAAAGGTAATTTCTAACTCAACAAATAAAAGATTCATCAATACCAAATGCATGCATTTGATAAGAGAGCTCGATGCCAAACTCCATCAAATGCTTATATTATTTGTAAGATCCATCAATAAATACGGAAACAAGAAATGAAATGTTTTACTTATGTATTAGCATTTAAAGAAATCATTTCAAACACTAAAAGGGTTTTTTTATACCTTTAATATGCCAAAGACACATTGTGAGCATTAGGAAAAGAGGGAAGGGTTGGATAGGAGGTGTCGGTGTACATTGATTTTGAATTCCTGAACACTGCAATGATAGGGAAAGATAAAACGTGGCAAGGCGTTCCACATTCGCGTAGTACGGCTAAAAAATGAATCTCTGTACTTCATAGTACGGCCGAAGTTGGGCTCAAGGGTAAACTGATGGGCATTCCTAGAAGCGCGGGTATTACGGTTAATGCAACTGGCTATTTCACGGTTAATGCAACTGGCTATTTCACTAGAGCACAGTCCGTTAAAATAACGGTAAAAAAGGGTGAGACAAGAAACCTTGCGTCGATGTTCGAGTGACGTAATCGAGTTGATGATGTTAATGTCACCAATCATTTTAAAAGCTCTTCTTTGTATACTGTCCAAGAGGCTTAAATAAGTTACTGGAGCACCAGTCCAGAGATGAGAGTTATATTCAAGTATAATAGGTTTTGTAGATTGTAGCCAGATCAGACGGAGAGAAAAATTTCTTGCAACGTCTCAAAAAACCTAGACATCTTGCGGCATTTTTGGCGACATCGCGTATGTGATCGCTCCACAAAAGGTGGTTGCTGATGCACATTCCGAGAATGTCGAGATTTTCCGTTTCGTTGAATAAAAATTCTTGAAATTAGAATTCATCTTTTGCATTTAATAAACCTTTTTACAGAATTTTGTATTTGCTCTAAAATGAAAAAGAAGTGTTTATGGTTGGCCCTAAATAAGCATTAAAGCGTATTCTGCGGCATAGCCGACTGTTATCAGTAAGATACATATATTTATTATCATTATCAATTTATTCAGCCCTATCACGAATTCCATCGTAATCGGAAACTTTTACGAATCCCGATAAAAAAAATTATTGCCAAATACGTTCGTAGTGGAAAACCTCATATAATTTTGAAATAAGAACGAATTTCTTGATACGGTTTTTCGGAATTGGTAAAAGTTTCCGATTAGGATGGAATTCGTGATAGGCCTGATTATTGAATGCCTTTGGAATGGAATAAATATAACTTGAAAATAATTAACTTTCTAAGAATAAAGTCTGTCTACTATTTTACTCATAAGATAAAAGTTATTTTTTACAACTGCGATATTCCACTCTGCGCACAACAAATATTCATCATTCACTTTCAACACGGATTTTAAAGAAAGCCCTATCAACGTTTAGCTCCAAATTGCATTGACAGTAGTCACTGGGGAACTACCATAAAGATGTTATAAGTGATGTTTGCTACGCACGTTGTACCGGTACGTAGAGGGTTCTGTATCTTGTTGTTGGTAGTGAATCGCAAGTTGGGAGCAAACCGTGCTCACTGAATCCATGTTGGTAGTTGGATTGACCGAAGAGTTTAAAATGGGATCCAAAATTTGCGACAGATTGAAGCTTTAGGTGTTTGTAGAGGGAGTCGGTCTTTTGGTGATTTGAGATAGTTGATCACTTTTGTAGGTGGTAAAAATATGGATTTTATACCATATCGTTTTAAAACCTTTTTGTCTTATTGGCTACCTTCTTTTTTCTTTGACGAAATTGGCTTCCACGGCTATGGGCTTGCTGAACAAATGTAGAGACAACAGATCTCAAATTCGCCGAATGGTGGTGGGAAGAAGTGTATCTGGTACCTGTTTGTGTTTTCTTTCTGTACACTGTGTGTGTCAATTTGCCATTTTGATTCCTCGTCATTTTCACATCTTAAAATGCAATGGAGTCATCATTTTCTTTTTCCCTAGCAAATTTCATTTTTGAGTGTTGTGAGTTAATAATATGCTCCAGGAAATTAAAAATGAAGGAATTTTTAGTTATACAAAAGTTTGTATCATCCACATATCACAGTCACACTTTTGTGTGACGCATAGCAACACCATATTTTTGCTGTTTCAAACTGTTGGTTGAAACTGAAATATCCTGATGAAAGGCAAAATTCCAAAAACGGCATATAGTTTTCGTTGATGCCAGATGTTGAGATAAGCTCACAGAAGATAATCAGCCTTATCGGGAATTCCTTGGGAAATATTTTTCCCTAGGAATTTTTCCCTTCCCGGGAACAAGTTCCTACTATCGGGAATTCCCCACGGAATTCTCTTTCCTTGAGAGCAAATTTTGTCAATATGAAAATAATAAATTAATTTTCGAACATAGTTTTGGAATGATTTGACAGTCGGTTCTTAGTGAAAAAAAATTGTAATTTTGTCAATGGACCTGTATATTTTCTTGAAATGGTATTTCATTTCTTTTTGGTGTCGCTTTATAGCCTCAACTGCCTCTTCAACATAATTGCAGAGTTCTTTTTCGATTTCAATTTTTCGTTCCAAAGCGACATCACAAGTTATGCCTTTTTTGTAGGACGAGGAGTTGAAGTTTTGTTTTCAATGTTATCTGGGAATCATTCGTTTCAACGTTCTACTCCTCCGGTTCAGTTGCATTCATGATCATAGCGCAAACAAAACATTCTCGTCGATGGATTTGTGCTTTAACACTTCAATAGAACGGCTGGCTGATGATGACTTTGGACAATTATCACTATGGACGATTTGATTTCGATTACCGTCTGTCTTTCTCATTTTGCTACATGAAGGGAGACCAAAAGTTAAAGCATCTGGGCATCCTTCCACCGATTCTTCTAAGGCACAAATTCGTATTATCGTTTCCTCTTCCTCACGTATTTTTTTTATCAAGCCATACCTTAAATTATTTTTTTTTAAAGAAAAAAATCATGGTTATCAACTTTTCACCTACTGTTAAGTTCTTTTTCTATTTCTTTACAATATTTTGATTTTTGATCTTCCTTAGACCGATTTGTTGTGAAACCATTAGCATATCTCGTTTTTTCCATAAAACTGATTAAAACTTGAACTTGGTGAGTATTTGTTGAATTCGACCTTAAAAAGATACATTTTTATTAATATTTTCATTATTATTTTGTTGAAAATTGCTTACATTGTTTGCTCCGCTTTAAATTCCGACACCTAAATAACGGGGAAATATTCAGACAGAAAAAACACAAGACTTCCCAAGAAAAAAGAGTTGCCGATAGGTAGGAATTTTGTTCCCATTTTCGAAAAGTTCCCGATACCAATTTTTCGAATATGGGAACAAATCCATGGGAAAAGAAGTTCCCGATAACCCCAAAAGTACCTCCTGCACGGGTACATTCGTAGAGTGACTCAACATCAAGTAAAAGTGTGGAACACTAACATTTTCTCGTTTTTCAATTATTGTGATTTCACTAGTTTTCTAGAACCTCTTCGAAATTTTCCTCGAAAATACTCGTCTCTGCTGCACTTAGTCATGTTGCGTCGCCTGATCAAAAATTAAACAATACAAATAATACCATTACAATTATTTATTTATTTGATTATATTTCAGAGGAACAGACAATATTTTTGTTGTTGTTGGTTTGTTTTTGTTTTAATATTTTTAAATGTAGTTTTTAACAATAATTTCTTTTTAAATATGCATAAAGGGATTATACAGTACTGTGGGTTATATATAACTTATATTCAAAAACAAAATGTCTACATAATATTGTTATTTATGTTTATTTTGATTCAAAGCAATCTTCTTACAAAAAAAACATCTCTCTACTATTATTTATCATTATCATTATCAATATCATATACCTCAGTTATTATTACTACTTCTTGTTTTTGTGTATTGTTCCTGTTAGTTGATTGATTTTCGAAAAATATATAAATAAATAACTTACATAAGCTACACATGGTCTTAAGGTCTAAGAACTTATCATAATTTAAATAACTTGTTTTCGAATTTTTGTAACTTTTAAGAAAAAGGAAGAAAGAGAAAGATCAAAGAAATTATGTTATGTTATGTATATCCAATAAAAATAAAATTAAATGATTTTCATATTCCCATCCTTGAAGCTGCCTATTTGTATATTTTTAATATATATTTAATTAAATTAGACATTGTTACCCAAGTTGAAGTTAAAAACTACTGATACTATACAAATGAGAGAATAATTCAATATCTTTATAAACAATGTCAATTCTGAAGCACAAGCTCATTCCTAAAATCACGATCTTCGGTGCATCATCGCTGAATAGACCTAAGACACTGTGCTGCAGAATTGAGAATGTTTTCTAATGTTTACTAACTAAGCTACAAACTAATTAATGCAAATTTTATTTAAAAAATATGATAATTAAACACGAAAATTGAATTTAAATTTAAAGATAAAACTACAAGTAATATGCTTCTCAAGTCTTACAAGTTTTGGTTTCAGAAAATACAAATCCATTGCTGTGATCAATATCAAAAGATCTTAACATTAACATTTGGCTAAGCTTTCTTGTATGAAAAAACACAAAAATATGGAGGTTATGTTTCCTATTCGAAACGCTTCCTGGGCGAAACGGTGACGGGAATTCTCTTCGTCGGGGAAATGTGAACCTGATTGGCACCTTTCGAGCCCGCGGCAACTGTGGAGAGCGGCTGCTTTTTGGGTGCCTCTGCCGGACTGTTGTCGAATGTTGAGCTTCGGTTAAGTTTGCCTACTGTCCGGAGTTGAGAAGGTTTTGTGGGCGCTACCGTCGTCGTCGCCTGCTTTGTTGGTGCCATAGGTGTTATCTTGGATGCGGATCGCTTAGCTTCGTCTACCTTCTTCCATATGCCTGCAATGCGACTACTGATTTGGTTTATCTTCGTTGCCGTCGTCAAGTTAGAATTGCTGCGTGATGGAGGATTGGTTGATGGAAGATTAGATCGAAGCGATTGCACCGAGGGAGTAACCCGAATTGAAGCATTGCTGTTCGACCGTTGGGGTACGGTTGGCACGCTCGGCGACTTGCGCACTCCGATAAGACCTTTGCGTTTTGAATCGATGCTTGGAGCTGCCGTATAGGGTCGGGCGGGCATGGTTACTTGTCTCGGAAGCTTTCCAACAACAGTTGGAGCTACTTTAGACGAGGGCGGCTTCAGCTTAGTGGCAATCGATTTCTTCAAAGGCAGCTTCGAAGCACGAGTAGGCGAAACCACAACAGGTACTGGAACATCAGTGATTGTTGGTTCATCCTGAACAAAAGTTCCTTGACGTTCAAGTGCTGGCGGAGGAGCGGTTGCCGGTACACCTAAGGTCGTCGTATCATTTTTTGGCTTTTTGTTAGGAGACACACTTGGGACCACATTTGGACCCAACTTGGATGGCACATCTGATTTCTTGGAAGCAGCCACACCACCAGCCACCAACGGTTTGGAGTTCTTTTGTTTGAGACTTGTCACGGGCAATTTCTTGAGTTGTGACGTCTTGTTGACAGCAATATTTGTTATGTTATTTATTTGAGCCTTGCTGGGAAACGAAAGACGGGTTGCTGTTTTGCGGTAAGGTGATATGTATTGGGGTTTCTTGCGTCCACGTACAGCTTTTACAACCGATTCAGGTGGTGTCAGACCGTCTTCACTGAAATTCACCTCCGTTCCGGAATCCTTGTCACCTAGTTTCACAATTCGTGGTCTGACCAAACGCTTCGCAGGAGCTTCCTCCTCGTTCTGATAGCACGACTCGGTCTCAGAGGTTTGATCACATTCCATGCTATTGTAGTCACTTTCAGCTGTGGTCGCTGTCGAAGGAGCAATCACCACAGTCTGCATCGAACTTCCTTCTTCCATGTCAATGGGATTGTGGTCAGCGATCAAATCGGAAGAAGCAATAAATTTAAACTGCTTTGTCATTGCCTTGATGGAGGACATCTCTTCAGAGCAATCGTCAGTTGAAGTTAGACTTTCTTGATCGTTACTCGCACCAATTGATTGAATCTGAAATTAAGAAAAGAATATGTTTAGCAAAAGACAGACTGCAGTTATATTTAATCGTCCCAAGCTTACATCAAAGTTGTTCGATTCTTGGTCACACGTATAGCTGATGGTTCGAGTGCGATAGCGTTCGGGATTTGCAATTCTTCTTTGAACCGCCGACGGACTCTTCTTTAGTGCATGTGGACCAGCGTTTTCGACAACATCTTCAACTTCTTCAATTTCTATTTGCAGGACTTCATCTTCGTCTCCGTCAAAATCTAATTCTTCCAGCTCACCATTGTAGTTTTCGTTGAGAGCAAAATCTGCTGCAATTGTGTATGTTTTGAAGCGATCTTTAACAAGCTTCCTTTTCTGCTTGGGCGTTAAAGTTCTCTTCACACCGTTGACATTGCGATATTTTCTTGGCGTTGATTCGGCAGAGCTGAAATCTGATTGCAGTGGCGTTTCATTTGAATCGTAACCATCACGAGGAAGTATCTCAGAGCAGCTTTGCAATGTGATGGTGTTGTCATCGAAGTCATAGGCCGTCTCGTAGTTACTCACCGTTGTGTTGTTCAGGCTCTGGTCGACAATTTCCGATTGAATGCTTGATACACTTATCATTGAGTCCAGGAGTTCATCCATCAGTGATGGGGGTTTTATGTTTTCTAGGTTGCAACTTGAATTGACACTTTCCAGGCTACCGTTGAGTGCTGCTGGCAGATGGCCCAGAGCACGTCTTGCCACAATACCAGCAGGCAACGATTTCTTCCTTAATCTAGACAGTTGCGGACTTTGCGGAACTTCATAGCAGCCAGACATGCTCAATGATTCCATGCAAGACGGCGGACGAATGTTGTCCAGATCAAGACTATTGGTGCTTTGAGTCATATCGTTCAGTAGATTATCAGCCAATCTATTAGCTTCCAGAGCGATAATTGTAGAGTTCGTCATTACTGATGGGACTCCAAATCCGGGGGTCAAGTAATTGTTTGTCGAGGCAACTGGCAACGGAACCTGTTTCACTTCTCCGCCTACGTGGAATCTTATCCCTTCGCTTGATAGCTCAGTCAGGTGTTCATTTTCCGAAACAACTGCAGCTATCTCATCGTTTACCAAAGTGTCGGTTTCTGTTTCCAAGGAATTGGGCTGGGAGGTGCCAACTTCCTCGACGGTATTCATTGTTTGCATTGACAAAGATTCAAATGGTTGGGCCTCATTGGTTGGAGTTATTTCAGCAAAGTCGTGCATATCACCTTTGAATCGGAACGATGAGTGATCTATTAGCATGGAAGTCTGATCGTCATCGTCGTCATCCTGCAGAGAGGCAATCATTGGAGCAGATATGCTCACGCTGGGGAATGATACATCGTTAGGGCATGTGTCCTCACTCCAGGTGTTGTTGGATGTTGTGGTTGTGGTGTTGCTGTTGTATTTATTGTTGCATACTGCTTCGTCAGTCAAGTCACTATTGTCGGCAGCCCGCAAGTACTCGGCTGTAGACACATAATCGTGGGTCAGTCGTTCGACGGATTTCAACATTAGGTCTGGATCCTTGTGTTTGTTGGGTACAATGGGAGTAACTTGCTGGTGGCTTGAATTATCCATGTCAAACGAAACGGACTGCGACTCCTGGAACGAGTCCTGACTGCTGATCATTTCCTGTCCCGGATACTCGTCCGTCCATGTGGTATTCATACTAGCCAGCAGTAAAGATTCTGCTCCACCGCCCTCTGCACTGCTTGTGCTAGACCCAATTGTCGTTGGGCGGTTGCTGTCGTGGGTTAATACAACCTCCTCCGCCTTGCCCGACGCCGCCGCCGTCAATTGCAGATGTTGAAGACTTTTTGGGTCTTTTGTGCCGTCTGGATACTCTTTCATCCCTACGCCTGGAGCTGTGTTGGGGGCACTTGGAGATGTAGTAATTTCCCGATGTTGATACTGTTCCAACACAGCTGCAGACGTAGTTTCCCCGTTTTTTGACAACTTCTGGGTCATCGTCGGGACCATAGTAGGGATTACTGCCGGCGATTGCGCCTGCATGTTGGCTGTTGCGAAATTTGCAACATGTGGAATATGATGCGGATCGTTGGTGCGTCTTTGGTTAAACATAGTATCGACTGAAGACAGCATGTGCCTAGTGTGTCTTGCTGGAGGTCTGATTTGATTAGTTCCGGCACTCTTTGCCATGCCGGTGCTTATGCATTCTTGCAAAAGCTGCTCATCCTTTCGTTCACGATCTCTCTGGCGTTCCCGATCCAAACGCAATGGGGTCTTTGGATTCGGCACACGCGGTATGCTCGAGAGTTGTGCTAACTTGGGAGTGAAGTTCAAATTCGGATTCGATGTTGAAGAGCGGCCTTGTTGCTGTAACTTATCAGACTGATGTCGAGTCTTTTTATTCATACCAGTTCGGATGCATTGCTCAAATAGTGACTTGGACTGGTTGTCGTTTGAGTCACTGGAGTCAACGGAACTGATAGACTCATTGCCATCGAATGTTTTTTGATGATGATTTGATGAAAGGTGTTGATTAGCTGCCGATCTCGATGATGTAGGAATCGGTTGTGATGAGGATAAGGGACGTTTGTTTGACGAATTGAAACCAAGATTGGACTTGGGTCTATTGCAACCAGCGGCAATAGCCTGATGGAGAGACAAAGGAAGAAAGGTTTGTTGGTTTGAGAATAATATAATGTACATATAAATATATAAATTGTTTATCAATTTATGTACCTGACTAAGTAAATTCGTATCCTCTTCTGATTCAATGGAAAGCGAGCTTAATGAATCGTCTGCGATGTTTGATGCTTGTGGATGTTGCATCTGAGGCTGATGCATTTTTTTAGACTCGTTGATGTCGGCCGATCTGTAATCACTACCGCCCGATGGCAATCTGCAAGACAAACAAAAAATAATATATTGATACATGGTGCAATCTTTTAAAGGGCTTAAAGTGTTTCTGGAATAATTAAGTTAATTATATTTGAGTCAAAAGCAAAGAAATGCAAAGTACAATAATCCCAGAGAAAAACAAACAAAGCGCAACAATAGTTGTATCTCCGTGTTTTAAAATAAATAAATGTAGCTTTTTGATTGAATTTGCAAAACTCTACCTAGAATTAGAGTTGAAAATAATCAAACTATGCACCCAAAACGTAAAAAAATTCTTTTAGCTGGATCAAGAGCTATTAACAAATTTACTTACCTCTTTCTTACACATTATACCACGTAATAAAGGTCTGATTGATCGAACAGGAGGGTAACACTGTTTTTTTTTCTTCAATTTAATGGCTATCGCTTGTTTCATACTTGTTTCAAACGGATTTGCAAGTCTACAGATATAAACCGAAAAGACGTTTGCAGTGTCAGTATATGGAAAGGTTGTCAGAGGAGTTATGGAGAATCCAAAATTGGATTAGAAAGGCTGATACTTTCACCAATTCTGTTCCTGTTGGTGATAAGTGTCGTATACTTCACACAGCTTCGTCGAATGGAAATGGAGGAATTCAGTGGATTCTGCGATTTCACCTCGAATATCTGGAAAACGCGGACGCCGCCGTAAGCTTACTACCTCATAGGATCTATATCAAATGACAACATGAGTCGAGAGAGAAGCAAACATATTGTTGCTATAGATCAACTCGGCAAGAAATAAAAAAAATCTGCCTTGCAAATTCCTTATCAATCCAAGCTAACATTTCTGAAGACCGGTTGAGATGGTAGAAGATTTCCAATATCTCCGGAATATTGTCTCTACTGGTGACGAAATTAATAAGATGAACACAGCCGAATGAGAAATTCTAAGGCTGCGTTTGGAATGCTGTCCTAAGTATTAAGAACTCTTTTGGCTTGAAGGCCAAGCTGCGAATGTTCTGTCACGAGAAAGCTGCAAATGTTCGTTAATAGAAATATCTTGACGATAAGAGAACAGGTAAAGAACACATAGATTCTATATGTGGCAACTGGCAAGTCAAGCGATGCAGTAGATCCCGCCCACACAGAAGGGCAGAAAATTGATCCATAAGCTAGATACGCCTTCGAGAAGTTTACCTTGTTAATAATAAAATCATAATGGGTTTGAAAACTTAACTAACTGAGTGTCGCGAATAACTACTAGGTCACAAATAGAAAAGACAGATTTAATAAAAATTATTGTGGAGACAATAAGCTTGGTAGGTAAGATTTAAAAGCTCACGAGCCAACGTTTTGTATTAACACTTAACATCATTGAGGTCTAGAAAATTTGGATCCGTCAAGTCGGCAATGAGTCAAAATCTTGTTGGAGTAAGATAAAAGCAGATTAATTAGTGTAGAGTAACCGTAAACACACAGTTGGGCTCTTATTTAGTAACGTCTTTGACTTTAAAGACAAAAATCAAAGTATGATGGCTGCTGCCTTGAGGAAAGCCCGACTTTGTAAAGATGGGATCGAATGGGTTCTAGTGATATGATCCATGAAATTAAGAAAGGTTCCAAACAAACGGTTTAAATTTAAGAAACATAACTTAGTGAATAATATTATCAAAGGCTTTACTAAAATCTTTAGTGACATCGTCCATTTAATAACATTCCTTTGATTCGTTTAGAGTTTTAGGAACAAATTTCCTAGGGTTGTTCGTAGTTGATCTGACTTTTAAGAAGTCATGCTGTGCGTTGTGAAGAAAAACTAGAACTTTAATGAAAATACAGAGAGTCTTAGAAAATGCTTTCGAAGATCTTGGGGATTGAAGAAAGCTTGACTAAAGGCTTGTAGCTCATAACAACATTTTTTGCTCTCATGTGTGACGTATATGTTTCTTATATTACAGGATAATGGATCTCCTTCAAATGGGAATAATAGCCGAGAGAAGCAGAAATCGTGGGTCTGAAAATCAACACGAGAAAAATTAAGATGCTCAGCCTCGGAACCTCCCACTCATACTCTATGGTAAAAAAAAGTAGAGAATTTTCAGTATCTTGACAGTATGGTCTCTACCGAAGGCTGAACCGTATCGGAAAATTTAAGGCTGCTTTCGGGATGTTGTCCAATATTTGGAGGGACAACTCTTTCAGCTTGAAGACAAAGCTAAGACTTCTCGAAACAGTACTGTTTTACGGTTGCAGCACCTGGAAAATAACAGCAACGATTACCACACCTTCTTTAATAGGTGTCTACGAAACATTTTACGGGGTTTCTGGGCCAATTCTATATCCAATGAAGATCTATATACGATAACGGGTCAAGAACCCATTGACACCAAGGACTTTATAGGTCCGAGGACCCAAGTAAAATTAAGGAATCTTTCGCAGGTTCTCAAAGATGGCTTACGAATTTTAAAGACGAAACAATGCTTAGAGTTATAGAAATTGAGTTACCACAGGCATGTGGTACCTTTAAATTAATCAACCTAAACATGGTCAGGTTCTTCAAGATAATAGTGTTCGATAATTTTAACTATACTTTACTGTGCTCATATAGATTACATGGTTTTAATAAAAAAAAATTCATTGACGAATTTAGCAATATTCTTAAAACGATAAAGGCAAAAAATTTAATTCTTTTGGGAGATATTAATATTGATATACTCAATGACTTGGATAATGATTCCGAAAACTGTTTACAATGGCATCTAATGGTCTTAAGAGTCTTATTAACGAACCAACCCGCGTGACCGATTCAACTGAAAGTTGAATTGATCACATATTTTTAAGATCTCATAAGAATAATAAAAACTTATTTAGTGGTAGTGTCCATGATTTTAAGTTTACTGATCACAGAATGACTGTGGTTACTTATCATAGTGTTCATATAAGTTCTGAGAAACTGAAACCAACAGCTAATCAAACGAAATAAAAAATTGATTTTGAATTATTAAAAGAATGCTTGAAATACGAATTCTGGGATCAAGTTTATTTAGAAAGTGACCCTTCCATTGCATTTGATCAGTTTATAAATATTTTACAAAACCACATAAAATCATGTTCGTTTGCATCCAGGCAAAAGTTCAATAGCCAAAAATTTTTAAAGCCTTGGATGAATTCTTATCTTCTTAATCAAATTAAAAAGAAGAAAAAAGTTAGCATAAAATGTAAGAAACATCCAAAAAATAAAAAACATTATGAAAACGTCTGCAAAACTGTTTCTGAAAAGATAGAGGATACTCGTAATAATTACTACTCCGATATGATTGCAAGAGCTGATGGGAATTTACGAGAAGAATGGAGAGTAGTTGATAAAATTTTAGGGTCTGAAAGAAATCGGATTGAAATTGCTAAAATAGAAGTTGGCTGAGTAACAATATCAGATTATTGCATTATTTCTAATAAATTTAACGATTATTTCACAGAAATATCTGAAAAACTCAAACCTGTAACCGACAGCTGTAATACCTGCAATTGCTCTAATTCTTCAGATTTCGAAGATATCCAAGTTAACAGCTTTGTTTTTGAAGAGATAACTTCGAGAGAAATCTATAATGTAATTTTGGGCTTAAGAAATACAAATTCTTGCACGACTGATGGTGTATCGAGTGTATTTTTGAAACATATTGCCTTCTACGTAGTAGACGTCTTGTGTTTCTTATTCAACCAAAGTATTTATAGGGGTTGCTTTCCTGATCACCTTAAATGCGTAGAGGTTATACCACTTTTTAAAAAAGGTTGCAGAAAAAAGATTTCGGATTACAGACCTATATCTCTCATCTCAACTTTTTCTAAGATCTTTGAAAAATTACTAAAAGTTCGTATTGTGTCGTTTTTAGATAAATTTAACTTCTTTTGCAGCAATCAGTTTGGTTTCAGAAAAGGTATGTCAACGGAAGATGCCATATTGAGGGTTTGTAGCCAACTGTATGCTGGTCTTAACTATAATAAAGCAACCATGGGTCTATTTATTGATATGACAAAGGCATTTGACATGGTGGATCATGATCTATTGCTTCATAAATTATACAATGCTGGTTTTCGAGGTCATATTTTTCGGTGGCTTCAATCTTATTTAAAAGACAGAAAGCTAAGGGTAAATGTCAATGGAGTTTTAAGTGAATCAAAACCTTTAAGAAATGGTGTACCACAGGGTTCTGTACTCGGCCCATTGTTTTTCCTTGTATACATCAACTCCCTCCTTAAACTAAAACTTAATGGTATTCCTACTGCTTTTGCTGACGATATCGCATTTACGTATGAATGTAAAAATTTATTTGAATGTGTTGTTAATATTGAGGAAGATCTTAAAATCTTAAGATTGTGGTTTACCTCACATAAATTAATCATTAGTGAGAAAACTAAACTAATTTCTTTTAAATTATCCGGAAATAGCTTAGAAGAACATAACCTCTGTTTTCATGCCTACGACTGTAATCGATTTGCATTACCTATTCACAATTGTGGTAGAACAAATTTTAAATCTAGCTTGCAGTGCTCTGAAAAATGTTTCAAAATTGAATCAGTTGATCACTTCAAATACCTTGGCATTGCGATCGACTTTAATCTAAATTGGAAAGTTCATATCCAAACGTTAAAAGCATACATGATGTTGGTGACACGTAAAATGTATCTCTTAAAAGAGTTTTGTTCTCGAAAAGTACTTACTCGAATTTACTATGGCCTTGCTCATTCGAAGTTGCAATACGGGATCACTTGTTGGGGTGGTTCGTATGCTAACTCTCTTGGACCTTTACTGATAGCTCAGAAGCACTTAATTAGAATTATTAGCAAAAAGAATCGGTTAGCTGAAAGTTTGCCTTTATTTAAAGATTTGCGAATTCTTCCAATGAGACATTTATACGTATTTAAAGTTCTAAGAGAGTTTTTCAAACAAAGCGGTAACATTCCGAGTAGGAATTCTCAAATATATAATTTGCGGATAAATAATTTGAGATTAGTAAATGTTCCAATTGCTCATAAAACTCATTTTTCACATTTTTATACATACACAGCTCCATATCTGTTTAATAAATTGCCTTTATGTATCAGAGAGACTCTTCGTTTTACTTCTTTCATTAAAAAAGTCAAAGACTGGTTATTCACTCTGAATTACAATTGTATTGAATCTTTTATCTAAATATTAGCTATTTTTCTTTTCTTTTAAATGGTTTATGTAGGTCATGAACTTCTACGTATATAAATTTGTATTCATTATTTTGCTGAAAACATTTTCATAATTGTAAAATAAAATTTTTGTCTCTATTTTTCTTCATTATATCATTAAACTTTGTAAACACTGTTTGTCACCCCACATCAGATATTATTTGAATTATAAATAAAGCTTTTGATGTTTCATTCACCACTAACTTCCAAAGTTACAGAATGAACACTATTATTCTATATATATTACTATCATATAAACTTTTGTAAAATAGTTTTTAAGTACCTATGAAATGAATAAATAAATCTAAATCTAAAATCTAATCTAAATCTAAAATTACTCTGACTGAAGAATGAGAAAAAAAGGTTTGTAAAAATGTTAAGGTCTGCAGATGTCGCATAAAATAATTTGAATTTGGAAGAAAACCATCGAGTTCATGTTTTATTGTTTATAAATTGAAAGACAAACTGTCAGGGATCAATAATGGGACTATATTGAATTTTGTCAACCTATTCCAGATTTTTATTCTGATAGTTATTCAAGTTGATATCAATTGAGCTGTTGGATGTCGAAGAACGAAATAAAATCATTGTTTTTTAGGTTATTAAAAGTAAAGCGAAGACAGTGCTGCATACATTTTAAAACAGAAATTGTTTTTCGCACGAAACCGAATCATTTCCAATTAAAAGTAGGAAACCAGGAACGTTTTCATATCACTCTTAGTAGAAATAATCTTCAATTTATAACAAGTTTCTGTAAGTTCATTTAATAGACAGTTTAGCATATCATGTTTAGAGAGCGTTGCTATGTGCAGTTTGAGGACAAATGTAATGTCAACGGTCACAAAGGATACCTGGGAAATTAACTAATAGAAGGTAAGAAAGTATTATCTCTTAAACTAATCCAAACAATAAAATTTCTCGGAGGACTGTAAAATAAGTAATCCCATTCAGTTCCTTATGGAGATCTACTATACATATGTCAAAGTCGTAGTGGATTATTTTGTTCATTGATTGATAGAAACCTTTAAAAAGTTTGAGGACTAAATACTTTTTACGATCATATACACAAAACTTTGGCAAAAATATGTTGTTTTATTCTTAAATATGGACGCAAGCACAACCCTTTATAATATCTACTCTTATCTATTACTTAAATTTAGTGCATTATTTTTTTTTATAAACAAGGAATAAAGGTAAAGACACAAAAAGAGTGCGAACACTAATTTTAAAACAAACAAGATGGTGCGAGGGCATGAATAAAGATTCATATGAAAACATTCGTTTTAAAAACTAAAAGTTGTAAATGCCAAACTTTATTCAAGTAAATAACATGTAAGAAAAGAGAGAACAAATAAAATCAAACTACATATTTCAAAAAAGCTTCACACAATCAAAATACAATTCCAAGTTTCATGATCGTATAGACTAAGCTAGACTAGAGTTTATGCAAGCATAGAAACCAATAAAAGAAAAAAGAAACAAAACTCACTTCTTCATCAAAGCGGGACCAACAATACTAGAACCAACGGTCAGATTCGATAGGTCCGACATCATTGAGAAATTACAAGGACTGTCCTCCACCAGGTATTTGTTCATTTCATCATTGACTGGTGGTGCAAAATTATGCATAGAAAGTCCGCCCCTCCGCAACATTGCAATAGGGTCGTTTGCAGCAGCAATGTCAGGTCTCCTTCGCGGTTGGGGGGCGGAGCTTTTTCTGCTGCCTTGAGGACCAGTGTTTCTTTCTGCATTCACCTCAGTGCTCGTCACATTATCCTTCGGTATATTAACCGGTTTTTTCATTCCGTCTCGAATACATTGTTCCAGCAAATCGAGTCCGCCGGCTTCTGAAGCATTCGAACTGACATCGTCCGAAAGATTCGCCACCATCTCACCTTCGATTTTGTTTCCCATTGGATTGGTGAGTAGCGAAATGGTTGATAAATTTGTATTGCTGCCAACTTTTGAGAGGAGAGCTGGGGTGTCCTCGGTAAAATATTGCTTTGTCGAGTCTCCAGCTGGAGTTGATGAAATAATGTCTGTATCTTTGTGCCCTTCAGTCTCTTTTCGATCGCGATTCATTCCAATGTTAATGCAGGTTGCCAGGAGGTAGTCGTCGTTTGTCTCTTCTTCACCCTCAGAAAACGCGATATCAACTGTCTTTGCAGATTTAATTGCTTTCTGATCAGCGCAGGTCGAGGGCAGGAGGGGGTCTTCGTCCTTTATCAGATCCATATCTACCTTATTTGTAGGCTGTTCATCGTCCAAACTTAAATTACTTAGACTAGTGGCACATGAGAATTGAGCGGGGGTATTCTCCACTTGGAATGTATTGAGATCATCTTCGAAAACGCTGCGCAAGCGAGGAGGTGCTGGGTTCTGATTTTTTGAACTGCAACTCGCTACAACCGCCACCACTGGCGGGAAAGGCAACTGAGAGTTACTGTTTCTCCGCGGAGATTGTGGCATACTCTGAGTGGGGGAATCGGGAATATCGGAAGGCGAAATAACACCGCTCGCCAGACGACTAAAATCACTAACCACAGAACTTTTGTCGTCGGCAACTATGGCTCCGACTTCTTCCTCTTCTGCAAGCGAGTCCATCGAGCTGTGCCGGGAAAACATCAACGGCGTCTCTTGTGCCGAGTTGTAGTTGTTTTTCGATAGTATAGCACATGGCCCTGGTTCTGGAGCATTATTTGGCGGCAAAGCCGCAGTCTTGTCGTCCTTTACATCCACATCTACATCTACATCGACATCAACAACTGCTGCCGTTGGAGCTGGTTCTGGTGATTTTTCCGTTTCCTGCTTTGCATTGCTGCTAGCTTTGTCTGTCTTTGATTTCACCGATGTGTTTCCATTTACTGTTTGTGCATTTTGTGGGGATTCTTCGAGGCTGCTCAATGACTCGTAGCGACTAAAGTAACCAGGTGTCCCTTCTTCGCAGTAGTTTATTGGTTTCTCTGGAGTATACGAACCCGATCCATAGATCACATTACTTGAAGGAAGCACGGACGTCTGCGGCTTAGTGGGAACTATGTTTTCTTCCAATTTTGGATTTTGTAAGTCACTTACAGAGGCCGCATTTGAAATGACGTAGGGAGTGTCCTCTGTTTGGTAACACTTCACGCTGTCTTCGAGTATTAAAATTATTTCACTTCCATTGTTCATTCGAGTTTTCTCTTCGATATCTGATTCAACTTGATTCTCGGCATATCTTAAGCTAAAATCCGTAGGCTGATCCAAATCGGTCTCCTGGTAACTGGAATAGTTACGAGCCGTCTTAAGACCCTTTTGATTTGGTTTTATTGCAGAGTCTGCAAGGGATTTATTTGACTTAGTACTCTCTGAGTACTTTGCGGAGTAATCTATTGGTTGTTCTGTTTCATTTTCAACATCGAACGCTGCTGTCTTAACCGCGAATTCGATATTTCTGTCGGGGGGGATTTTTCCCCGAACCAAAGATGAATTGCCACGCATCATTTCGTATGCCGAATCTGACTTGGCTGAAAAAATTGAATCTCTGCTTTCACTCTTCGAGACTACGGCGGATCTTGTAAGACGCACCGGGGGTGGCGGAAACTTACGGGGATCTGTGAGTGGTGTAAAATCATTTCGTTCTTTTGGTGGCGTTACCACGTCTATATTTTCACATGTTTCCGAAAGATTCTGATTGACCAATTCCTGTTCGAGAGCTTTCTGTTTTCGAGCATTCAACGTTGGCAATTCCTTCAGACCCATCGATCGAGCAATCGGATCCATATTATTCTGATTAAGTATGCTTGGGCGAAAATTTTGCAGATTCTTTAGGGCGGCCGAACTGCCTTCCGATATCAGTTTATGCTTTGAGTGTATAAGCGATCGTAGCATTGGTACTGCTCCATTATCCCAGAGGAATTTCTGATCTTCAGCTGAACGAGCAGATAGATTCCACAACGTTCCACAAGCATTGCTAACAACTGTTAGACTCTCTGACTTTAATTGTTGCAAGAGAATTGCTAAACAATTCCGTTCACGTAAAATTTTCCTGTAGTCCTCACGGACTGCTATATGACTAGAGACGTTTCTCAAAATTCCTCCGGCGTTCTCGATTATTTTAAGTGTCTTACTTGGACCCTCGTAGGTGAGCATATCGACTAGAAATGCCAGTGCGCCTTCAACGGCACAGAATTCGGCCTTGTTAGTGCTGCAATGCGCCGACAAATTCCACAATGCAGACAGAATCGCCTTCAAGGTGTTCTCATTCTTATTGATCATGGCAGCTTTGGCCAAAGCTGTCACTGTTCCAATTTCATTCAATACCGCTTTCATATTGCTATCCACACGCCATGACAGATTTCTCAGCACACTTGCCGTCACCTGTTGTGAAGATAAAGCATAGAAAAAAGTGTTTATACATGAGAGAAAAATATATAAAAAAAAAAATATTGAAATTTACCTGCAGAAGGTCATCTGGAGCAGAGTCCAATTGTGCGACCAGAGCTTCCATGAACTCTTTGTTTCCACAGAGGAGAGTCTTGTTGTTTTCATCGCCAAAAGTTAGGTTTGTCAAAGCCATTAAAGCGTATCGTCTCAATGAATTGCAACATTCGTCCTCTGATTTCGGTCCATGAACCGCATGATCCAAGTGCACTAGACTGGCAATAGCTTGCAACGCGCCCAGTTGACACATGGCGTGTCGGTGTTCCTCGTCAAAACTGACTTTCATAAGACTCGAAATTGCTGCCAGCGGATGACGGTCCGAATCATCAGCAATTGCTTCTCCTCCACTCTGGAGCAATGTCTTCAAGAAGTTGCAATAGTCCAGTATTTGTTCGATGAGTCTTAAGACTTTCGCTTCCCGGCGACCCACCTTGTCATCGGGATGGCTATGCACAACATTATGCAGTGCCATTCCGGCGTATTTACGAACCCCATCATTCGCATCCGAGTGCATCATTTGCACCAACAATGGGATGCATCCAGACTTTCGCAAAGCAACGCAGGCTTCACTAGTTCGAGACAATTCGAGAAACTTCTTTGAGACATCAACTGAGTCGTGAGATCCAAGCATTGAGGCTAACGAATAAACACATTCAGCCTTCGGCAACCCCGAGTATTGACTTCCATCCGTGCGTTCTTCTGCTGCCCAGGTTAAACTGCTCTCCATCGGTGGCACAACAAGATCACTCTCTATGAACCGTGATAGCGTATAGCTGGGCTCCTTATATTTCCGAGTCGAGCCGCGTGAGTCTCGGTCCCTGTCCAACGAGTGCTTGCGACCACTTGACCCCGATGTAGACCTCTGAAAGTCGTGTTGTCTCTCGAAATTCCTGTCCAAGCTCCTGTGCTCGCGCATTTCCTTGTCGAGCATGTAGTCAGGCGGAATCGGATTCTCGTCCAGAAAATGCTTCTTCTTGCCAAACGCTCCACTCGAACTGCTGCCACACGAATTCCTCACCACCACAAGAGTATTGTCGTCTTGAGTGAATTCTTTTTTCGTATAACCACTTGCAGCCAACTCATAGTCGCTTATTTCCCCATCGCGTTCGTACTTTTTGTCAATTTTTAGATTCTCGCCCAGGCCTGAGCTCACAGACGACGATACTTTTTGCTGTGAGCTTCCTTGGGGCCCACCGCCGATCGTAAGAATTGCACTGAAATCTTCCTCAAATCCCGGTGGAGCTACAGCATCGTAGTCTAGAAAGTGCCGTTTTTGCGGTGTAACATCGTCTAGTGCCTCTAAATCCGTATGATCGATAAATATATCATCTAGATCTTGATTCGACGACGCCGATGAATGCGAGCGCGTGAGATCTTTTTGTAAAGATGACATGGTGTATCTTTATTGTTTTGTTTTTGTATTCTTTCTCTAGCACTCAAAATGGACCATCTTTGTGAACTAAAAATATACAGAAAAAATATATAGTTTCGGTTTAGTTGGACTGTTTGGTGTGGTGCCTATTTTTAGTGTGCTCGTGGCACTCCCTACTCTATTCCTCGGCTCATTTATGTCAACCGAACAGATCAAGTATTTATAATGCAGGATAAAATCAAAGGGTTTTTATTATGATTATGATTTTTATTCTATTTAAAAACTGTGAAGATTGTGAGAGCGACTAAAATAAAGCGTTGCTTTTTTAGGAGAAGACCTTCTTCTGATTTAATGCAAATATTTTGGAAAGACAACTTTTTTGGAATACATTAAACTCGGCAAATATTTACATATGAGTGCGTGTTCAGGAGCAATTATCGTGCATAAAAGGTAATTTATTAATTCTCTCATATTGATATAATTTGATTGACGAAATGAAGAGCGCTTGGCAGGTGTTTTAGTTTTTCTTTGAAACAAATACAAAAGTTGCTACAAAAAAAAAAAACACCTACGCATTTTGTTTAATCTTATTTTGTGTTGTTTTGTTTTGTTTTGTAGATCAAAACCTTGTGTTTTTTTTTTTATTTGATTTGATTTAAATATGACGAAGAAAATAACAAGATTTTGGAAACAACTTTGAGTCTTCTCTCTATACGCCCTCCCAGTGCATGAGTAACACATTTGATGGCAATGTAAATTTTATGGTTTTTGTTTAATATGGGCACATTGAAGTTATAATAAATGGGTAGTGTTTGAGGTGCTGGAAAATTTAAATTAAATTGTTGGATGCGAGTATGTTGTTAGTAATGAAATTAATTGTTGTAAGCTTTTCCTAAATACCCACACAAAAAATAGAATAGACAAGGTAAAGGCATTTATAACAACCAAACTGAGATAAAGATAAATACAATTTATAATTTGGTATTCGTCATAAGTCATAACATAACCATAAGAGACTTATAGAGCTATCGTGGGCCCGTTGAGAAATGAAGACCCATATTGTATGACATAATTGTTTTATTTAATATATTTAGGAAAACCTTGGCTTTTTGATCGATTTTTGTTGTGGTTCTGGCCTATTTGACTAATAGACTTCGTTGCTTAGGTCAGATAATCAAAACTGGCACTGTCAATTTTCCATTTTTTTTTTTGTAAAAACCAGAGACTATCCAATAAAAGTTAAGCTTAAAAAGTACTGTTTATACGGATAGACGGATAGGCACAATAACATCTGGCTGAGAAGATAAAACCACGAACTTTACGAGCTGTACAGCGACGACGAACGTGTCACTGGCATGTGAAGGGAATGAACATCAAAGGTCCATCCCCTTAGGTATTCAACGCTATGCTAGAGGGAATGAGAAACACAGGCAAACCTCATCTCGGTGACGTGACCAAGTTGTTTGCCCAGGAGTAGTCAGTGCTATGGAGCATGAGGATTATGGGCACAAGTTTCGGCTATTTTAAAAGTTTATATTTCTTATATAACGAAAATATAAAACAATTTCTTAAAGAAATGTTACACCATTCATTTAATTTCTTAATTGGAAAAGATTCTGTTTCTTCTAGTTGGGGAATTCTGTTTTTATTTGGACAGCTATAAATATTCCTAAAATATCTCAAAATTTTCGCAGTCAAGCTGGATGATTGATGATGAATACAAACATTTACATTTTATTAATAGTTTTCACTAAGAAATTAGTATAAAAAGATTTGATTATATTTTTGACATAGGGTGGTCTCCGAAATCTAACACTATCAGACAACTTATAAGAAAGCCTAAGTATTTTATCTTTTTTTTTATCTCGATGGTTATAGAGAGGCGGCGGTGCAAAATCGTATCATCACCTCCAAGTGGTGCCCGTTGGATAGCCGAAAGGTGAACTAACGACGAAAGTTGGATCCATCGGATCCAGAGCTCTGAAACCTCAGTTACCTTCTCAGGAAGTAGGAGCAAAAGACCAGATATTGCTCTGAAGAACCAGCTCCAACGATCTCAGTCATGCGCAGGCCCTACAAGGAAAATTTAAAGTGTGATGAAAACACAAGTAATAGCTTTGGATGAACGGACTGATAATGTTGACAACAACAAGTAGCACCAGATTCCCTCGCCCGATGATAGAACATGCAACCAAATCGATCATGTTGTTATTGACGGAAGACACTCCGCTAGCATACTTGGCGTTCGTACGTACAGATCAGCCAACATAGATTCCGACCAATACCTAGTTGGTGCTAAACTGCTCGTACGAATATCCATGGAAGGTCTGGAAGACTGCAGCAGGAGTATACCGCCAATGCCTTTGCCCACCGAGTATCCCTAGAGCTTGCGAGAAACCCTACAACGGACGAGATGTGTCCAGAGACCCACTGGCAGCTTTGCAAACAATCCATCAGGAATGCTGCTGAAGAGGTGCTAGGTTTCTCACAGCCGCCACCAAGGAACTCCTGGTTTGACTCCAAATGTGCTCAGGCAAACAAAGCCAAAACGGAGGCATACAGATTGTGGCAGCAAAGGAGCTTTACGTCGACAAGAGAAGGGATGAGAACCGCTTGCTCAGAAGAAAGAAAAAAGCCCATGAGCAGTGTGAAGTCGAGGAGATCCAGGAATGTTTTAACAGGAAACAGGTGCGGAGCTTTTATAGAAGAGTTAAAAAGAAAACAACGGGATCCACTAACCGCCCTGAAGCCTGTAAAGATAAGGAGGGGAATACCGTAATCGAGACGCAGTCAATGCTAAAAATCTGGAGAGATAATTTCAACCAGGTGCTTAATGGTGATGAAGTCAACGATTCCGCCAGCGAGCAGCCACGTCAAATCCATTTTGTTGACGATCTAGAGTTCCACCCACCCGACCAGAGTAAAATCAAACTAGCCATCACCAGCTTGAAGTCGAACAAAGCGGCCTGTGATGACGGTCTGCAGGCGGAGCTTTTTAAGTACGCTGGAGCAGATCTGGAGCATGCACCAGAAGAAAGCATGCCCGACGAGTGGAACTTAATCACCATCTGCCCGATCCATAAAAAAGGTGACCGCCTTCTCTGCGCCAACTACAGAGGCATTAGCCTTTTAAACATGGCATACAGGATCCTGTCAAGCGTTTTATGTGGACGTCTGAGGCCATTTACTGACGAACTAGTTGGCCCTTACCAGTGTGGCTTCAGGCCTGGAAAATCTACCATCAACCAAATTTTCACTCTACGCCAAATCCTGGAAAAAACTGAAGAACATAACATCGAAACACACCATCTTTTCATCGATTTTAAAGCAGCTTATGTCAGTCTCAAATCCATGTAGACAGGAAAGAACTATACCTTGCGATGTTGAGTTTTGGTATCCCTACCAAACTGATAAGACTTATCAGAATGACGTTGTAAAATGCTCGTTGCTGCGTCAAAATTGGAAGAGACTTGACCGAAACCTTCGAAACCACCAGAGGACTTCGACAAGGCGATGCGCTGTCATGAAGCTGCTTCAATATTGTTATTGAAAGAGTGGTGCGCAACACCAACGCCAATACAAGTGGCACCATCTTTCAAAAATCCACACAATATCTTGGATATGCAGATGACATCGGCATTATGGGAAGAATCAAACGAGCAGTGACGGATGCCTTCTCTGATATGGAGTCTTAGGCGAAGAAAATGGGTCTTGACATTAACGAGGGCAAAACGAAGTATTTACTGTCGTAGAATAGAGTCGATTCACACCGAAGACTTGGTCAAAACGTGACAATTGACAGGTATAACTTCGAGGTGGTAAACGAAGGAATACAAAAGACTATTTTACAAGAGCATTGTTTGTGAAAATATCGACAAAACAATGATAGGCATGACACCTTGCGGCGATGTTCAAGAGAAGCAAATATCTCAGTAATAGAACGATCCCCTATCATGTTTAAAGCTCTTTTTTCAATTCTATCCAAAAGACTCAAGTACGTTATTGGGGCACCATCCCAAATATGAGAATCATACATGAGTTTTGGACGAATAAAAGCTTTGTGAACTATAGACAGATCAAAAGGGGTTAAAAGGTTCTTGCATCTTCGCAGAAAATCTAAACACTTAGCCTCATTTTAGGGAGAGTATGTGCGATGATAACACAATAATGTTTCCAAGACCATATACACAACACAATCGTGCCGAAAATTCTGGTGAAGAACTGAGTTCTAGTAAAATGTTCTTGTTTTAAAAATATATGGGAATCGCAATGATGTTCGAGAATCGGGTTCTGCGCCAGTTGCTTTATCATCAAGAGTAGATAACAGTCTAAAAAGTAGTAACGCGCTACCCACATTTTGTACGCTTATAAAAGCATTTCGGGAACGAATGCCACTAGAACCTCTTCGGAAAAGAAAGATAATGTCAAGATAATTGGATTTATTCACCAGATCTATTTCAATATTGATTAGGGAGCATCTACCCATTAAGCGCTCTCGACGCTCTACAGATCATATTTAAACACCCCCACTCTAAAAAGTTATTGTGAAAAGAGTCAAAGGGCTTTTACTGTGACAAGCGAGAAAGAGCAAGAAATAATTTATTTTTTCAAATGAAAAGATTTTTGAAAAGAATGATTCAGAACTCTATTCACCACTATGCACTGGAGATTAATCTTAGTCTTTACAGTTTTATAAAAAGAAATCGGAAAGATAATACAAAATTTGTTCATTCTTATAAAAATGCCGACTTTGGTGCAATCAACGCGTATCTAGGCTCTTTTTCTTGGGGTGATATGATGAATCAGCCTAACCTTAATGCTGCTTATAACTTATTTAAACGTGTTATTAATAGCACAGTTGAAAGATTTGTTCCAAAAAGGAAAGTTTTTTGTAATTTAAATCCAATTTGGTTCAATAAAAGGCTATCTCGACTTAAAAATCAAAAAAACAAAGCATATAAAAGATATAAAAGTAAGAAAAATGATCCTGTTCTGCGTAATTTGTATCTCTCCTTCCAACGTGATTTTAATAGTCTAAATCTTACTCTTTATAAAGAGTATAAATCTTCAGCTGAGGCTAAAATCAAGGATGATAGTAGTCAATTTTGGAAATTTATAAACTCTAAACGAAAAACTACAGGGCTTCCGTGCTGTATGAGTTATTTGGGTTCTTCGACAAGTAACATTTCTGATTATCACCATTTCAGCTAAAAAATGCAGCTGCTTCTCTAGCAGAACCATTATCAATATTATTTAATATTTCTCTTCAAAGTGGATTATTTCTGAATGAATGGAAAGTATCATTTCTAACTAATCTTTAAAGCGGGTTCCAAACAAGATATTTCCAATTATAGACCAATTTGTAAGATCTCAACTATACCTAAGCTTTTCGAAAAATTAATTTCCGACAAGATATTCTTCGTTGTGCGTGAGCATATATCAGTTTACCAACACGGATTTATAAAAGGAAGGTCTACTTCAACAAATCTTACAATTTTTGTCAACTATGTTCTATCTAACTTTGAGAACTCCCAAATTGATACTATCTTTACGGACTTTGCTAAAGCCTTTGACAGAGTAAGCCACAAGCTTCTTCTTCATAAACTTGGATGTCTAGGATTTCACTCGAACCTCCTTAAGTGGATAGAATCTTATTTAACAGATCGAGTGCAGATTGTAAAAATTGAGAGTTCTTTTTCAGACTATATTCATGTTCCTTTAGGAGTTCCGCAAGGAAGCCACATCGGCCCTCTGTTATTCCTTTTATTTATTAATAATGATATTTCTGAGATTTTTACAAATTCTCAGTGCCTTTTATACGCTGATGACCTAAAGCTTTATAGAAAAATAGATGCTTGTCAAGACTGTATCCTTCTTCAAGACGATTTTTCTAGACTCTCCGAATGGTCTGAATTAAATTCTCTGCATTTGAATGTATCCAAATGCCAAGTTCTTTCCTGCTCCAGAAAAAAAGATATCATTCATTTTAGCTACGGTTTGCAAGATGAAACTCTGCAACGAGTCATTCAAAAAAAAGATCTAGGTGTTATCCTGGATGAAAAATTAACATTTAAATTGCACATTGATTTTTCAGTAAGTAAATCGAACTCTATGCTAGGGTTCATAAAAAGAAATGCCCGTGAATTTTCAGACATTTTTACGTTACGCAGTCTTTTTTTCTCAATGGTAAGGTCGATCTTAGAGTATTGTTCTGTGGTTTGGAACAAATATTACTTAACGGCAGTAGTTAGAATCGAGAAAGTGCAAAAAAGGTTTACAAGGTATGCTATCTCCAAACTTAATTGGAATCTGGAAACGCCCAGTTACAGTAGTCGATGTTTATTAATTGGGATTAATACTCTCGAGCTTCGCAGGAAATTTTTTTCAATTATGTTTGTTCGGGACATTCTCACATCTCGAATCGAATGCTCATTTCTGTTAGAAAAAATTAGTTTTCACATTCCCCCAAGAGATACTCGTTCCACTGTTTTATTTTATGTACAACATCATCGAACAAATTATGGTTATAATGAACCAATATCTCGTTGCATCAAGGCGGCAAACTCAATTTGTCAAAACGTAGATTTTTTTGAAAATTGCTCAAGAGACTTTTAAACATAAAATTTTATCTCTATTATTGAATAATATATAATATGTATCTGTTAATTTCAATATTTAAATAACTTTTCATCATCGCTATTTGTTAATTTAAATTTCTTATGCATTTATTTAAATCTTGTTTTTCGCATTTATTTAATAATTTTTATTTCTAGTCTGTAAGAGTTTTCTGATTGACTAATAAACTAAACTAAAATAAAACAATACAGTTTATGCGACACCATCATATCAAACTAAAACTCTTGTCTTAAGGGTCAAACGTAAAATGTGAAAACGGTTTAAAAATGTTTTACCATAGAGGTAGAGAGTTTTGTAAATTTTTTAACAAATACTCTTTTCAATGGAGATAGATGGATTCTTCTATAGAATTCTGCTGAGCCAGGAATTCACAGGAATTTTCAAATTCCGAAGATAGAATTAACGGAAGCAGTGTACAAAATATCAGTAGAAACAGTGCGTGCCACTATATGTCGATAATCACAATGTTTAATGGCTGGTTTTAAAGCTGAGGCCGATCATTTTAAGTGAAACTATTTTTTAATTAAACTAATATTATAGCTAAATAAATAAAACAACAAGGTTTCCACAAATTTTGAAAACATTTTACCAATCTGCTAATACAAGATTAAAGCTTCTTCTGGCGTAAAAAATGTTTGTCCACGAAGTTTATTTTTTAAAAAAGAACAAATTGTTGTATGTCAATTCAATTCTGTAACGGTCAATGTTATAACTTACAAAATATAGTAGCTGCAAAGTGAACACAACTTATTCACAAACAAGTATTCTTGTAATATCTTATTACTATTAGTCACACTAATGTTTAAACTAACCCCAATTCCTTTCCCATTACCAGATTTTGCACAATCCATTTGCTCCTGGCACAACAACAGATTACAGATGCCCTTCACAAACTTCGTTGAAGAGCGAAAGGTACGGGATTAAATTCGTTATACCTAGATTTAACAATGCTAACGGATGGACTTCAACGCCAAATCTTAATTTATGACTGCCTTAAAAAAAAAAATTCACTTAAATTAACCCTGCTTTATTCCATTTTCAATTTCTGTTCATATAATATCTTCGTATTAAGATTTTTTTAATTACAGATTAACGTATATTGATACACTTTTTGATGAATTGAAACAATTATTTTGTATCTTAAATGAAAAATAATCCTAATCTACAATTTAATTTACTTTTGCGGAAGATGAAAAATGAGGCTAATTAATTATTAAAATATTCTTTTAGAAACAAATATTCATGTAATCATATATGCGCAAGTGGAATTGAGATTTTTGACCAACAGCAAACAAAAAATGGAAATTTAAAAGAAGAAAGTTTTCATTTAAAACACCAAACACATCAATGCGATAGTAGTCACAGATAACGAACTAAATTTCGGAGGCTTTTACTTATTTTTTCTTAGTTTATTTTTGTAAACAGGTTAAATTGTGAATTTTTTATAGCCAATATATCGTATCGTTCACTATGGCTTAGGCTTAATGCCTACATTGTGTTGTAAAATTTCAAAATTGTAATTATATTTTGATGGATTGGAAGACAGTAAAAGCAACCATTAGTTTTGACTTGAAATTTAATATAGGAATTGAATTTATAAGACGAAGATGGTAAGTTTTCTACAAACTAACAAATTACAATAGGGCAATAAACCAAAACGTGGAAACATTTCAGACAGGTGCTTAACACTTAGCTTATGTCTATGTGTGGAACAAATTAAAATAAATAACAATTATCATTTTAATAAAACAAAACATCATTTGATTTCTTTAACAAACAACTAGGCTGACGACGACGACGGAGACCGTCCAGAGACAGAGACACAACCTTATTTGCATTAAAAAATTAGACAAAAATGCGATCTTATTTTAAACCTGATTAAATTTGCATCTTATCAACGTGAGATGAGATTTTATTAATCAGTATTTAAACAAAAATTTAGCCCACTAACTCAATGACGATCTTGCAAATGACTAAGAGATGTTGTACGAATTAAATTAAATGGAGAAAAAAAGAAAACAAATCAAATTCATAACATTGGCGCCTGTTGCATTATATTTCCGATGACTTATAGAGAATTCCTAATGAGACATTTGAATGTTTATATTTCTTTCGTAAATTGTTGTCATACAAGTGAGCACAAATTAAAAGTTATTGACCGACTCACGCTAATTGATGTTCATTGGTTTTCTAGCTCACATGTTCGTTTTTTTAAATTACTGCTAGGGCGTTGATATGAAAAGATGATGATGATTATAAATTAAAAAAAAAAAACTCCTCTCAAACGTCCCTCCAATTAAAATTGCACCCAAAAATGCTTCTGTAAATTTGGCTTGTCAATCAATAAATTGTTTGTTCTTTAACTTATATCAAATTGAATCGTAAAACATGGTAGAAGTTATAAGTGAGATGATGTAAACAATTGTGCCTTATTTGAACCGAAATATTGTATAATTCTTTAAAGAAGAAGTGGGAATACTACAATCGATAAGGTACTTATCTATCAATGTCGCGACAACCGCATTCCAAATAGGGTTTGTTTTTGTGTAGAATTCTTTAATCGAACATATTTGGTTAGCTATGTTTGTATTTTATTTGATTTAGTTATTTATTTGTTGAAGTATTTTTGTTGTCTTAAAATTTCTACAAGCAGTAGGATGTATTTTAAATTGCGTAATTAATTGGACTTTGATACAATATTTTCAAGCGTCAACAATGTATGAACAATTTCTGAATTAGTTTTGTCTTCGAAATATATTTGGTATTCATGGCTCAAACTCAAATATCCAGTCTTTTCTTCAAATCAATCTAGGAAAAGTAACATTTCCTAGAAATAAAGTACATTTTTAATATAAAATTCAAAGACATTTATGTACATAAATAAAGGTGTCTCACAGAGGGCTTAAGTAATCAAAATATAAAATGTGATACTGCTGCTATTGTTTTGTATTCTTCTCTTAAATAAACATAAATTAAAAATATAACAAATATCACGACAACCCTCTATCTATCAGTTGTTACTTGTTGAAGATGAAATACCTTTCTCTTATTATGGAATCATCATAATAAGTCATGAACAACAAACGACAAGCAGCCATTCACCTTATTCGCATTTTATGAAGGCCAAACAAATTTCCATAGAATAGCAATAAAATAATAAAGACTATATTAATCAGTTGGAAAGTATCATTTCTAGTGTCAACAAAACTGATAGTGATGCAGCTTCGAGTCGAGTTCAAAGAAGACCAAAAACATCAACACAATTTAATAGGCTTTAATATTAATTTGTCATGATTATTGTTGGTTTTTGAGGGTTCACCCTTTGCTAGGTGTTGGTGGTTGGAATGTTACTGTTGTCATTGCTAAGCCATTGCTATGGCGACGACGACGCACCATTCAAAACTTTATTTTGTTTAGCTAAGAAATAAATATGCATATTATGTACATACATATGTATGTAAATATAGTGGAGGTCGTTTTTGTTTACATATACTACAAGTTCAAAGAAAGGAAAACAAATAAATATGAACTTAGAATCACAGACGAATTTTAGCAATAATCGTATGGTGAGGGCTGAGGAGTAGCGGATAAAGAGATTTTAATCATTTGTTTATATTTAGCATTTTTGAAATTTGTTGTGCTACTTTTGGTAAAACAGATTTTATCAAAATAATTTCTGTTTCCGATTCAATTTGTTTATAATAGGTTATACTTAGGCTTTCCTATTTACTAATTGGTCGTGAAAGGAAAATATAACTTTTGCATGCGAATTCATTTGTATTAAAAAAAAAAGTTGTTTCCTGCTCCCAAGTACGAAGAAGTTTTAAAAATCTGATGTATACAATTTTCATCTCCTTCAAAATGGTTCGATGGATTTTTATGAAATGTTGTTCTTGTATTTGGTAAGGATGGATCGTTAAGCGTATTTCTCTATCCAAAATAATTGTATTTTTTTTTTCATTTTAAATCAAAAAGATATCAAAATATAAATCGTGCAAATATTATTTTTTATGTTTTTATATTTTTTTAAAGACCATTGCAATTTCCTTTACTCAATAATGTTCAAAAGTTATTAAATAAAGAAGCAGTAAATAAAGAAAGCGATCTTACAGTCATATAAACTTTTTTTAAATCAAATTAAATTGACTCCAGTTATGTCAATAACGCCTGTTTTAGTCTAGTCAGTCCGTTAATAGGCAAACCATAGGTCATTTAAGAACTACCTTTTCAGAAGTGGAATAGGCCTAACTGAGGGCAAGAATTCGGGTCCGGATAACACCTAAGTTATTTGGGAAAATTGTGAGCGATAAATTGAATTTATTTATTTATTTATTTATTTATTTATTATCACAGGTACAATGCAAATAAATTTACATCGTCCGGAACACATAAAGCCGGGGATCTAAGCCCATAAGTGGCTGATTTAAAGTAATTTACAATAATAGGAACTTGTATAATAGAGTGTTATTATGTTATAGGGTTATGGTTGATGTAATTTAGGAATTAGTATTAATTAGTATTAGGAATTGTTTTAATTTTATATTTGGTTTATTTTGTGTTTGTTTAAAAGTGGGAAAAGATGTGATGCGTCTGGAGGTTTGGTTGTATCGAGTAGAGTTTGTAAAGGTGGAGTGTTGTGATTGAAGTGACTTCTAGTTAAAGGGCAGGATTGCAGTACATGTTGGATGTTAAGAGTTTCCTGGCAAAATGTGCAAGTAGGAGGATTTTCTTTTTTGAATAGATACATTTTGTTGAACAATGCATGTCCGAGCCTCATTCGAGAAAGTTGTACGGATTGTATTCGGTTGAACGATTCATGATAAGTGACTCGCCCTAATGTAGTCTTGTGCTTTCTCAAAAACGAAGTAGAGTTATTCCATTGGGTTTCATTTGCTTGATTAATATCCTTTAGGACTAAATTGAGCATAGATGATGGGAAAGGTGGTATGCTGAATTCCAAAGGCATTTTGATAGCTTCACGAGCTGCGGCGTCTGCTTTTTCATTACCCAAGATTCCGACGTGGCCAGGGGACCATATAAGGTGTATTCTAGGATAGTTGGACCGGATGATGGAACGTAGTAAATGAATGATCGGTTTGTTGTTGTTATTGTTGGCCACACTTCGAATAGCACTTAAGGAGTCACTGCATATAGCTGTTTTTTCGTGAGTTTTGTTAGCAAACTCAAACGCTTCTACCAATGCCATCATTTCTCCAACAAAGGCGCTTTGGTTTGGAGTCGTGAGTTTTTGCAATAGTATTTTTTTGCAATTGTTGTCATGTCTATATACACTATAACCAGTATTATCATCCTTTCTAGAAGCGTCTGTGTAGAGTATGCAGTCGAAGTTTCCTATCGATATTATTTCAGTAAATTTTTTTCGATAGATTTCGGGTGAGGTTTGTTCTTTTTGTGATTGGGCTAACGATGTGTTGATAGTGCTTCTTGGAAATAACCAAGGAGTGACATCTGTGTCGTAATAGGGGGTTTTTGGAAGGGGGATATTGATGGATTTAAGGTGTCGGATGGAGTTGAAGAGAGAGCTTTTAATTTTTGATTTGTTCGAGGTTTCCCAGCCTGTTTTGCAAATATCGTGCAGAGGATGTTTGTGGTCTGTTATGCTTTTAATGACAATTCTTGACTGTGCAACTTTTTTCATGTTAAAAAAGAAAGGCGTGTTGGTTTCTGCCAATAGTGCATCTATTGGTGTTGATGGCAAGGCTCCACAAGCTTTTCTTATTAAGGCATTGATTTTTATTTGAATAAGGTTGTCGTTGTTTTTTGTCCAGTGTGAATATATGGGTATATTGTGTTGTGTTGCTCCTCTAATAAGAGCTTGTGCTATATTCACAGCCGTATTCATGTGAGGACCTTTGTTTTTCTGGCAAATAATTTTGAGTAGGTTTAGAGATTTATTCATTTTATCAGCTACGAACTTGGCGTGAGCTTGCCATTTCCATGTCTTTGTGCAGACAAGACCAAGGACTCTCATTTTTTGGCTAAGTGCAAGGGTTGAGTTATTAAGTGTTATTGGACTTCCTGGGCAAGATCTTTTCCTGCATATGTGTAGGGCTTCCATTTTTTGCATGGGTAATTTTGCACCATATTTTTGACACCATGTTTGAGCCTTTTGTATGCATTGGTTGAGAGCGTTATTAACTTCTTCTGGTTTACCAGAGCCTAAAATAAAAAAGTTATCAGCAAAAGCTAAGGTTGCTTTAATTTGGCTTGCCTTAGTATTTAGCTCATTTAATAGCGAATTTACGTAGGCATTGTACAAAATTGTTGAAATTGGTGACCCTTGGGGAACTCCGTTATCGATTTTGTGATCTGATGAATAGTATCCGTTGACTCTTACTTTTATTATTCGATTCGACATGAATGAAATGATGACGTTCAATAGGTTTGAGTCTAGACCCCAGTCATTAAGTTGTTTTGTTACGCCTGAAACAGTTACTCTTTCAAATGCCTTTTCCAGATCTATGGACAGGAGTACTGTATGTTTTTGTGCAGCCAACTCTGAATGTACTGCTTGATCAAGCATGTGCATCAGAGTGTGCGTTCCTCTACCAGGCCTAAAGCCGTGTTGTCCACTATTAATGCGTTCTTCTATTGTCCATTTTATTCTATTTCCAATTATTTTTTCAAATAATTTGGATAGAACAGTGAGCAGAGAGATTGGGCGGTAACTATCTAACGATTGGGAATCCATATTAGGTTTAGGTATTGGGATTAAGTAGGCTTTTTTCCACTCATGAGGGAATGTTCCATTTTTTAAGATGTTGTTATAGAGGTTGGCTAGTCTGCACAAGACCTCTAATGGCAATTTTTTAAGCATGGTAAAAGTTATTTTGTCTGGACCAGGACTTGACCCTTTTGTGAGACTTAATGATTTCCTCAACTCGGGGATAGTAATTAAAGCAGCACTTGAAGATGTTAAGGAGGAGTAAAATGAAAGTGAGTTGTTTTGTTGCAGGATCTGATCCGAAAAGTTTGCATCAGCGCTGTACCCAGCCCATTTAGCTGCGAAAAGTTGTGCAATATCGGTTTGATCGGATATGGAAGCCATGTTGTGTCGAATAGCAGTGATGGAACAACGTGTGTGATTACCGTTTATGGTTTTCACTTTGTTCCAAAGTGTTTTGGAGTCCATTGTTGGATTGATTGAGTCCAAAAATGTTTTCCACGTGTCTTTTTTTGCTTCTCGAACGATTCTTTTGACCTTTGCTGCCAAACGTCTGTAGGTAATGATGTTAGTGGTAGAGGGATGCCTTTTCAGATTAAACCAAGCTGTTTTTTTCTCAAGGATTAGATTTTTTATGTTTTTGTTGAACCAGATGGGTTGGTTAACATTGCAGGGAGGATGAGAAGTGGGAATTGTGGTGGCTGCAGCCCGCCTTATGATTTTTCTTACATTTGCCGCTTCTTTGTTGACATTAAGTGACATGGGAATGTTGGTCGAAATTTGAACTGCGTCCCTGGAAAATTTTAGCCAATTGGCTTTTCTTTCCAAAAATCTAGGTTCAAATTTGCGGGCTAAGGAATATGTTGAGCCTGTTTCTATTATTATGGGGAAGTGGTCACTTCCTTCCAAGGAATCTTGGGTTTTCCATGAGGTGTTTGCTGCTATTGACGGTGACACAAGTGTCAAATCTATAGCAGTGAAGGTGTTTCTTGTTGAAAAATGGGTCGGGGAACCATCGTTCAACAACACAAGGTTAGAATTTTGTAACCATTCGGCTATCACTGTTCCTGCACTATTAGTATGCGGGGATCCCCACATTGTGTTATTGGCATTAAAGTCGCCAAGCAGGATTCCATGTGACAAGTGATTTACAGCCAGATCTGAGTAGTCTTGCTGAGTTAAGTTATGATCTGATTGCCTGTAAATATTTTGAATTGTAAGTGGTTGGGTTAAGAGGATTTTTAGAGTCTGGGTTAGTATTCCGTTTGGACAGCTTGTGTATGTATGCGGTATATTAGATTTAATTAGAATGGCAGTACCATCTTTGTTTCTATCGTGGAGTTTATTATTAAAATAAGCTGTATAATTTTTGTATTTTGCGGGTGCTTTGTCTGTGGGAATTTTAGTTTCTTGTAGAGCGATTATTTCAGGATTGTATTTTTTTACAAGGATATCCAAGCTTGGGAGATTGTTGAAGTAACCTTGGATGTTCCATTGGAGAATTTTTATATTAATTTTTTTGCTACTGTTTACTGTGGAGTTATTATGAATTTGATATTGGTTTGTTGATGATGAAGTTTGTTGTTGATCAAATGTTGTCGGCCGTGAATTTCTCTGGCTGGAGCGAGGACAAGGAGGCTCTGCACCTGAATTCCTCGTTCCCTCTCCCTCCAGGGGCACCCACGACCTTGTGTAAGGAATGTTACTTGTGTTTTTATTCATTGTCATCATTATCAGATGTGGACATGAAGTATGTTTTGTTTTCTATTTCGGTATTTGTAATTTTTGATATCGGGGAATTATATGTGGTTGTTGAAAGTTGAGATGATTGGTTGTGTGAAGTATGTTGTGGGTTTTTGTTGTGAGTGTCTGGTCTAGGAGGAAGTGGACGATGTGGAATTTTTGGAATGATAGAGTCTGTTGTTGCCTTTGTGGCATTTTCTGAGTTGGGTTGAGATTCGGAAGTTATTTTAGGTTTTGTGATTGAGTTGGTTGTAATGGGGGTTGTTTTGCTATTGTTTGTTGATGTGGATGTTATTTGAATATCTTTTTCCATGTTTTTGTTTTTTGTTGAGTTGGATAGATTTTTGCTAGGGATATTTTTCTCCTGGATATTTTGAGCTTCTCTAGCTCTGGATGCATAGGTTTGGGAATTTAAATTTGATTGAATTAAGTTTTGCTGTCCATAAATGCGCTTGGCTTCTCCCATGCTGCACTTATTTCTAGTTTTTATTGTTAGGATCTCTTTACTTTGAAGGTATTTAGGACAGGTTTTGGATGAAGATGCGTGGTCATTGCTGCAATTGGCACACTTGATTTGTGTGCATTCTAGGTTTTCATGAGCTAAGAGACTGCAAATTTCGCATATTTTTTTATTTGTGCACCTTTTTGCTGTATGTCCCAAAATCTGGCAATTTTTGCATCTCATCGGATTTGGGATGTACTCTTGCACTTTAGTTTTAAACCAAGCAATATCGATTGTGGGAGGGTAGTTATATCGATCAAAAGTGAACAGCATTAGCCCCGAAGGACGCATTCCGTTATCGGTTTTCTTTTGGAATTTATACACATCTGTTACACCTTGCTGTTTCAGTTCATTCACAATTTCTTCTTCTTTTATGTTGATTAGGCAAGGTGCATACACAATGCCTTTCGATGAATTGAGACTGGAATGAAGTGTAACCGTAACAGGGACTTGGCCAAGATTTGATATTTTAAGGAATTTGTCTGCAATTGACTGTGATTTTGTTAGGATTAATATATTTCCATCTCTGAGTAGAGAGATGTTTTCATATTCCTTGCTAACACCATCAATAGCTTTGTTGAGAATGAACACACTTATTTCTGAAAGGGGTTGTTTTTTTTCATCCTTAGGAGAAATTAAGATAAATCTGGGGTTCTTTAGGTTGGACACATTAGGGAGTAAGGGGAAGTTAGAGGTCGAAGAACTTTTCATTTTCTTTGCAGCACTGGGTTCGAAAAGGAATGAATCTCGGTGCTCCGCTAGCAATTCGAATTGATTCCCTTTTTTTCTTCCAGGCCCCGGGCCCGACATTTTGATAAATGGGGACAAGGTTTCACGCGCCAAAAAACTTAACACGCGGTTTGTAGAAAAATAATAATTCAAAAGGAGGGAAAGAGAAAGATATTTGCGATAGAGAGACTAACAGAGATAACCACTACTGTATAGAGAAAATTGTCAACACAAGTGATCGCTATGAAAGCTAGACGGTGACTGTTGAATTTATTATTAAAAGAAACCATTTCCCGTTACCAACACTGTTTTCTATCGGGTAGATCAACGGCCACTAGCATCACCTAACCAATTTAACGAATTATATACTCAATTCATATTTTTTCATTCCAGCATACTAAAAAAGTATATATTACACAGGACGCAGTCAACTTGTTTTATCGATTCGACTATTTCTAAGCCTTTTTAAGTATCTTCTTCCGGCGTTCCGCAAGGGAGTCATTTAGGTCCAAACCGGTTTCGTATTTTTATTACTGATCTACCTGACTTCCTTCTGAATTCCGTGCGTCGTATGTTTGCGGATGATTTAAAAATGTTTAAACATGTACACAATTATTCAGTCTCTCAAAAATGATATTAACAATCTAACCAATTGGTGCAATACAAATCAATTAGACCTAAACATTGACCAGTTTATTGCTACCTATCGTTTACGTTCATAAAATTAAAAATCATATTCTTGACAGTTTCTTCAAAAAAAGACCTTAGAGTTAGTTTTAATTTTAAGCTTAATTTTGAAAAATCACACAAAATTCATGGTGAACAAAGCCAATCGTTTGTTGGGTTTTATTTCACGTAATTCTCTTGGTCTTAGGGACCCTTACACACTTAAAGCTCTTTACGTCGCATATTTAAAGATGGACAAAAATCATGACAAAATGGACACCACCAGAAAGTAGAAGACCAATTGGACGACCGAAGAAAAGATGGGCATACGATTTGCTTAAAGAAAGGCAAAGTTGGTACAATGACGCAAAAGATAGAGATCTTTGGGCAACATTGGGGGAGGCTTATGCCAGATCATAGAATTTTGACACGCATCCATTTATTTATTCAAACTTTGCTCACATATTAAAGTTGATTAAAAAATTATGTCAATTTTATAATTTTATATAGTAATTAATTCCGAAGAAACAGAAAATGTAAATAAATATTGTACAAAACATCAATAATGGCAAATAAAAGCTTATAATAATAAAATAATATAATAATTTTAAGGCCAAAAAAACTATTTTTAAGAGTTGTAGGAAGGAACATCGAAATGCCTTCGAATATTGTAAGATGTCAGCTTATTGGCATAAGAAAACTGCCGTAAGATCTGCTATAAATTTTAACAGTGATATCTTATCCTATCATATTGATTGTTTCTTTCTTTTATTATCCTCCTCGAGTGCTAAGAATTCGTACCCTATTCCGGAAAACTATTCAGAAGCAAATCACGCGTTTAATGAACCCATAACTAGCAGTGTTGGGGAGATTAATAACCTGTCGAATAACATTGATTTAAATATTGTCATTCACTAGAAACTCATTCAAATATACCTATGTTAAGTTTGTACTTCTTAGCAAATTAATTAGGTATATAATTTTAATGTGCATATTTTTTTTTCTTTAGTCTATTTGAGGTAAACAAATAAATAAATAAACAGTAAGGCAAGTCCTTCTTCTCAATGCAATAATTAAAGTCGTCTATTCTGCTCTTAAGTAAAAGCATTTAGCGAACATTTTGAAGAAAGTTATGTCTAGTATTAAAGAAATAGCATTTTTTCTGCTCTCTTGAAAAATATGATACCTCTGAAGGTGCGATGTGTATTCTGTTATCTGCCAGATGGAAACGATTTAGAGCCATTGGAGTCGTATAAAGAGTTCAAATTTAAAATATTGATAAAGATGAGAATTTGGAAAATAAAATATTTGAATCATTAATCTCTGGAAAATGTACGTGAATTGAACCTTTCATATAAAACAGAAAATGCTTCATTTTAATAAAATACATTTACAAACGAAAAAGTTGCGTTAAATCTCAGACAGAAAGGGTATCCGGATCCATTTTTGTTAGTGCTATACGTGTAAAAGAACAGCTGATCCAAAACAGCTAAGATATCATAATAGGAATCCAAGAATTTTTGGCATATGTGGGTATCTGTCAGAATAACTGATTCAACATATGATATAATTTGAAGGAACCCGAAAATAGATTTCAAATGTGTGTGTTTTTGTTAAAAATGCGGTGAACTATTAAAATTATCCATTGATAATTTAGTTTTACATTAATTTTGGGACTCGAAATCTAAATGTGTCTCTGCTTATTATGAATAGATGAAAGTTATTTTTATTTTTGCCAGCTATCACAATTATAATAATAAGGAAATACATAAGAAAATATTTTTTTTTTCAAACTTTTCACCGTTCTTCAACGGCTTGCAAAAAAATTAGACAATGCAGCTGAGGTATCCGAGATAGAAAATCTCGTCATTGTAAAGTTTTTGGCATAATTGTAACACGTCAATTTTCTTAAAAAAAGAAATACATAGTGGAAGTGATCTTCAAAAAGTTTTTTTTTTAAATAATAAAATATTGACAGGAAGTAACTTTATTGTATTGTTATTTTATTTATTATACTTTTTTAAGTTGTTGTCTCTAAATAAATTAATATATTTGTTTACAATTTTATAAATGGAGTGGCTGTCCTTAGACGAAATGTTTTTTTATAATTCTTCTATAGTCGGCTCTTCCGGTTGACTACTGAAGAAAGCATTTCTTTTGTATTTTGTTATTATAAAGCACAAATCAAGAGCATACTTCAATCTTTTTTCATTTCTAACACCATTTTCATATCTTTTCTCTAAAATTCAGCAGTCAGTCTCTGGGCTTCAATGAATTATGAACTTGTATAAAACACAATGAATTGAATATTTAATTCTATAAAATAATATGGAAATTCTATAAAATAATATGGAAATAGACATTACCTCAGGTTTCATTCAAATAAATCAGTCATTTAAACCAATATTTCTTTAGACCTTAGTTATCAAAACAACCTTAAACTCCAGGTACCAAAGTATTGATTATTTCAGGTATTTCAAAGGCAAAAGCAAGTGTTCTAAAAGCGATTCCTTTACCTATTGAGTATGGAACATTTTGAAAAACTCCGACACACAATTTTTTATTTCAAGCAATAAAGTATTTTTTTTTTTTACTTTTTGTAGTAAGTATGATAGTAAGGAAGTGCTACTACATATTTTTTGTTGAATTGCGTGTGATCATTGCTAACTTTGGTCAAAATGTAGAACTTAACATAGGGGCCAACTACTGAAGACTCAATTGGCCGACTACTAGAGTTCAGGGGGACAACTACGCAAGATTCACAATTTTCTTTCAATTTTTGAGAAAAATTTACTTTGTATGGTAAAGAAACTAAAAAAAAAACAATTGTTTTAAAATTTAGATATTTAAAATAATATGAAAAAATAAATTTTATAAACAAAACCCAACAAACTGAATTTTGCGGAAGATTCAAACAAAAAAAAGTTAAGAGGCCGACTACTGACTCTATCATCCTACTTAGTTGACGTCATTCCCATTTCGTTCCTTATTTTTTTAGGCAAATATGTACATAGGTGCATAAGTATATTGTGACGATACCTTAATTTTGTGCTGTGCTGTTTGTTTTCATACCTAATTAATATCACAAGTTTTAACGTTCTTATAGTAACAACAATAAGTTTTTTTTTTTCAGACAAATATAACTCGTTTCTGGTTATCCTACGCACTTTTAGATACCAACAATCATTTTTTATTCAAAAACTATTTTTGAGAGAGAGTTTATGTACCTTTTCTATGACACTGGCAAATGTATACCTACATAAGAAAAAAGTGGTCCCTCGAGCGCACTTTTCTATTAATCTAACTTAAAGCAAGGACGTTAAACCCTATCACGTTAACTACCTACAAACACTAACCCCCGTATTTATAAAGAAAATATACATACAATTTGTTATTTCAGCTCCCGTGTTTAGGAAAAATACACCATGGAATAAGAATTTTCCGAACTCAAACTAAAGACAGTGTTGCCTACCGTTCTATTTATGTCCGGAATATTTGTATTCCGTTATGTAGTTTTCCTAAACACGGGATCTGAAATAATTAATTTTAACTATGTTTTCTTTATAAATACGGCTCTAAGTGCTTGAAATTGCTACTAACAAAACAGCAAAAAATTGTGATTAATTCTCAAACAAATTTACCTACATATGTATATGAGAAAGGAACTTATGTTTTTTAACAAGTCGAACTTTTTTTTTTTTTTTTTTTTTTTTTTTTTTTTTTTTTATAATAAGCGCACACTCAAAGGGATAATAAAACCCTTATTATGTAGACACAGTGTGAGCACTAGGAAAGGGAGAGAGGGGTTGAAAGGAGTTGTCGGTGCACATTGGTTTTGAATTCCTGAATATTGAATTCCTGAATCCAAATTAAAACAACAACATGCATTAGAAGTTGTTTTAACCGTTATCAAAAAAAAGTTAGACTTTCTTATTCAAAATAACATGGGTTTTATTGTTTTTCGCTTGTTGATTGTTTGGAGATGAACCGTTCCTTAGGGAAGATTGTGTTTTTGGTGGACATTAAAATAGAAACACATTGGAACACAGACCTTAATATTTAACTAGTATCAAAAATATTAGTTTTTAATATTTTTTTTTACTTTTATAAAATAATAAGTTCACTTTAGGAAGTAAATTCAAACTATTTTAATAATATATATTACAATACATTCTAAGGAAAGCATGGGTCATGGTAAGCATTGTTCCCTAGAAGAGAAAGCTATCATTTTAGTTCTACGAAGTGAGGGAAAATCTTTGAGGAAAATAGCCAGAATAAGGAGTAGATCTCTCAAGTTGATTGCAAAAGCAATTTGACCGCTGAGAGCCAAAAAACAGAGGGGAAAACCAAGGAAAACAACCCCAAGAGAAGACTGAAATATAATTTGCGCCTCAAAAAAAGATCCTTACAAGTCTTCAAGGGAAATAAAATACAAACTAAAGCTTCGAATAACTTCCAGAACTGTTCGTAGAAGACTTGTTGAAGCTAACTGTCTCAGAAAGATCGCAATAATGGTGCCCTTTCTAAGGAAAACAAAATATAACAACGCGGTTTAAATACGCCCACGATCATTTTGATTGGAGTGGGCCAGAAGGAAGCAAAAAGTGGAGGAATGTTTTGTGGATGGACGAAACAAAGATAAATTTGTTCGGAAGTGATGGCAGACAAACCGTTAGAAGGCTTTCTTTGAAAGAACTAAATCCCAAATACGTCCAGAAAACGGTCAAGAATGGTGGTGGCAGTATCATACTATGGGGTTAATTGTCTTGGTATGGCGTTGGACCAATACATTTGATTGAGGGTAAAATGGATCAAAATATGAAGGTGAATATCTTGAAGGATACGATGCTGCCTTATGCGGACGAGAACCTGTCTCTGAAATGTGTTCTACAGCAGGACAACGACCCTTAGCACACATCCAAATCTGCTCAAAAGTATTTTAAGGACCAAAAAATCAGCGTATTGGAATGCCATCCTAATTGCCTGACTTAAATCCCATAGAACATTTTGGGGGAGATTTAAAATGTGCGGTTGGGAAACATTTAACAAAAATTTAAACCGAACTATGGAGGAAGGTTCAACAGGAGTGGTACAGTATTTCAATTGACAGATGCCGCCGATTATTTGACTCAATGTTCAACAGATGTCACACTGTAATTAAATCTAAGGGCCAGGCTACCAGATATTAAAATAATTTTTAAATCCAGAATAGCTTTGCATTTAATTTATTTTTTAAAAATCTTTGTATCTATTTTAATGTCCACGAAATTTGTTCCTTTTTTTACATTTATGAATTTAAAATATTTTAAATTATAATTTTACTACAAATAATGGGTACTTTTAGTTTGAAAGAAAAAAAAATAAGAAAATGAAGACCAAACTTGAAAAAAAAATCTTTTTAAGTCAATAAAAAATTGAATTTTTTAAACTCTGTTTGGTTTTTCTATTTTAATGTCCATATCTGTATATTAAGGACTCTAAAACACAATCTTGTCTTCAGGAAGAATTTTTTTTAAATTGTTTCTAAATAAATGAAGACAACTAATTAGGTGGTGCCGTCCGTTGAGAACCAGGGCCTAGTGACTTACAACTCTTAGCCATTACTGTTTGCGAGGATGGAGGAAGCCTAAATTTTTAAACCGAATCCCAACAACTAATTTGAGAAAGCACTTTTCATGGCAAGAATTACTCTTGCAAGATTTGTCAATTCCTCGAAAGACAATACCCGCAAAAAAAACTGTGGGTGACACAGGAAGGGATTCAACCCAAGACCTCTAGTATGACAGTCCTACGCACTAACCATCACGCCACGGGTATCATTAAAACGATTAATAATTTAAATCACCGGTCAATAACATTTTTCTTCATTCCTTTATCATCAGTCATCACCTACCTACATCGATTATCTAAACACTTTTTTGTATACAACCCATTTAAAAACTTTTAAATTTCTTCACTGAATTAAATCCATTTAACAAAATAATCAATTGACTTATTTATGAACCTGTTGCTTTTGAAAATATAAATGTCAGTATTTAAATTAGGTACCTACAAACAATTCAATTTTTATATTTGCAAACCTATCATAAGTATGATATTGAGTAACTTATTATATTACACATTATGTGCATAAACATTACGTCCAGAAAATAATTCAAGTGATTGTTGTATAATTTTGCCCATCCCTCTTCTTCATCTCCTTAAATAAACATAAACATTGTTTACATGTGCCGTCTGTTTGTAATAAAATTACATATATTTATGTATATACATATATCAACGATTACATACATAGATACCTACATGATTTATAGAAACCTAAAGCTGCCAAACATAATTTCAATCTCAACCAAACACTAACCACTCTATTTCCATTCACACACTTCGAGTTAAAATTAAATTTGTATTTATAAAAACTTACACCATCCATCCTCCCATATCAATAAATTATAAATTCTTTTTCTTTCCTTTATCTTCGAAACGAAAACGAAATAATATTCTTGCTCTTGGTTCATTTGCTTTTGCTTTTTTTTTATTTGTTGTGTGTTCACAGAAAAATTAAATTCAAACAGCGCGTTACAAAATAATAAATAAAAAAAACAACAACATAAACCAAAAACTATTAATATACATTCCTTCCCCAGCTAAGTTTTATTTACATTACATATGGTGGTATACCAAAGCTACAACCAACGATGCGAATGAGTGTCCAGAATTATAAGCAGGAGCCAATTCTGCCGGCCGATTAATATGTGATGACGGCCACTTCTTCCAACCAACCAACTAGGGGCAATGATTCATACCCACAAGCCCGACCCGAGTAGAGTCACCACCAACAATTCTCTCTATAAAACAGCCAGTCTTCACTTCAGTCACTCAGCAATGCGCAAATATTTACTTTTATTTATCTTCATAGAAGAAAACCAAATCGCTTCCCGGCTAATTCAACAACAAAAACTACACTTATCGACTTATCACTGCTGTGCTGCGCCTTTGCAATAAATTGCCACCGACTCGAAGACGACACTCGTCGTGCTCGTGAGTCGCGAATTGCAAATGTGTGATACAAATATTTTTCGCAATAATTTCGAATTAGATCACAAGATCAACAAAATAAGGAATTCCAGAAATTCAAAGAAGATAAAATGATTAATAACAACCTCAGCTCAGCCGAACTACAATTGCTGGAAATTCATATAGAAAATAAAAGAATGAAATGAAGGATACATGATATGCCCCCCTCATATGGGTATAGAATTCGAGTTCGAGTTCATCGACGAAAACGAAACATGAACGAATAGCAGGGCAAAAAGGTGAAGACGACAAAAGGGCAAGCAGGGAGGGACCGTCATCGTGCGTCGTCACAGTACCATTTAGTATTGATTTTTCTCATCTTTGCCTTTTGGCCCTGCAAAAGAATGGACGACTACCTACGACGACTTCGACTTCTACTTAAAACTTCATCCACCAAGGCACAGGGCAGGTAGGAATAAAGAAAATACAACAAAAAATCATTCTACCATGGCCCTTGCACGACGACCGCTGACCGCAGAAACAACAATTTCAAGACTTTTACATAATAATAGTGCATTGCATTGCATTTAATCGTTAAGCTAACTTTGAAAACTATTGAAGATTTGTTTACAGTTAACATAACTAACTGTTTTGCTTTTGCAGCACGATGCAAATGCAATGCAAAATCTCAAGCCCCAAGCTCAACATGCACAGCATAACAGCGTTTCTTTTTCTTTTTAATTAATTAGGTTTTTATTTTTACGTCTGAGTAAGTTTTTAGAGGAAAACAATTATTTATTATTTTTCTTTTCTCATTTAACTATTCCAACCCAACCAAGAACCAACTAGGATGGTGGATGAACAAAATGAAAAAATGAGATTCCCAATTGGAAATAGGAGGATGAAAAATCTGGAGCACTTACCTCGGATAATCCCAAAGATGAGAAGAGAAGATGGTTTCCGGATGAGTTAGTTGTTCAATGTTATGAAAACAATGAATTTGGGATTTTTGTTTAATTATTTCATCTTTTCTTTGTTGGTTTATAGTTTTCTTTTCTTTTCGATTTTATTTATGTTTTATTTTATTTTTACTTTTTCTGATAAAATTTCACCGAAGAGGATCACACACAGAATTAAACGACATAACAAGACGACGACAAGGAAAAATCTGAGAGAGAAAACATTTTTGTATTCGAAGGAAGACAGAAAAAAGCAAAAATCGTAAAACGGGGTGCGAATGTGCGGTAGAGATGAGGTTACTTTTTGTAGTTAGTTAAAGAGGGACAATATAATGTTTATGGATTTATTTTGACGGCCAGTTGTAGTAGATTGTGGAATGTTGGAGTAGATTGTCAGCAGGTGGATTTGAATAGGGTAAAACTGGGACAAGTAGGTTGTTTGAGGTTTCCGAAAAAATTAAGAATTTTTATAAGAGAGAATTTTAAATGTAACGAATTTTTATTTTATTTCTATATTTCCGATATGGATGATTCTGGACATTGAAGGTTTGGATAAAGGTTCTTAGACTATTTAATTGGCTCAACTTTCCATTACCGCAGCACGAATTTCGACATGCTGTTTGTTTTATTTGATTTTCCGAGGAAACATTTATTTTTATTTTAAATTAATTTTCAAAGTTCACTTTTTCACATACAAAACACGCAAAAATGATTGATTTTGACATTTCTTTCCTGTTTTTTGTTCCGTGTCGCCAGCCCCGTCGAGAGGGGGGGGGGGGGGGAAGGGGGGGAAACCCCCCGGGCCCGGGATTATCTAGGGGCCCGTAAAATTGAAAGCAATGAGAATATACTCTATATTTATCCAACATACCTATTTCCACTTATTTTTAGAGGCCCGAAAATTTAAAATCATTCATGCTTTCGCAATCGGGACCCTGTTTGCATGTTATCTGCCAATCTATGAGTCACAAGCTTGCCGATCTGGGCCCCTGATTATTATTGGCGTACATTTTTGTTAATATTTAATGGAAAATTGGGCAACTCTGAACTATTGAAAGAAAGTTATAATAAATTGTTTCGCTTTTCTTATTAAATTTAACGTAAATTTCAAATTTATTTTATTTTGAAAATTTTTAAAGTCAAAATAAGGGGCCCGGCAAATTAAAACAAAACACAAATATTTATTTCTGTTTCTGTTTTTATAAAGTTTCTTTTCTTCTATTTTCGTTTCTGCTGTAAACGAAATTTTTGATTCGGTTTCGGGGGACCGGAAAATACCACCAGGGGAATAGGAATACGAGGCGATGGCAATCTTATTGGAGAGCCAAATAATAGTAATTTTTTGGGCATTTTGGAATTAATTAGTCATTATGACCCCTTACTTCAGGAGCACTTGGAAAAAGTAAGAATTTCACAACAAGAGCACAAACGTTTGCAAGTCCACTACCTTTCCGTTGAGATTTAAAATGAGTTCATCAAAATCTGTGCCCAACATGTGAATTCAGCTATTTTGAAGGAGATTGAAAACGCCAAATACTTCGCTATAATTGTCGATGCAACACCCGATTCAAGTCATGTGGAACAAAACACATTTATTTTGCGATATCTGCGCTTTGAAGAAAATGTGTTCACCATCCAAGAACGGTTTTTGGAATTTGTCGATTGCAACAAAAAAACTGGCACCGTAATACATAGCTGATTTGATCTGCGAAACATTGGCAAAGAACGAAATCCCTTTAGAAGACTGTTGTGCACAAGGCTATGAAAATGGAAGCAATATGAAAGAACAGTATAATGGTGCACAAAGGCATATATTAAACAAAAATCCGAATGCCGTGTATTCACCATGTGCAGCTCACAGCCTAAACTTGTGTGGAGTCGATGCAGCGAAATGTTGTACTGCCGCAATAACATTTTTTGGAATTGTTCAAAAGTGTTTCAACTTGTTTAGCAGCAAAGCCCAACGTTGGGAAATTCTTAAGAAAAATGTGCCCGGATCCCTTAACAAACTTTCCGATACAAGATGGTCAGCTAGAATTGAGGCAGTGAAACCATCTGAAAAACCTTAGAACATCATTAGAAGTATTAAGTGATATTAATTTAACTGAAACTGAAACTCGAAGAGATGTAAATGGCGTTTTAAAATATATGCACAAATTTGAATGCGTCCTGATGTCTTCGATTTGGTGCAAGGTTCTTAGCGCTATAAATGAAAGAAGTATCATTCTTTAAGCCAGAAACATGTCGAAATCTTGACAACTTGATCTCCGATTTGAACTTTATTCGAAACGAATGGGATCAAATTTATCTGAATGCAAAGCAGTTGCTACTGGATTGGGGGATTTTCCAGAGTTGTTCCCATCGAACCGAAAAAGGCAATTAGAGACATTTTGGAGAAAATCGAGGAGCTGGAGAACAAATGGAAACAGACGAAGAAATAAATTTCAAGAAAAACACCTTTTACTTCATAGTTGATTCAATTACATATATCTGGAATTTCTCGTCGGTTCGATACGATGAAGAATTTGAATGCTACATTTTCATTTTTATGGCAGTTTTCAACAATGGACGAAATTGAGATTAAAAACTCCGCTACAAGGTTCATCCAAAAGTATAACTCGCATGTGTCTCAAGAGTTGAAAGAAGAAATAATTCATCTGAAAAAACAATTTTGAAGCAGAACTTCCGCCATTATGTTTGCTCAATACTATTTATTCCCAGAACTTGGAGATGATTTTCCCCAACATTTGTATTGCTCTCCGTACCTGTAACCGTAGCTAGTACCGAACGCTACACTTTGTATCGAAGCACTTTTGGCAATGAAATTGAATTTCGATGTAATTAGAAGTTGTTTTGCTGCTCAGAAAGCTAGGAAAGCTCGTTTGCAAAAAGAAATATTTCATTGAATGCAAACTAATTCTAATGAAAACCTTGTGATAATATTTTAATATAAACAAAAACAATAAAGAGTATTCAGTAAACCTTTTAAATACATACAAAAAGACAAATTTCAAATACTTTTACTTCGCTCTATTTTATTTTCATATAGTAGGTAATAGATATTCATGCTATTTTGTTTTTTAAATAGTTAATCGACCAACCAACATGTCGTTGGCAATATCGAATTGAATGTATGATTCTGTTCGGAATCTGATCTTCTCACATGTAGAATTATTTTATATCCATCTTCTATTTCAACTAAACTGGACTATACCCGGAGATTGATTTGATGATTAACACTTTTTTTTCGGTTCACTTTGCAAACAAAAAATTATTATTAATTCCTTTAACTCCAACCAATTTCATGCTATTCGTAATTGGAATTAGAACGTACCATATTAGTAGGCATGAACTTTGAAAAAAATGGTAAATATGGGGGGGCCCGAGATTTTTCCGTCCCGGGCCCGGAATTCCTCTCGACGGCCGTGCGTGTCGCCATACTTGATTTTTTTTTGTTGGGAATTTCTTTGATTTTAGTGCTCAAATGCAAAAAGTACTTTGCAAACATATACCCAAACTCGCACCCACCCCAAATCCTATAGTGATCCAAGCAGGGCGGTTGCAGAGGGGCAGTATGCCCCCCTTACATACCTAGCTGTTAGAACGCCGTCGTACTTTCAATTCAAAAAAACTTGTTTTAGGCTCAAAAAACGAAATACAAAAAAAGTAGGGTTAAGTTCGAAAAAGAAAATATTTTTTTTTATGACTTAAAGGTGTTTCCTCGCTCGCCTTAATATTTAAAACATGTTCTATTGAGACCTCAACCTAACTGTAACAAAAATCAGAAGGAAATTCATGCTGCGGTTATGGAAAGTCGCCTCCAAATAAGTGCTTTAGACCCTAGGTTCTTAAACTGTGTTTTGTTGAACATTGGGGTTCCACGGTAAAAATATAGTATTGTATTGACGTATTGTACGATTAGCAATAGATTACAAAATTAACTTATGTTGCAGACATTTTTAGAAAGATCAACGAAACTGCTATAGCCTTGCAGGGAATATATCTTAACAGTATTGTTTATTGCGAGATACAAACTCATATCTTTGAAAAGGAAAATAGATTTCTGGCTTGACTGTATACAAAACAACAATGTTGAATGTTTTGCAATTATTCCTGCATTGAAACTTGCTAAAGCTCAGTGCAGATGATAGCAGCACATTTGGAAATCTACAAAGATCTTTGTGGGATTACTTCCCATTTTTTGACATTAAATGGTACAAGAAAACTAATCTCTCATATATATGTATCCGCTGAGTTCTTCATCGTTTATCATGGGGTACTAGGAGTTAACTTATCAAGAAGGCTATATTAAATTTGCTCCCTTTTGTCCCAACTTATAGCAGTGAAGTAAGTTTTTTTGGCATATACTTATACTAAAACTAAATGCAGATTAAGATTGAATGCTCGCCATTTATTTGCAAATACAACTTTCGGACATAGAAATCAATTGTTATTACCATGTGGCTCCCTTTTGTTTGGTTGTTGAAGAAAAACTTTATTAAAAAAAGAATCCACGACTGGATGAAACATTCTTTTTAGATCAAAACATATTTGGGATAGTGTTCACTCAAACCCCTATCATAATTTCATACCGTGGAACCGTTAATCTTTATGATGCCACTGGAACTACCTCTCAAAGCAATTTAAGAATGATATTTATTTGTTTGGAATATGGCCAAACTATAAATTACTATATGTTTTGATTTCGATGCTATTTCCTCTTTTGAAACTTATAAAATTATTTTACCATTGAAAAACAAAAACTCTAGTAAATTATTTAAAAAAATTGATTTATATGTCTCAGTCTGAGATGTGTTAAGTTATATATTTAACTTTAGTGTTGAACAAGGTTGTTTTCTTCAATTGTTTAAATATGCGGAGTTAATCCCTCCCTCTCAAAATTTTTTGAAAAACTAATGAAAAAAGGTATTATACTTCTTTCTTAGATAAAAATAGTTTTTTTTTTAGCGAAAATCAATTTGGATTTCGGTCTGGATAGTCAACCGAAGACGCGATTCTATAAAACATTATTTGATGCTCATTACTAGAAAAATTTATATGTTAAAACCATTCTGCTCAAAAAGAGTTTGAACTTCAATATATTTTATTATTTATTATTATTTTTATTATTCCATCCCTGACAACAGTACTCGCACACAGGAATGGTTGAAAGTTGTAAGTCACTAGGCCCTAGTTCTCAACGGACTGTTGCACCACCCAATTTATTTATTTATCTTTTATTACGGGCTTGCTCACTCTAAAATACAATATGGTTTATCTAGCCGGGGTAGTTCATGCGCTAGTACTTTAAGACCCTTGTTGATTGCTCAAAAACATCTAATTAGAATCATTTGCGACAAAAATCGATTAATTGAAAGTTGGCCCTTATTCAAGGATTTGGGAATTCTACCTATGAAACACCTCTACATTTTTAAAGCACTGAAAGAAATTTTTCAAGCAGTGGTAATATTCCAAGTGGGACTCGCAGTTATACGTATGTATAAATAATATGCAACTTGTCTATATACCCACTGCTTATAAAACTCACTTCTCTAACTTTTATACTGTCGCAGCACTTGAGTCATTTAATAACTTACCTACATCTATTAAAACATCTCAAAATTTAAACTCTTTTTTGGAAAAATTAAAAGACTGGCTTTTCACAATCGACTTAAATTGTATTGATAATTATTGTTAAAATAACTTTGATGTATAAAATTGAGTATCTACTTTTTATTATATTTCTTTTTCTCTTCATTTATATGAATATGTTTCAATTCTAATTCTTTTTCTATTTTGTATGTAATATTTGAATTTAAAATTTATTTGATCACTTGGCTTAAACAATTTTTCTTTCGATAGAATTGGGGTATATAATGTATATTCCTTAAAAAACAAATAAAATGGGGCATCGGAAAAAGAATATATGGATTGGATATGTAAAATCTTTTTTAATAAAAAGAGTATCCTGGGTAAAAGCGAATAGCATCTACTCTTCCAACTACCCAATGCATAACGACATATCGCAGGGATCACCCCTCTCGTAGTATTATTCATAAGTGCTTTTGACGATATTGATACAAAATTAGAAAAGCAGCAACTCTTAGATCATTGTATTTATGCAGATGATATTTATATATTGTGGAAAATTAACGATATCAATAAGAGTAAAATCTGTTTCAAATCACTCTAGAAGAAAGTTTTAACTGGTAGAAAAATTCAGGAGCTAAATTATCTATTCTAAAATGTAGATTACTTCATATTTGTCGTTACCTGAACTCAAAGTAAATAATGTACAATTCGAGTAACATAAATATCTTAGAAATAGTATTTAATACAAAATAATCTTGGAAACAATATTGTCTAGAGATTAAAAATTCCCTAGCTGCGAGAACTAATATTATAAGATATCAAGATGTGCTTTTAAACACCCTTTCAAATACCACCAGTTTTAAGTAAATCCTAAATCAATTTTAAAAATAATACAACCTGTTTACTACGACGCAGCTAGGAGAAACTAATTTTTTTTACAAAAACTCGATAATAGATAACGATGTTAAAAAATCACTGAACCAAAAACTCAATAAAAGAATACCATCCACCATCTCTACGATCCTCACTAAAGCAGCACAACAAATCGTCTGGGCTTGGCTGCTCCACTTTGTCCTCCATGGTTAATCCCCTTGGATTCTTTGATAATGACGCTAGCTAAATACAAAAAAGCAAAAACCAGCAATGACATCTACATCCAACTATTCAGAGCAATCTCCCTCAACGGCCTTAAGTCGGATGGGTGGAAGTTCATCTTCACTGATGGTTTGAAGTCAACAGAAAACACATCATTCGCTGTGACACATGAAAACGAATCTTTAGACAGCATTGGTCATTTCCTTGAATTCGTATCAATTTTCACCGCAGAAAAATTCTTCAAGCCACTAAGTCCGTAATTAGTCACCGAGAAAAACACGTAACATGTTCCGATAGCATATCTGTCCTTCACGCCATACAAAACCCCAACAACAATTCAATTATATCTGAAATCTGATATCAACTCATTGAATCGCCAAACAATATAAAGTTAATGTTTACAACTGGACATGCCGGGAATCTGGGAGACAAATTTGCTGATATTGCAGCTAATTCGGCAAAAACTCCCCTATATTCAGCTTCAATATTCACACCAAATCAGATTTGCTGAAACATATACAAAAATCATCTAAAATCTACACTAAAGCTAAAACAGATAAACTCATTCCCGTGTACCTACTCGACAAACATTTCCAAGCAAAAAATCTCTAACTTTGTACACATCAGCCTCTCACCAGCACCTCCTTAACAAAAACTTAAAATAACCTGTTAATAAATAACAATAATTGAAAATAATCCAATACGATGAGCCCAAGACGATGATAATTGCAGCAAGAGAAGCAGTTGGTGGCTTAGATGACTTAATTCAAAAACAACTCCATATAAAACAAACATTGCTTTTCTATCAATAGAAATTTATTTCTTATTCTTATCTTTAATTGTGTACTTATCATAGGTCTTGGTGGGATCGTAAGGTTCCCAGCGACTAGCCGGAAAGATATGCTTGTTCCTCTCATACCAATTCCTCAACAGCACTTTTCCCGCATGGGATTCTTCCTTCTCCACTGTGGCATCGCTAATCATCCGAACATCATCGTGGACATCGAACTGAAACAAAGGTCCACTTTTACCACGGGCTTTCGTAACAATGAAATCATAGAAAGTGTAATGATGCGGCAGAATCAGATCCTCCTTGACATACATCAATTGGTCGGCCATAACAGTTTTCAGTTCGTTGAATTCTTTGCGCAGAACTTCCAAACACTTTTGCAGGAATTGATAAATAGAATTGCCTTTTTTCATAGTTGCACTTCGACGATGTCCCGAGCCGTCCCAGTAACTGAAGGTAATTGTGATCTCTTGGTCCTTCAAGGCAGCCTGCTGAGCAACCCATTCTTGGCGGAGTTCCTCTCGCAGACGGTTTTCTCTCTCCTCACGTTCCCGATCAGGCAAAAATGAGGTGTCTACATCTGGATTTTTACAGATTTTCTTTTTCTGTGGTTCGTCGCTTTGCACCTCGGTTTTCCATTTCTTGATGGGCTTTATTTCAAGTGGTTTTATGTCTTCATCCTCTTCGTCAGCCTCGTCTTCGTCCAAAGTAAAGGATAAAGCTTGAATTTGTCGTTTCTGTTTGTTCTTCTCAGCTTGGATTGCCTCCAGAGCTCGCAGTTTCTCACGTTCTTTCTCGTCCTTCTTCTGGGCTAGTTTCTTCTCGCGTTCCCTCACAATGTCCTCCTGTTTGGCTTTCATCTCATCCAAAGTGACCAATCCAATGGTGGAGGTCTTGAGTTGTTGTTCCACAGCATCGTAGTGGCTGGCGAATTTGTTTTCAATATTGGAAATTTTCAAGTCCTCTTCGATTTTCTTTTTGCGGAATTCAATTTCTTGTTGGGCGATTTCACGTTTTTTCATCAATTGCATTGCACGCCCAGCTTCACTGGCTGCTCCTTTGTAGTGAGCCATTGTTTAAACAATTTATATTTGCTTGGAAAAAACCTTATTATTAAAGTAAAGTTTTCTAAAAAATTATTTTTGTTTTCTAAATGGAATGGTTGCAAAGCAAAAGTGAAGTGAGTGAATACAAAAATGGTGACAAACTAAAACGTCAAACACAACTGTCACTTTCTTAAACGAGTCTCTTAGCACTGAGCTTAACAAGTTACTAGAGAAATTACAGGGTGGTCATTTAAATCGAATTGGTTTTCAAGTTATAGCGTGGATAGTAATGAAGTTTAAAATTGAGTTAAATTGGTATCTACTTTTATATATTTACTTAAATACTTGAAAATGTCTTTAATAAAGGGGAAATCATCTTCAAGGAACCCATAATTGTAAGCAACGTGCGATTTTTTTCAAAACCAAAATAAAGTAACGCTAAAAACTGGCGTTTATATAAGTGAAATGTACCAGTTATAAAGGGTGGTTAAATTTTAAGGGTCGATGTTGAATGCCAAGCTTTTTATGCGGTGCGGTTTATGGGCTGGCGGCATCATTGGGAATTATTTTTTTTTCAAAATGAGGCCGGTCATGTAGATACTTTAAATGGTGCTCGCTATAGTGAGATGATAACGAACTTTTAATGGCCCAAATTGGAAGACATACATAGATGTGGACGACATGTGGTTTGAACAGGACAGTTCCACTTGCCACACAGCTAACAAAACAATGGCTCTTTTTCGTGAACAATTCAATGGCCATGTTATCTCATTTAGTGGCGATGTCAATTGCCAGCCAAGATCATGTGATTTGACACCGTTGGACTCCTTTATTTGGAGTTATTTGAAAGAAAAGGTTTACGTCGATAAACAAGCAACAATTTAAGAGCTAAAAGATGAAATAATTCGGCACATTAACGTCATAGAACCTTAATTATAATTCAGTGTCATCGAAAATTTGAACTATAGGATGGAGGTGTGCCGGCGAGATCGCGGCAGGCCATACATAATTGAACCATACCAATATTATCATAATAAAAAGAACTGACAATAATTTACAAAAAAATAAAAAGTTAACTTTTATATTTTTGTTATTAACATATAGTTAATGAGTTGTAGATTTTTTTTTAGTAAATAAATACTTTATTTCTGCCAGACATTTCAGAATTGTTTTCAGTGAACAGCTGATTGTTAATTTCACATTTCATCCACTGAAAACATTCAATTTTCTTTGTATTCCAACCTGTCAGTTTTACTTTCAATGGACATATTCTTTGAACATAAATTTTGACCAAGGCAACTATCTAGTTAGTTAGTTTTGTATTTTAAAGAAATGTTACTTAGTGCTGTTTTAATTTTACAAGGAACCCTTTTACATAAAACATCAAAGAGAATCGTGTGCAAAAAATAAATTATTCACACAGTAATAAAGTTTAGCTTTCAGTTAAATGAAAAATTATGATTAGCCATCATTTTGACATAAAGTATAATTGACTTGATATTTGAAATTTTTGATGAAAGCTATAACCAACCTGTCAATAAAATTCCAATAATTGGATGGTTAAAACCAATGGTAGCTATAATGGCATCAGAGGATTTTATTTGCTGATAGGTTATCCTAAGGCCACATGTGCACTTAGTGGAAGCACACTGCAAATTTCTATCCTTGAATGACAAAATAAACGAACATTTTTGCTTGTGCGAACGATTTAATCCATGTAATTTAAAAAACGAACTTTTTTCTTTCAGAGTTTAATAAAGCAATTTCAATACTTTCAAAAATTAAAATTTATTATATCGTAACTTGAATCAAAATATTATGAAATCACTGGATTTTGAAGTAGTTTTTTGAAATTCTCCATTAAAACTAATTTCGTCATATACTCTGGCGCATTACTAAGCAAGAATTCTGTAACTACATTAAGTATCAACAGAGAACAATAAACGAACAGTACCAGAGTTAATAAAGGAACACATAAAATCAACAAAGGAACCCTTCGATCTGTCACAATGTAGGTTTCACGAGTTATTTTCTTCATCCAATGCCAAATGTATGGAAATAATTGATCAAATAAATCCTTTGTTTTAATTATGATATTTTGAAAACCAGAAATAATTTTGACCATTAACAATACAAACAGCAGCATAAAAAGCATTACAAATGAAACATCTTCTGTTTCAGTAAATTTTTCGTTATTAAGAACAATACATTTTGGTTCTGGCTCAGTTTGATAATTGACAACTTCGGTCTTTTCCGTTTTTATGGATTCCATTATTCTGTAGAATTCTTCATCTAAATTTTGTTTGGGATTCCTTGCACTATTTGAAACAAAACCTCCTCGGAAATGGGCTAATCCAGGTTTTGAACCGCCATACAATTTAAACTGAAGTGGATCAAACATATTTTTTTCTTTTTTTTTTAAAACGATTCTTATAAATCCGTCGTCGTTGTTACAATTATTTAAAGATATGATTTTAATTCTATTACTGATCACATATGAAGTAATAAACAAAAAGATTACTTGATTTTTTTTAAATGGTTTTGAAAGTATATTAAAAAAATCTTTGCATATTTAAATAAGTCGCCTCAAAAGATTTTAATGTAAGCAATATTATTTCAAAAATCCTAGATAGTTAAAAAAAAATATCATAGATGGCGCAACAGTCCGTAGAGAACTAGGGCCTAGAGACTTACATACAAGTCTCAACCATTTTTGTGTGGGAGTAATTTTAGGAATGGAGGGGACCCACAGTTTTTATGCCGAGTCCGAACAGCTTGGATTTCATGATGTTTATCGATGAATCGGCTTTGCGTATATAATGTAACAAATCCCCCTTTTGTTCTTCTTCCAAACGCATTTGGCGGGGGCGATACATGTAAGCGCTTGAATTTTAAATTCAGCATACGTTGCCAACCAGAAGGATGATTCCAAAAATTTTGGGACCGATTTTCGCTTTTTATAGCTGGTGGAAGTTTTGTACCCAAAAATGCTTACTATACCTGTGGTACGTATTTCACCATTACAAATTTATAAAATTGAAGGGTAAGTTGGAAACGAGGGTTCGATTTCACCCCCCCCCCAAAAAAAATAAGCTATTTAAAAAGGGTACACAAAAGTACGTAACACAAAACGAAAATTGAATGAACTGTTTACATTTTATGCTTTAACAACATTTATTTACCTATAACCCTTTTTTATATTAGTAATGACTATGTCCACCATTTTCGGATAAAACCACTAAAGATAGTTTGGAAAAGCAACATTTAATTTTTATAAACTTTCCGAGAAAGCCATGGCAAAACGTTTTCAATTATGTTAAAGTGCGGTGAATATAGGGGCCATGGCAAAAGTTCCACGTCTACTGGTTGAATTCAACTTCTAACAACCATCGAAGTGTGAATGGGGCATTGTCTTTTTAGATAGTCTAAGGCAGAGGTCCTATAATGTTTTTCATTTTTGAAAATGACCGTTCCAGCAAACATTTTTAGTTGTTCTTGTTCATTATTGTGGACAAAAACTAAAAGTCGATTGTACCATAGTAGGTTATAGCTCCCCATACCGCCGCTTCACCTGATGTATAGATATGATTATATTTGTTAAATAAGCTCATCCTTTCTCAGATCATGGTTGTAACCAACGAGCCGTGAAGGTTACACTTTTTTTTCACCCGAAAAGACCACACGTTTCCATTACATCTAGTTTGTTGCTCATAGGAAAGCAAAAAGCCTTTTTTATTCTTTTGAATTTTGTAACACCACTCACTCAATTGTCTCAGTCCTTTTTCCTCGTCTTCTCGTCTTATGTTTGCAACTAAATTCCATCGCAAACAGATATCTAACAGCTTGTTGGTCATTAGTTATAGTGACTCTGGGGAGTATGCCAGCATAACGATATCATCCTCAAGAAGCAAGGCTTTGGTCATAGTGCCTGCGCATTTAACACCTCCTGGTAATGCACCTAAGATGTCTTCAACGAAAAGCGTATATAAGCTTGTACTAAGTGCACATTTCTGGACATTTTGATAAACTTTTACCATTCCAGATAGCTGAACTGGTCTCTAAGTACAAATTCTGTAGAACTAGTCCGAAATTTTTTGAAATTTCGGATCCAAACTCTTCTGGACAGGAATGAGTCGATTAGAGTCTATTATTCATGAGATCCACAAATCAAAAGAAGTCACACATTGAAGGTTTAAACGTTATTTCTTAGGAAAATTGATTAATCTGTTCAGTGCCGGAAGAAAACGAAGGGAATCTTCTATGAATCAAAATAAAGTAAATAAACACTCCCCAAAAAGTTGTCGTCAACTCTATCTAACTCATTAAAAAAAATTAAAATTCTTATCAAATTCCCTCACTTACTTAGGAGGCACTACAGTCTTGAGAAAACTAGGGCCTCACACAACAAACTTCTCCATCTAACTCCCAACTCCAATTTGGGTGAAGTCATTTTCCACTTGTACATCCCAACCTGAAAGTAAGGCAAGTTTCTAGTATGTGATTGGCCAGCTGCCAAAAAAATTGCCTACCAATTAAGGCAACTTTATTAAAAAGTTAGCCAATAAAAGTCTCCCTAACTATCAAGTCTACTTATGTCGAACTGACAGTTACTCATGTTTTTTCATTCAACTAAAAGCTGAACTTTATTTCCTCATAATTTCTTTTTCTCGTCAAATTGGAAAAGAAAAAAGAGGCTGGCATGCGACCCACCACTGATAACTTCCCATCCCGTCTGTTGATTTGTCTTGCTTAAAAGTTTGAAGGTTTTCGTGTTTTGTTAAAAAAGTTGTCAGTTGAATTATTCTTAAAAATTTAAAAATTACCAACAATATTTTGCATATAATGAAATAGTTTGATTTCAAAATCTATTTTTGTTAACGAGATTTTTAGTCGAAAACCAATGTTTACTAATTTTAGTATCATTGCTTCCAAATTTTGTATTTCTTATATGTACAAATACAAATTGGATGAATAAAACTTAGTCGAAGTTAATATCTTCTATTTTTCACGAGATATCGAGAACCGAACATCAATTTTTACCAAATTTGCATAATATTTTTTGTAGATTTTATATTTTTATGAAAAAACGGACGGTTGAATTTTTATACAAAATTTACTGAATGTCGAAAACAATATTTTATCGAATGTTGAAAACAATATTTCTTATAAGATAAAATTAGTTTGAAGCTAATATTTTCAATTTTTGAAAATATATTTGAGTCGAAAATCTATTTTTACCAACTTTTATACATTTCTTTTTAGGTTTTTATTTTTTGTAAGAAAAATTTTTCTAAAAATTTAATTGAATATTGACAACAATATTTTTTAAAAGATAAAATTAATTTAAAGCCAATATCTCAAAGTTTTGAAAAGATATTTGAGCCGAAAATCAATTTTTACCAACTTTAAGTAATATTTTTTTCAGGTTTTTATTTTTTATAAAAAAACTGTTAATTCGATTTTTCTCAAAATCTTACCAGATGTTAAAAACGTTATTCTTCGCTGCACAAAATTATTTTGGAGATCAAATCATTTTTTCTTCATAAGAATATTCGAGGTGACAATTTTTTTTTTCAGTTTTTTTGATTTAAAAAAAAAATCGTTAATTGGATTTTTTTCAACTATAATTCAAGTCGCTAGCGTTATTGGTTCGTGAGATATTTTGGGTTAACCAAAATTTTCACCTTTTTTTTAAATTGCTATGGTAAAAAAAACACCCACGCAATTTTTTTGAGAGTCCTTTCTGCATTATTATCTGTATAGGAAAATTTTTCTATTGGTTCTTGAGCTATGGACGACGAAAAAAACGTCGCGAACGTACGGACGTACAGACGTACGGTACGGACGTACGAACGTACGTACACACGCACGCACAGACATCTCTCTAAAAATATTTTATTTCGACTCTAGGGACCTTGAAACGTCGAGAAATGTCAACATTTTCAATTCGACAAATCGGACCAATTACAATAACTTCATATGGGAAGTTAATAAGTAATATTTCTTTACAACACAACATTCAAATCATGATGGACTTGTAGCTTGCTTGAGGAGTATTTTGTAGACAATACAGCTAAATGTTTTTGGTAGTTTTTGTACGATAAACTGATGGTAAAGGTTAGTGAAGTAAAAGTTCCAAGTTTGAAATGTATGACACTTGAAAAACTCAATGGCTGCCTATGCCTTAGTCAAAATTTACGTTCAAGGAATGCAGTTGACTGCAAATGAAGTACCTTATGTTGCCTGAACCTGCCCAATGTTAACACGGTTTTTATTTCAAAAATGTCAAAGCAGAATTGACATTTGCCGCCATTTGCAAAAATTGGAGCATCTTCTGATAAGTTGAAGACTTTTGCGCTGGAGTTTTGCAGTTGTAATATCTTCAACTTTTAAACTCTATTTTTATTACAGTACAAATTCTAACTTAAAAAGAATTAATAATAATTATCATGGAATTAATTTAATATTTTTACATTCGATTCTAAATTGAGGTATTTTTATTTCAATAACGAAACGAATTTAAACCTAAGTCAAGGTCCAACATTTCCTGAATGAAAAGAAAAGAATCTAAAAAAATGATAATAAAAATGAAAGCACAAGGAATTATGAAAACGTGTGTTATTTTTTAAATTGTTTGGCGATTGTTCTTTTAATTCCTTATGTACACATATTGAATGTTCATAAAATTATCATAATGAAGAGCAAGTCCTGAACATTTTCTTCATGGTTTTCAGTCTTTTTTCTCTCTTGGGTTATTTGTTTATTTATTCCATGTCACGTTTCGCGCAGGCAACAAATTTTGCTTTAAAAGCTTTCTCTCAGATTCTCTAAAATTTTTCTTGATTTCCTTAAACTAAAAGATACATTTGAAATGGTATGATAATATCCAAAAGCTCGTTCTTCCAAAGCAATGTCTCATTTCTTTCATGAGTTAGTTGTCTTATGATTCTGGAATCAGGAACATCATATTACGGGGAGGGTTTTTTTTTTAACTGAAGAAGGATTAAACAGACATAAGGATAAAACTTCGTATCTAATAATAATTTACTTCATTGAATTTAGTTTTCTTGGATTGTCTTAGTTAAACATCCGTTTTAATGAGTAAAATCTCGATTGATATTTTCGTTTCCGTTGTCGTCTGTTTCGGATTTTTATTATTGCCAATAATTTGGATTGTTTTCAAAAATACAGGAGGTTTATTCTTAAGAGTCATAAAATGATCGATGTTTTACAACCTAATGGCGCCATAAGTTTAATATCAAAAAATAAAAAAACAAAATCTGAAAAATTGGCGTAGCATTAAATTGGTTTAGGGCAAAAGTTTACCTTTCAAGTCTTTGTTGGCTATTAATCAATCTTCTAAAGGTCTGCCTGGCATATGTAATTTTGGATTATATTTTCTTTAATTCATAAATTAGCTAGTTTTCAGCTTCTTCGTGTTTTCTCCTTCTATTCGAAACGTTATGGAAATTTATGGTATTACTTTTGAAATTAATCTTATGCAATAAATAATAATTTTGTTTGTTCTTTAAATGCGGCGCCACTCTTTTGTATAGGGATATCTAAGAAGAACCGCTTATGGCAATGATATCTTCTCTGACGATAGCAAAAATTACAATTTATGAATCTTATTAATTTAGGTAAGGTATATCTTTCTACTTTAATCTAATGACTTGGTTATTATAGCTGAGAGGGCATAGCAAAAATTTACCCTAAAATACCAAAAATAATATCTTTTCTGATTTAGGTTTTGCAATCAATAAAGTAGTTGTGGGTTGATCTATAGAAATGTGTGGGTTTGTGAAATTCAAGTTTAACTGGCTTTAACAAAATGCCTCCCTCGAACCTTCCTCAATTGAGTTTATCTTATAGTCCTTCTTTTATAGATACACACTCCTGTATCTAATGGCGAATTCAGTTCTTGTAGACATTAGATTTAAGATGGGAAATTCTAGATGGTAAGTAAGATTCGAATAATGGGGCATTTTATTGCGACAAAAAGAATAAACTCATTTCTCATTGTTATAGAGAAGTTTAAATGGGAAAGTGACTCTGGTCAGGGTTCAGGCTCGGAGATGTGTATGGAGTATCCATTTGGCAATTGTAACTTTTTTGTTTTGTCTCAAAGCCCCAGACATACAAATTGATTTTCACACAGTTCGTCTTTAAATGTAGGTACCTACAAACTCTCTATCTCTAAGTCGTCGGTCGTTCCAGCAGCGTTATCCATTAGGCTTTAGATTTGGTCTAAAAACAAGTCGTTTATTCTTATTTTCAATTTTTGTATTTGTTCAATTTAAATTCCGTACATTTACATGAAAATTATTTATATATGTATGTATGTAAAGGAATTCCTATATAATCCGATGGGTTTTGAGAAACCCCTTAATATTTACGATGGTTTTTTTTTTGGTTTATAGAATGATGCAGTAACGGTGTAGCACGTGATGGGATGGGGTATCCTTTTAAAGGGGGAAGGATGAAGAAAAAGTTATTTTCTTTTTGTGTTTTGAAAAGAACAAAAATTCAATGTAAAAAGTGGAAAAAAAGTTGTAAAAGTTCATAATAAAAGTCATCAAAACAAAATCTACCACCTGATTCAAAATTCAATGACGGAAACTGAATGATAAAATAAATATTCAAAATGGATGATGCTGCTGATGGCAGGTATACAACCAACGAAGAACATTCAACAACCATAACTATCTATGGATTGATGAATGGCAGTTTTCGTATCTGCTGGATGCGACAGTAAAGAAGACATTTTGATGAAGGACATTCCTTAAGAATTGGCTACAAATAGATGCCTAGATAAATATTATGAATATATGTACTCTCTCTATATATAGGTTTATTTTCATTTCCTGTTTCCTTTCAATTTACTATACAAATATTTTTCTAGGTGGGTTTTGATTTAATGTTGTTATTATAATCAACCATTTTTATGTTTTTTCTCTGAAAAAAAAAAAGAAAATGAATACTTCCGATTAGTCCTCTTCCTTTTTCATTTGCAGTTTGGAAGGACCCCGACAAGAAAAAGAAAATGAGAAGTGATTATGTGGTGATAGACCATTAATTTAATTATTAGTTACTTTATTAAATCATAAGTAATATAGTATTTCATAATAAAATTAGTGTAAGTAGTTGTTCTTTTTATAATAAATTTTCGGATCAGTTATAAGAATATTTTGTGTTCCTTATGTTTGTTCAAGAATTAAATAAAACAACTGCAAATAAATAACTAAAAATTACAAGCCAAGAGCAAAAACAAAAGTGAAATATAGTGTACATCTGTTGGCACTCAATTATAATGTTTTGAACGAATATACTGTTGTACAAAATAAGGATATGGAGTTGAATTCGTACATTTGTACATATAAATTAATCTGGTAACATATGTTGTGTATGAAATACGCTATGCCAATATTGCCTCCTGCGGAAAAAAATTGAGAAAATTATTTGGTAATTTTGTGTATTCATTATTTTATTAGTCCTAAATGAACTAACATTATGTGCAAAATAACTAAATTAAAATAAAGCTTTAATATTTTTCTTTTATTTTTTAGTAGTAGTAGTTTCTTTATTTCGTAAAAAATATTTTCAAAAAAGTTTATGACCGCTCATTTTACAATTCATTGATATTTTATATCTTACAAATGAAACATTATCTTAGGAGAAAAAAATAAAAACAAATAGTTTAGAAGAAAACATCGAAGGAAAATACGAAAAAAACCTTCATTCAAAATATTACAAAAAAAAAGAGGCTGGGATGCGACCCACACTGATAACTTACCATTCCGTCTGTCGATTTGTCTTGCCTCAAAGTTTGTAGGTTTTCGTGTTTTGTTAAAAAAGTTCTCAGTTGAATTATTATTAAAAATTTAAAAACTACCAATAATATTTTGCATATAATGAAATAGTTTGATTTCGAAATTATTTTTTTGTTAACGAGATTTTTAGTCGAAAACCAATTTTTATCAAATGTAGTAGCATTTCAATAAAAAAATGATTTCTTATATAAACAAATACAAATTGGATGAATGAAATTAATTTGAAGTCAATATCTTCTATTGTTCACGAGATATCGAAAACCGAACATCAATTTCTTACAAATTTTGCGTACTATCTTTTGTAGATTTTATTTTCTTATGAAAAAACTGACTATTGGATTTTTATAAAAAATCTACTGAACGTCGAAAAAAATATTTTCTGTGAGATAAAATAAGTTTGAAGCCAATATTTTTAATTTTTGAAAAGATATTTGAGTCGAAATAAATTTTTCCTAAGTTTTAGTATTGTTTTTTTTTTAGGTTTTTATTTTTTGTAAAAAACTGTCAATTCGATTTTTCTCAAAATTTTTTCCGAATATTGAAAACAATATTGCTTATAACAAAAACTTAGTTTAAAGCCAATAGCTTAAAGTTTTGAAAAGATATTTGAGTCGAAAATCAATTTTTACCAACTTTTATTAATTTTTGTTTAGTTTTTATTTTTTTGTAAAAAAACTGTCGATTCGATTTTTCTCAAAGTTTTACTCAATGTTGACAACGATATGTTTTAAAAGATAAAATTAGTTTAAAGCATATATCTTAAAGTCTTGAAAAGATGTTTGAGTTGAAAATCAATGTTTACCAACTTTTAGTAATGTTTTTTTTAGGTTTTTATTTTTGCGTAAAAAACTATCAATTCAATTTTCTCAAAATTTTACTGAATGTTGACAACAATATTTTTTAAAATATAAAATTAGTTTAGGGCCAATATCTCAAAGTTTTAAAATAGATATTTGAGTCGAAAATAAATTTTTACCAACTTTTATTGATATTTTTTTAGGTTTTTATTTTTTATTTCAACATTCAAAATGTTACCGAATGTTGAAAATAATATTTCTTATAAGATAAAATAAGTTGGCAGCCGTATTCTTAAATTTTCGAAAAGATTTTTAAGTCGAAAATCAATTTCAACCAACTTTGAGTAATGTTTTTTATAGGTTTTTATTTTTTATAAAAAAAAACTGTCAAATCGATTTTTCTCAAAATTTTACCACATGTTAAAAACATTATTCTTCGTTGCACAAAATTGTTTTGGAGATAAAATCGTTTTTTGTTCGTAAATTTTTATAGGTAACTAATATTTTTTTTTGTCAGTTTTTTGATTTATAAAAAAACCGTTAATTGGATTTTTTTTTCTAAAAATATATTTATTTGGTATCACGTTACAATATATAATATAAAATTGAATTCAAGTCTATAGCGTTATTGGTTCGTGAGATATTTAGGGTTAACCAACATTTTGAACTTTTTTTTAAACTGTTATGATAAAAAAAACACCCGCGCAATTTTCTTGAGCGCCCTTTCTGCATCTTTCTGCATTATTATCTGTATACAAAATTTTTTTGAAGTCGATATCTCTACTGGTTCTTGAGCTATGGACGACGAAAAAAACGTCGCGAACGTACGGACACACGCACGCACATACATCTTTCTAAAAATCTTTTATTTCGACTCTAGGGACCTTGAAACGTCGAGAAATGTCAAAATTTTCAATTTGACAAATCGGACCCATTACAATAACTTTCTATGGGAAGTTAAAAAAGTAATACAATAAGCAAAAACAGAAAAAGTAAATTAAATTTACATAAAACATTAAGAGAATAATAATAAATAAATAAAATGTAGAAACATGATGTATTAGCAAAATAATTAAAAAAAACGCAAATAAATAAATGAAAAATTAAATAATTTAACAAACAAATAATTTAATATAAACATAAATCAAAAAATAATAAATAATTAAATAAATTAATACATAAATACATTAAAAATAAATAAATAAATAAAAAAAAATAATAAAACAACTATAAATAAATTAACACATAAATAAATAAACAAATAAATAAATTCACAAATAAGTAAATTAACAAATAAATTAAAAAATAACTATTAAAATATGTTGTTTCAGTATTTTTTCAATAACTTTACTTATGTTGCTCACAAAACTGATTAGTCTGTAGCTTTCAAGATTATCTGGAGCTTTTGTAGTATCGAATCTTTCAATTGTGTTACTGACAAATTCATTAGCTACAAAGTTCCCCAAATGCTGAGAAACTAAGTGATTTTTTGAAAAACTTGTACCAAATAGATTTACTATTTCAAAACCTGTAACAAAGGTTGTGGAAGAATCCTTCAAAAATTGTATTTTACGTTTTGTAAGGGCAAAGGCTCCCCTAGCTCTGGCCAGAGAAGCACTCATATGTTTTAAGGGAGTAGTTAGCACCAACGGAAGGCGAAATATCCATCAATATTTGGAAAAAATGTAAAAAGTATTTTCAAAAATTTGTGTATGTATTCAGTTGGATCTAGTGGCTTAGACTTTTTAATTTAAGACCACCTAAAAGATACAAATTTAATTTTATATGTTTAGTTTCACAATGAAGATGAAAAGTTGTAGATGTTGTCTACTAAAAAAATATATTTTTAAACACAGAACTAGACATGTTTAATACGCTTCCTGAAAAACGTCCAGAAAATTGGCGATTAGCCACATTACATAAATAAGCCTTTCAACATTAATTGTTTTTATTACAGAAATAACGGGTGATTTTTTAAGAGCCTGAGAACTTTTTTAAAAAAAAAACGCATAAAATTTGCAAAACCTCATCGATTCTTTATTTGAAACGTTAGATTGGTCCATGACATTTACTTTTTGAAGATAATTTCATTTAAATGTTGACCGCGGCTGCGTCTTAGGTGGTCCATTCGGAAAGTCCAATTTTGGGTAACTTTTTCGAGCATTTCGGCCGGAATAGCCCGAATTTCTTCGGAAATGTTGTCTTCCAAAGCTGGAATAGTTGCTGGCTTATTTGTGTAGACTTTAGACTTGACGTAGCCCCACAAAAAATAGTCTAAAGGCGTCAAATCGCATGATCTTGGTGGCCAACTTACCGGTCCATTCCTTGAGATGAATTGTTCTCCGAAGTTTTCCCTCAAAATGGCCATAGAATCGCGAGCTGTGTGGCATGTAGCGCCATCTTGTTGAAACCACATGTCAACCAAGTTCAGTTCTTCCATTTTTGGCAACAAAAAGTTTGTTAGCATTGAACGATAGCGATCGCCATTCACCGTAACGTTGCGTCCAACAGCATCTTTGAAAAAATACGGTCCAATGATTCCACCAGCGTACAAACCACACCAAACAGTGCATTTTTCGGGATGCATGGGCAGTTCTTGAACGGCTTCTGGTTGCTCTTCACTCCAAATGCGGCAATTTTGCTTATTTACGTACCCATTGAGTCAAAAATGAGCTTCGTCGCTGAACAGAAGAAGCGCGCGATGAACTTTCTTAACAGAGCACGCATTTTGGTAATAAAATTCAATGATTTGCAAGCGTTGCTCGTTAGTAAGTCTATTCATGATGAAATGTCAAAGCATACTGAGCATCTTTCTCTTTGACACCATGTCTGAAATCCCGCGTGATCTGTCAAATACTAATGCATGAAAATCCTAACCTCAAAAAAATCACCCATTACAAGGATTCAATAAAATTAAAAAAAAGATGCAGCAAAAACCTTTAAGTTAAATAAAAAAGTGTATAGGCCATTAATAAATGATTTATTGAGCCAACATTTGTATAAACAAATTGTTTTATTTTTATTAATTCAAACAAAAGTTTATTGATTTTTAAGCTTCAACTTTCAATAAATCGTTTATTGAAGCCAATTTTTAACTTCCCATAGTTATTTTAATCAATCCGATTTGTCGAATTGAAAATTTTGACATTTCTCGACGTTTCAAGGTCAATAGCGTCGAAATAAAAGATTTTTAGAGAGATGTGTGTGCGTGCGTGTGTACGTACATTCGTACGTCCGAATGTCCGTACGTTCTCGACGTTTTTTTCGTCGTCGTCCATAGCTGAAGAACCAGTTGAGATATCGACTTCAAATAAATTTTGTTATACAGATAATAATGCAGAAAGATGCAGAAATGATCCTGAAAAAAATTGCGTGGGTGGTTTTTTTAGCATAGCAATTTGAAAAAGGTGAAAATTTTGGTTAAAACCAAATATCTCACGAACCAATAACGCTAGAGACTTGAATTAAAATTTAAATTATATAATGTAACTTGATACCAAACAAGTATATTTTTGGAAAAAATTCCAACTAACGGTTTCTTTATAAATCACAAACACTGAAAACAAAATATTTGTCCCCTTGAAAATTGTGTGTACTAACAAAAAATGATTTGATGTTCGGTTCTCGATATCTAGTGAACAATAGAAGACATTGACTTCAAATTAATTTCATTCAACCAATTTGTATTTGTTTATATACAAAATAAAAACTTTTAAGAAATGCTAGTAAAATTGGTAAAAATTGGTTTTCGACTAAAAATCTCGTTAACAAAACTTAATTTTGAAATAAAACTATTTCATTATATGCAAAATATCGTTGGTAATTTTGAAATTTTTAAGAATAATTCAACTGACAACTTTTTTAATACAACACGAAAACCTACAATTTTTTAAGCAAGACAAATGGATAGACGGGATGGGAAGTTATCATTGCGGGTCGCATTCCAGCCTCTTTTTTTAAATTAAAATTATTTGTATTATCAATACAAAAGTTATTGAACCAATGCAAAATCAGTCAATGTGAACGATGTTTATTAATATTATACATTTTTTTTCAGTTTATTAAATTAAATTAGTTAAAATTTTGAAAAATATCAAATTAATTTCTAAGACATCTTAAACTTCAGTTTAAGTATTTCCAGTAGCTTATAAAAATTCTTATTGCTATGAATTGAGGACAACTAAATCGTTTGTATGTTTTGTTTTACCATTTTGTTGACCCATGTAATTTTTTGGCTAGATACTTCTGTCGTTCAAAACAAAAAATAAGCAAAAAAAAATAAATATAGTTTCTGTTGTAAATAGAAATGAATTTGTACCAAATCTAATAGGTAAAGACTATCACTCACTTAACTAAGTGAAATACTGATTTTCTTTCATGGTTAAAACGAAAACTTCTGCAGCTAAAGGATTTTTTTTTTGCTCTAATATTCTCAATATCTTCTTTACTGAGGAGATTTAAAACTCTTCCTTTAAATAAATTGCCTCCATGATTGCAAGTTGCTGGAGGACCACCTAAATCATGTATCCCAATTTAATGAATAAATAAATATTAAGGATTTGTTATCAAATCAATTAAGTATGAAAAGTGAGTATACGCCCCATGTGCCATTCTCATTCCTATGCGCTTTTGGCATTGTTTGTTAATTTGATTATTTATTTTTAAGAATACCACAATCTTTATAATAAATCACTCTACAAACATATAAACTTTAAACATTCTGTAAAATTTTTCAACTGTCGAAAGGATTTTGTATCTAGAATTTCCCTGCATACGGGTGTTTCACTATGCTTGGTAAACTATCATAAGATACAAGAGTCCGACAAGGTAAACACATAGTCTGGGTATATTTACACAGGCAAAGGACTAGAGTTTTGTCCTTTTCCTTGGCGTAATTTTGTTTAGGTTTGATTAAAGCAAAGTTTATTTTGCTTTTGCTTAAAATGTAAAACTTCGCCTTTGGGATCAAAAGCTTAACAAAAATAAAAGTTAATTATATTATTTGGAGTAGGTCCTAGTCTAAGTGAGTAAACCACATTGCTTGAAGAACATAGTAAAGTACATGTAACATTTTATCATCAATTAAGCAAGTACTATGCTTCAATGGAAGATCTTACTACATACCCACTATATATTTTAATTTGAATCCTAGACAAAACTGGGATGAACCTTTGCTTTCTAAAGGATATGATTCATTGGGGACATATGCATGAATACTTCATTGTACAGAAACACACAGATATAGAATGTACACTATCCACACATCTATTTTGAAGTCGTCAAAGAACCAGATGGAGCTAGAGTTCGTGTACTACACATTATATAGTTTAAATGAGAATTTAAAAAAGAAAGATTGTCAAATCTCCAGGCATTAATTGGAATTGAGAATTTCAAACGCACATAACCTTGTAAAATTCTGTTCTTTTTTCTGTATTGGTATATGTGAACAGTATTAAGCTGCAGAACTGTTTGTGGGTGGCGTTCGGAGGAATAATGGCTGTCGCTGGATTATACAACAAAAAAAAAGTTATAAATTTGATTGGATTGGGTGTATGGTTGTATGTTTGAAAGAAGAAGGATAAACGATTGCATGTCTAGCTTAAAGGGGTTTTTCCCATGACCCATGAACTTTAGTTCATGCCAATTTGCATTTGTGCTTCTTGAAGCAGATATAGAGGCGTTTCACACTAATGAAACGCTTTGGCTGTAATGTGTTATTTGTTTAATACCGAAGTCGATATTATGTTACCGTTGTTTATTTTTATTTGTTATTGATGAAGGTGTTTTATTTCGAAATAGGTTTTCATGCCAGAAATGGTAAACATTGATAATTTAAGAACGTAGATATTTTGGGGTTTTGTTCACGTGTACAACATACATAACTTTAATGAACTTATGCATAGTTGCCATATTTTATATGAGTTTGTGTGGCAAAATGATTTATTACGATATACTTAACAATATAATTCTGTTATAAAGCTAAAATTCCTTTAAATGAAATGACGGCTTAAAATAGCAGTTTGATTAAACGTTTCGATTGGACCAAATTTTAATTGTAATTCAATTTCAATCAATTTAAAGTTGCTTATTGTTAAATGATAAAAAAAAGATGTTCAAATGGTAGAAATGTGCATTTAAGAGGACACAAGCGTCCACAGGTTTTTCCTCAATAACCCACCTCTGTCTACTAACTCCTAAACTCACATCCTCGCTGTGAACATTGGGTGTCTAGTACCTTCACTGGAGATTGGGTTCCAACCCCAGTAGAAAGTTGTTGGGGGTAACACACGAGAAAGAGGGGGTGGGGAGAGGTGTTTTCACTAAGGCACCCCTCCTTTCATCCAAACGGTGGTGGAGGAATTCCCCAGATTGAATCAACGGTAGCGTCTAAAGTTCCAATTAGGTTGAACTACTTAGTGAACATCTTATAAGGGTACTACGACATATTCAAAGTCCAAGTCTGTAAGAAGCGGTTATACCGGCACTTGCCCTTGAAGTTAATTCAAGGACCTAGTCCATCAGGTTGAAGGTCGTACGTTAGGGTGACTTCCTGACCACATAAAGAAAACCCAGTTGCGAAGCACAAACAAGCCCCGGATACGGACGGATTTACTGGAAAACGAATTTCGGAAGAATTAGCGGAGGCTCTAGAATGCTTTAAAACAGACATCACAACCATCTTTCCATGGAATTCGGATGGGATGGGCCGGACAAAAGGAAAATGAAAAACTGTGATATTTATAATGTTGACTGCTACTGAAAAAACCAACAATGCTTATTTGGATGCAGCTTTGTCATTGAAGCCAGACTTAGGCAACAAGTCTTGAGCTATAGGTGCATCAACGAGTGAATTAAGGCTAAATTTGGCAACATTAGCCTAATATGCACACGCGCCCCCACAGAAGAGAAGGATGACAACACCAAGGATATTTTCTTCGAGCTCTTGGACAAAACATATAAGCATAGTGTCCTAGCTACGATATTTAAATTGTCCCGGGTGATTTTAGTTCCCAGCTAGGAAGGGAAGACATCTTTAGTGGAATAATGGAAAAAACAGCCTACACAACAACAATTCCGATAACAGATTCAGGCCCATCGATTTTGGTGCGAGGAGCTTCTTTCTCCAGATCAATCTACCGTATTGACCATATTGCGATCGACGTCTGAACTTTCCGAGAAGCTTACATCGACTCGGACCCCTAGCTCGTTATAGCCAAGGTAGCACTTCGGGTTTCATGACCCAAGTCAAAACAGGGAGATGCTGGAAGAAGATACAATGTCGAACCAGTACAATAGCAAGAGGTCGCCAAATCCTTCTCTAACCGTGTTACAAGTAACCTCTTTCGAAAGTTTTTGCCGTCAACACATTGTATCGAGAACCAGTGGGAACATTACCAAGATCCAATCAAAGAAGCCGCCTCTGATGTTTCATTTCATTTTTCATTTTCATTTTCTTTATTTCAAACAAGATTTACATAGATACATTAGGATTTAAATCTTTTAGAGCACCAACAATATTATATTACAATTAATGTTACTAACAGAGAAAATAATATAAAATAATGATACAAATTAATAAGCGATTAAGCCTTTACTAATAAACATTACATTAATTAAAACATTTGATTAAGTCATCCATAGAAATAAGATAAATAAGTCATTAAGAAAAGAGAGGAGAAACAAAAATTATAATAAAAGAAGTAAACATATTGAGTCAGTTAGTGTAGTGCAAAAATAATTTATTCCTGAAAGCTGAAGGTGAGGCTGTGCATTGCAACTCGTTAGGAAGTAAGTTCCATAGACGAATTGCTGAAACGTAAAATTATCGTTCTGCATTGTTGCGATAAAAACGCGGCAAAAAAGTTTTAAGCCTCTTTGTGACTGGGCAAAAATTAAATCCTCACTGAGGTAACTGGGGCACCTTCTGTGGATGATTTTATGTAGTGTCAGAATAAGGCGAAAGTTCAAGTAGTCATCCAGATTCATTCCTAGGATAGTATGCCGCAAATGAGATACACTTGTGTGTCTCGGGACACTATAAATAAATCTAATACAATCATTAAATGCTACATTAAGTTTACGTTTACAATCACAGTCTAAAGCAGGATAAATACAAGGATTATAAGAGAATAAAGGCAATAATAAGGACTTAATGAGCTGTTTCTTAACTTGAGGCAAAAACAATTCCGAAGAAGACCTCAAACTACGCAATCCCCCATATATTTTTCTGATTGCATCTGATACTGCGATACAACAGCTGACATTAGTATTAATTTTGTAGCCTAAATAGGTAACATCCTTTACATAGGTTATGACTTCATTATTGAGAACTACTGCAGGTAAGTCAGAAGGGTCATACTCAGCTTTAGAGCAATACATGGCTAGAGACTTAGCAGGATTTAATTTCATGCGGTTTGCATTAGACCAACTTAAAATATTACTCAAATCCTCATTTATTCTTGCAACACAATCTTCCATCAAACCAGTAGGGCGAAAAAAATAAAGAACCACATCATCCGCATATACATAGGTGAACTCAACAGTTACAAATTATATTAGAGAGGTCATTTATGAAGATGGAGAAAAGTAGAGGACCCAGTACTGAACCTTGGGGAATTCCTATGTTAGAAGTTAGGGTTTTTGAAATACCAACATCTGTTTTAATTATTTGGACTCTATCAGCTAAATAATTATACAAAAGTTTAAGTGATCTGTTAGAAAAATTAAAAGTATGTTTTAGTTTAGCAAGTAAAATCGAGTGGTTAATACAATCAAATGCCTTAGAAAAGTCTAAGAGCACATCTAAGAGATGTGCTGAGTTTCAAGCAGCCACCAACAAGAAACCCCTGGTTTGATGGGGAATGTCGGCAGGCAAATGCAGCCAAACAACAGGCACTCAAAGCGGCGGTGGCGCTGCATAGAAGGACGAGAGCTGCTCACAAGCTCTATGAGGAGAAAAGGAGAAGAGAAGAGAGGAACACCGACTTCTCAGAAAGAAAAAGAGAGAGCATGAGAAGCGTGCGGTGGAAGATGTTGAGAGGTACAAAAGCAGAAATGGAGTTCGAAAGTTTTATGAGCAGGTGAAACAAAATTCACAAGTACATAAACCTCGAACTGGAGTCTGCAAAGATTTAAGTGGGAACATCATAGGACCGCAGTCAATGCTCTGGATATGGAAGGACCACTTTTGCAGACTGTATAACTGCGAAGACGAACCAAATTCCGCTGTTAGGCAGAATTATCCATTCAATGCAGACGGCGAAAGCAAACAATCCCTTCTTTCTGACTTAGACGAAGTACAGATTGCCATATCTAAGCTGAAGTCTAACAAAGCCGCTGGAGCAGATGGCTTGAACGCCGAGCTCTTCAAAGCATCTGGAGATAATTTGGTTAGAAGCATGCTTATCTTATCTGTAAAATATGTTTGGAAGAGAAGAATAAAACCTCGTTATTGTTTACCCGATACTGAAAAAAGGAGACCCTCTAAACTGCACCAACTATAGAGGAATCAGTCTGCTTGAAATCGCTTATAAAATCTTCTTTGCCGTAATATGTGAACGTCTAAAGCCCATCGTCACCAACCTTGGAAGTAATTATCAGTGTGGTGTTAAACCAGGAAATTCCCAAGTCGATCAAATATTCACTTAACGGCAGATCCTGAAAAGAACCCAAGAACATAAAATCGACACCCACCATTCGTTCATCGATTTCATATGACAGCATCTACAGGGATGAACTTTATATAGTCATGTCCGGTTTTGGCATCCCTGCCAAACTCTTCTGTTTGTGTTGATAGTGATAAAATACATACATAAGTAATTTTTATCAAAATCTTTCTTACTATTACAGCCTTAAAGGAGACATTCAAACTTCTCGTCTGAAAAACTTAAAAACGCTACTTTTTATGATATGTACAATTTGTTTATACCAAAATCAAACCTCTTATTGATGAATCCAGTATTACATTTATTTTATGAACATCTAAATCTCATAAAAAGTATATTTTATATCATTTTATGTTATGTTCAGGTTAACATTATACTTAGCCTTGAAAGAGAAGAGAAACTTTTTGTAAAATTCAGTCATGCATTTTTAAAAATTTTGTATTTACAAACGTAACTTCTTGTTTTCAAAGAACTGATATAACTTAGCATCTTCATTTACTACAAAATTAAATTAGATCGTAAAAAATGTAAAAGCAACAAAAACAGATCTAATTAAAGTAATTTTATTCATTTAACACTTAGAATATAAACAAAAATACACAAAGAAAGTTATTTTATCTTAAAGAGGACTCAAATTCTTGAATTAATTACAAGCTCATTGGCACTCTAGATTTTATTCCAAAGCAAATATATGTATATAGCTTTATATGTATATTGTAATGATATAATGTATAAAAGGAACATTGCTTTATATCTGGATTTTCTTTCCAATCCTATTCACTAGACTTTTCTATCAACCAGATAATTTAAATAAAAGTTTTCTTTTTTCAATTTGTTTCCTTAATAATTTTTATTTTATTTCTTATTTCCTATTTTATTTTCTTCTATTCTGTTTTATTTTTATCTCAAATTCAATTAAATTGTTTACTTTAAAAAATTTAAATATATAAGTATATTGATTGACCCAGCAGAAGTAAAATGACAAAAATGAAGTATTTGTTTTAGATAAAATACGTATACGCCTCGGTGTACCATTATTTTGTCTGTGTTTAGTCACAGTGAATTAGAGATTGTTTTGTTAGTTTTATGTTAGTACATATTTACTGCATTTCCAATTACTAAAGACAGTTAAAACGCATTCCAACATAATAATGAATAGCCACAATAAAAACACAGGGTTATTCATTTTGCGGTTTCAAAAGTGATCGTAAATAAAACACACATAAAATAATTTTGTTCATGATATTTCTTTTTTATTATAAAGTTTGAACGTTGAAATCATTTGTTGGAAGCATCGATTCTTTTGAGGTTATTTTCTACCACTTTTTGACACATATTGGGCGATATCTCAGCCATAACTAGACGAATGTTGGTTTTTAAGTGCTCAAGAGTTAAAAGTTTATCCGCATAAACAACACGGTTTTTCGCGAAGCCCCACAAAAAAGTGCAGCGAGTGATAAATGTGCTTCGTCGCTGAAGAAAATTTTGTTCGACAAATCGCCGTCCACCGCCTGTTGTTCAAGCACCCATTCGACGTTTCTATGACGTTGTGACTTGCTAAATTCACTCTATAGTCAAGTAAGTTGATTATATTTAAAATTAAAATAATTTAATGTGGGAAGTTTGGAATACTTATACAATCGATTAAAGTCTTAAGGTTTCTTTGGGATTATTAAAGTTGATACGAGACATAAGGTGCAAAGAGTCAATATTTCCGTTTATAAATTTAACATTAAACACAAAACATAAATTAGTACGTCTGCTCTCAAAACTCGGCATAACATTAAGTTTTAGAATGTGCTGATAAGGTGGAAGATCGTAGGAATTAGCCCATTCTAACCCCCTCAGCACAAATCTCAGGAACTTTTTTTGCATCAGTAAGTAAGTAAGTAAGTAAGTAAGTAAGTAAGTAAGTAAGTAAGTAAGTAAGTAAGTAAGTAAGTAAGTAAGTAAGTAAGTAAGTAAGTAAGTAAGTAAGTAAGTAAGTAAGTAAGTAAGTAAGTAAGTAAGTAAGTAAGTAAGTAAGTAAGTAAGTAAGTAAGTAAGTAAGTAATTCATTTATTTACATTAATTTACAAGAATTGTATACAATATTTTGAATTGAAATGCTATGGCTATGCCGTCAGCCAGGTTGACAAAAAAAATTAAGAATATTTAAATTTATGTTTTTGAATTTGATAGAATTCTGTTATTAAAAACAATCTATACTTGTAAATATCTTTTAAAAATGTACTTAATGTTTTCCATCATCATGCTCGTTAAGTATGCTTATAGTATCTTGTGGGGTATGAATATTTTTCCCGAAAAAGAAGCGTCTTGGAGTTTTTAATATTGGACAAATACCAATGAAGTGTAGACAATCTTCTTTTGATTTTAAGTTGCACAGTGTACAGAATTGGTTAAAACTACCATTATAAGGACTTCCATTTAAGTTGAGAACTTCACATCTTGTTTTAAAGATTAGATTATCTCTTCATAACTGAATCCTTGAAATAATTTCTAGAACCAAGATTATAGTTGAGCTGACTGTAGATTATTCTACTGAATGAGTCTTGAGCTTCTTCTATCAGTGAATGCCTCATTATGTCCTCATTTTTCCCTATGATGCTGTACAGTAGTTCTTTCACATGGTTTACATTGCTGAAATCAACATCCAATCTCACTCCACACTCATTGCCAACAGATTGCCATCTTGCGAACCACCAGTCCTTGTATAAAAGCAGTTGTTTCGAAAGTCTTGTGCTCTGATGGTTGCTGCAGACTTTGATGATGTAGTCAGCTTCAGACTTCAAGGTGCTTGTTAGAAGTTTTGGAAGTCCTGTTTCTAAATATATGACAAAACTAGGTGTATTCAGAGGTAGGTTGAAAAGTTTCCTTATAAAATGCCTATACAATTTTTAATTTCTTCATATTCTTCTGATCCCCAAATTTGAGCAGCATACAAGATTTGTAGATTTCACTACTGAATTAAATATTTTGTATTTTGAAGATAAATTAATTTGTTTGTTGGAGAAGATATTTTTCCATGTTAAATTTATCAAACTTTGTAAGCTTTGGGCTTTCTCCGATAAATGAATTTTGAAATTTAATGTTGGGTTCAATTTCAAGCCTAGATCTTTGATCTCGTTTGTTACCTCCATTTGCGTACCATTTTATTTCCAGCTTCTTCCATTATAAGCGCTTTGTGTACGGGCAAATACCATTCTTTTGGATTGTGTTGTGTTGATAGTTAATCCCCATTTGTTACAGTATGCAGATAACCGATTGATCATCAATTGTAAACCTTCGGGTGATTCTGAAGGTGTAACTATGTAGGTCATCGGCATATAATAACACATTCACGGTACAGCTAGCTATTCTTATCCCCCAGGAAGTTCATCCGCAACATCATTTATAAATAACGAGAATTGACTTCTGTTCTGGTGCTAAACCATTCTGCAAAGCTCACTCCATCCCAAATAGCAGCCTTCATACCCGTGTACATCTCTCTAATTACTTTCAGGAATTTTGTAGATATACCAATTTGTGTCCGCTTATAAATAAGAGCATTCCTATTGATTAGGTCAAAAGCTGTTTTAAAGTCAAAAACATGTAACAAAAGGTCAAAGACCTTTTTGTTATGTGATTGAAACGCTTTGGCTATAGATGATAGTGCAAAAATGTGATCGATCGTTGAAAAGTTTTTTTCTAAAACCAGCCTATAGATCAGATAAAATATTGTTCTGTTCGATCCATTTTTCGAGCCTTACAACTAGTATACTGCAAAATAATTTTGCAATTACATTCATGAATGAAATTCCTCTGTAATTTTCAGGAGAGTCTAGTGAGCCTTTTTTGTGTATAGGGAAAATGACGGATTTTTTTTGCGTTTTTTTGCATCAGTTCCAATCTGGATTTATGACAAGTATAATTTGGTGTCCAGACCTGACAAGCTTATTCGAGAATTGGTCGAACTAATATTACAAAAAGCTACTTTATAACATAAAAATCGGAAACTTGTTTTGATTTCCTCTTAATCTAACCAAGAATAGAATTAGCCTTATTAGATATTGAGTTAATGTGTAACTAATTTTTCAATTTTCAATCGAATAACACACCAAGTTCAGATATTTCATTAACACTACAGAAAGCTTTCTAGTAAAGCTCATAGTTTAACATTTCTCAACGTTAAAAAGTAGACAGTAAGACGAATACACCAATCAAAAAACGAATTCAGATCACATTGCAATTCTTCACAATCGCGAGAATTTGAAACAGTTTTAAAAATTGTAGCATAGTCAGCATAAATGATGCAAATAGAGTGTTTTAAACGCAGACGGTAAATCTAATATATAAAATATTCCTGTCACAGTGTTAGTTGCCATACTCCTCCGTAACGGCTTAACCAATTTTAATGAAATTTTGCATATATATTCGGTAGGTCTGAGAATAGGTTTTTATCTATTTTTATATTTGTAAGTATTATGGTTTAATCGCATCAACATCGTACAGGTGCAACGATCTTACGATAGTATTCAGTGACGCTATGTACAATGAAGCATTGATTGCTATTGAGGATCTTTGCATTATCATTGCCAACTTACCACTCAGTCATTTCGGTATGCATTCACCAAATCGAAATGCATCTGATTTAATAGACACTGAATTGAATCGTGAAATACAATACAATACTGTAGAAATGGCAGCGATTGTTGCTCGCAATGTCCCAATAATGAATGAAGAACAAAGAACCATTTATGACCACATCATGCTCGCAGTTTTGGCAAGACAAGGTGGATTCTTTTTTTATGTACCAGGTGGAACTGGCAAAACATTCCTTATTTCGCTAATTTTTGCTAAAACAGTGTAAAATTATCATCTGGGATGAATGCACTATAGCACACAAACATTCGCTTGAGGCGTTGAACAGGACATTGAAAGATATAAAAAACAACGACAGCCTATTTGGCGGCACTCTGTTACTGCTTTCAGGTGATTTGAGACAAACACTTCCCGTTATTCCGCGTTCAACGTACGCTGATGAGATCAACGCGTGCTTAAAATCTTCGCAACTGAAAGTAAATATGCGTGTTCACCAAATGCTTTAAGATCCATCCGCTGAAACATTCTAAAAACAACTGTTGATAGATATAGACGACGGAAAAGTTACTACAGATGAAACTGGATGCATAAAATTAATTACCGGTCGATTTCTACCCGATTATTGATTCACAAGATGCTCTCATTGACTAGATATTTCCCGATGTACATAGACAATATACAAATCATGAGTGGCCGTCAGAAAGAACAATTTTAGCAGCAAAAAATGTGGATGTCAATGAATTAAATCTTAAGATACAATATTTGTTACCAGCAGACTTGGTATCATACAAATCTATTGATATAGTTTGTGATGCTACCGACGACGCTGTAAATTATCTAGCTGAGTATTTGAACTCATTAGATTTACCAGGCATGCCACCGCAAAACTTACAACTGAAGGTTGGATCTCCGGTAATTTTTGTTCGTCATTTGAACCCACCACGGTTGTGCAACGGCACGCGATTATCAACATCGTACACGGTGCAACGATCTGACTATAGTGTTCAGTGGCGCTATGAAGTGTACTATGAAGCATTCATTGATATTGAGGATCTTTGCATTATCATTGCTAAATTTCGGTATGCATTCACCAAATCGAAATACATCTTATTTAATAGACACTGAATTTAATCGTGAACTACAATACAATACTGTAGAAATGGCAGCGATTTTCGCTCGCAATGTCCCATTAATTATTGAAAAACAAAGAACCATTCATGACCACATCATGCTTGCAGTTTCGGTAGGACAAGGTGGATTCTTTTTTTTGGATGCACCAGGTGGAACTGGCAAAACATTCCTTATTTCGCTAATTCTTGATAAAATACGATCAAATAATAGTATCGCATTGGTTGTTGCATCTTCTGAGATTGCGGCAACTTTATTGGATGGAGGCAGAACAGCTCATTCAGTATTTAAACTGCAACTAAATATTCAAATTAACCCACCGCGTCTGGGTACAATATAAAAAACAATCATTCACAGTCCTGAAACAGTGTTAAATTATCATCTGGGAAGAATGCACTATGGCACACAAACATTTGCTTTAGGCGTTGAACAGGACATTGAAAGATATAAAAAAACAACGACAGGCTTTGACCGCGGCGCGGCGGCGCGCCGCTCTGTTACTCCTATCAGGTGATTTCAGACAAACACTTCCCGATATTCCGCGTTCAACGTACGCTGATGAGATCAACGCGTGCTTAAAATCATCGCCACTGTTGCGTAATGTTGACAAAGTACAACTGGAAGTAAATATACATGTTCAAATGCTTGCAAGATCCATCCGCTGAAACATTCTCAAAACAACTGTTAGATATTGGCGACGGAAAAGTTACTACAGATGAAACTGGATGCATAAATTAATTCTTCGTGATTATTGATTCACAAGATGCTCTCATTGAGCAGATATTTCTCGATGTACGCAGACAATATACAAATCATGAGGCTGGCAGAAAGCGCAATTTCAGCAGCAAAAAATGCGGATGTCAACGAATCAAAAGATACAACATTTGGTATCAGGAGACTTGGTGTCATACAAATCTTTCTTCGGTAACTTTACAAATTTCAGCTTTAAGGTTTTAAATTGATTATGAGGCAAAGTTGGTGAATCAGAAGGTCTAGGTGGTGAATTGTGATTTGGTCTTCGAAAATAAAATGGCCAGGAAACTTTTCTTACAAAATCGATACTACCGATAGCTTTTTAGCTTATTCCATTTACAATAAAAATAGAACTCAAATAAGTAAAGTCCAATCAGCCTGAAAAAGGCGATTAACACTAACACGTTGAGAATAGAGAAGCTTTTCAACAATTATTGTTGGATTCTTCGAGCCCGATTCTGTTTATCTAAGTAGCCTAAGAGTTTAAAATAGACCCAGTTACTGAAGATGCTTTTGCGATAAAAATCTGGACAATTTTGGTTTCTTTTATAAACTGAAAAGCCCAAGCTCTTACGTAAAATATGGTTTGTGAAATTTCTAATACCAAAGATCGACACACCTGTTTTTTTTTATTATTCTACGGGCTACATCTTACATCACTAACTCTTCCATCCAAAAAGGTGCTTTACGACACAATGACTTAAAAGTGATCTAGTTTTTTAAAATTGTTATTATTCCACTTTTAGCATGGATCTAGTTTTTGCTCGTCAAAGGTTAAAAAGTGATAAGAGCAGGATATTTATAATTAAACCTCTTTTTGGAAAGCCCTTTATTAACTAGACAAAGTTTGCTAATTTTTAACTTCCCATAGGAAGTTATTGTAATTGGTCCGATTTTTCAGTTTGACATTTTTCGACGTTTCAAGGTCCCTAGAGTCGAAATAAAAGATTTTTAGAGAGATGTTTGTGCGTGCGTGTTTACGTACGTTCGTACGTCCGAATGTCCGTACGTCCGTACGTTCTCGACGCTTTTTTCGCCGTCTATAGCTCAAGAACCAGTAGAGATATCGATTTCAAATAGATTTTGTTAAAGAGATAATAATACAGAAAAATGCAGAAAGGACTCTAAAAAAAATTGAATTTTTACCATAGCAATTTAAAAAAAGGTGAACATTTTGGCTAACCCTAAATATCTGACGAACCAATAACGCTAGAGACTTGAATTAAATTGTATATTATATATTATAACGTGATACTAAACAAGTATATTTTTGGAAAAAATTTCAATTAACGGTTTTTTCTATAAATGAAGACAAATATTTGTCACCTCGAAAATTTTACGAACAAAAAATGATTTTATCTCCAAAACAATTTTGTGCAACGAAGAATAACGTTTTTAACATCCACATTTGTAGTGTATTCTCTCGGTAACTTCACAAATTTCATCTTTAAGGTTTAAATTGATTATGAGGAAAAGTTGTTAAATCAGAAGAAGTCCTTACGAAAATATGGTTTGTGAAATTTCTAATTCCAAAGATCTACACACCTGGTTTTTTTTTTATTCTACGGGCTACAGCTTACATCACTTACTTGACGCAACAGTTCAAAGTGCTTTAGTTTTGAGAAATTGTTATTATTCCACTATTAGAATGGACCTAGTTTTTGCTCATCAAAGGTTAAAAAGTGACAAAAGCGGGATATTTAAAATAAAACCTCTTTTTGAAAGCACTTTATTAACTAGGCAAAGTTTGCTAATACCTTCCTTCACATTGGAATTATTTTTCCTATTGGTAATCAACACCTTGACATCTATCTCCAACACTCACGATAAAATTCATTTACTATGTACATATGTAAGACTTTGAAAACAGAATACGGTAGTCCAGTAGTGATTGTGGGATTGTGGCTTAACTCTATTCGTTTTAAGAAAGATCTATAAATAAATTTATAACAATAAAAATGTCTAAAATAATACCTTAGAGCATTTAGTTAAAATACAAATAAAATAGAAGATTTCCCTACAAATAATCTATAGTAGAAAAATAAATCTTGTCTTCCGCCAAACGCCTTTTGACATTTTCTTTAGGGCCATATCTAACTTCCACTGCTTACAATCTGTCCATTTTTTTTCTTTTTTCAACCAGGAACTTAGCAATCAGAAGTGGTATTTATATAGGTATGTATTATACATTCCCTCAAGACCATTCCAATTTGTATATAGGACAGAATTCATTATGTTCGATGAATACTTTGCTGTGCCAAATTTTCTGAACTTCTATGTATTCAAGTCATAAGAAAATACCAATTCAAACTCAAATTGGTTCTTGGTGGAGAGCCGAAACGACATACAGTGCTACACAGTACAAATATTCTTCGATGTTCGACTTGGACTAAATTTATCTGCACCTCACTGTAAAATATAAGAAGTACAAGTACTGGACACTAACACGTTTTAAGGACATTCGAATTGAGGATTGAGCAGGTTACATGAACCGGCTATTGCGATAATAAGGAACCATTTCCCTTTGATTGATTTTTGATATGTGCTATTAACCTTGGGGTGACCCATACCATCATTTTCTGTTCTATCCGTCATCTAACTTTATATCTAATGGCTAAGTTATGTTCAAAGTCCAGAACAACCACAAAAATAAAACAGATAGAACAAAAACCAACAATAAGACATTTTCTATACGTTCAAAGATAGATTGCCTTACACGTGCGAGTTTGGTCAATGCCGAGTGTTAGATAAATGCGTACCTGATAAGACTCAAATGGATATGTAGCTATAAACAATTTCGTTTTTGTTTTGTTGGAATTAGACAGTTTAGATAGATGATGGAGATGGCAAATAGACGAATGGAATGTTGGTATCTTCTTAATGGTTAAAAAGGACATATATATCCTTAAACCCTTTTCAGGTGTCACTTGATAAATGGTTTGAGGTTGAAAGGTTATTACACTAACTTGTATTTACGAGTATATGGAAAGAAAATCAAAACACCGTAAAAGTTTAACTTACTTTAACATTGCGTACAATATTGAATAATCTTACATCCGCATCTATTAGATTTTCCTAAAACGTCTCTTAGAGGCCATTTAGTTCAGTGTGCTTAAATTTTGTAAGTTACCTTTGAATAACGAAATTTAAATTCTTATCTACATATAATCGTTTTACCACCAGTACTTAACTAAACGATGTTTGTGTCACGTTGCGTTAAAGAACCTACAAATCTAGGTTTATCACTTGTAACATATTTTGTTTTGAAAACTTGTAATTCCGTCGAAAAAGAAATGTCTTCTAGATCCATGGGGTTGTATCCGGTTTTTTAAATTGTTAGTGCCCTTGTAGTATTGCAACCTAATTTATTAAATACATACATACATTTAAATCATTGATAAATGAAATAAAATTATAGTTCATTTTTATTCTTCTCTACTATATAAAAATAAGTCGGGTTTTCCTTCCTGACGCTATAACTCCAGAACGCGCTAACCGATTTCCAAGGTTTTGCATTCGTTGGAAAGGTCTCGGACTCCGTGAGGTTTATAGCAGACAAAATTTAGGACAAATTTCAACAGAAAAGCGGTGAACTCCGTTTAGCTTCCCATAGAAAGCTATTGCAAAAGTTCCGATTTGTGGAATTGAAAATTTTCAAATTTTTTGACGTTTCAAGGGTCCTATATTCTTAACCAAAGCTTAATTTTGGGAACCTTTTTCAGTCATCCATATCTCTAGAAACGTCAGAGATAGCGACTTCAAATAACGTATGAAATCTACAATGAAGGAATGATTCTGGGTGGAATCGGCTAAGGTGATAGTTGACTATCAAATTTTTGATAGTCAAATTGACTATCACCGAGTTTTCCGTCTGTGTAAGCTGATTCAATTCAATTCAATTCGATCGAACAATTTCAGAATATAATTGTCACAATTCATTGTTGCCATGGTGAAATTTTAAAATGATTTCTATAAAATATCTAAATAAAGGTATTAAATTGTCTGTGTTTTAATAACATTCTTACTTTTCTTATGCTTTTTCGAATGTCGTAAGCTTTGTCCGTCACAAGAATGTGTTTTTATACCTAAAAAAGGTAACTGACAAAATTTTCCATTCGTTTTTTGTAAGTGTCTGGTAGCTCTACTCAGAAACGACATGTTTGTAGGAAAACGACGATCAAATTTTTCTAGCGACAGCTTTTTAGGTATCAATTTGACTATCACCTTACACAGATCAAATTCGATTATTTTGACTGTCAACAATCAACAATCACCTTAGCCGATTCCACCCCTGATTGAGGATCAATGCTTGACTATTGCAAACAAGCTACTGATTGAAGTAGGAATGATTGTGCCAAATCGATCGATGCACGATGCATCGAATCGAATTAAATCGAGAGCTACAATACAATGTTGATACATTGCAGGAATTCGTTCGAAATAATGTGCCCTCGCTGAATGAACAGCAAAAACAAGTATACGAAACATTAATGCAAGCGGTGGACAATAATACTGGTGGTCTATTCTTCCTGGACGCACCTGGAGGAACAGGGAAAACATTTGTCAGTTCATTGATTTTGGCCACTATTCGATCAAGATGTGACATAGCTTTGGCGTTAGCATCATCTGGAATTGCGGCAACTCTTCTAGAGGGCGGTCGTAGAATGTGCAATTCTGCGCTTAAGTTGCCACTCAATTTAAACACAATTGATACTCCAACATGCAATTTTTCCCGATCCAGTGCAATGGGAAAATTGTTGATGCAATGCAAGCTCATTGTTTAAGATGAGTTCACAATGGCACATAAGAAATCACTTGAAGCACTTAACTTCATACTGAAGGATCTTCGACGAAGTAAAAACATCTTTGGCGGCTTGATGATATTGTTGGCAGGCTATTTCAGGCAGACGTTGATGCCAATAATTCCCCGTGGAACGCCTGCAGATGAATTGAATGCTTGCCTGAAGGCATCACTTTTATGAAATAACGTAAAAACATTATCGCTAACCACTAATATGAGAGTTCAACTTCAAAATGATCAAAGTGCTGCACAATTTTCCAAACAATTGTTAGCTGTTGGAAATGGAAAAGTGCCAGTTGATGCGACAACTGGATTAATTACTCTTACCAACGACTTTTGGCGATTTGTAGACTCTCAATTAGCTCTTATTGAAAATGTTTTCCCAAACATTAGTGGAATTATCGGAATTATGCCTGGTTTAGTCAACGAGCAATTCTCGCCGCAATGAATAATGATGTTGTACACGCACTGAATTTTACCATTCAATCACAAATCGCTGGCGATTTGGTGACATACAAATCCGTTGATTCCATAACAAATCCCGATGATGTAGTAAATTATCCAAAGGAGTTTTTGAACTCTCTGGAGTTACCGGGATTTCCACCACATAACTTTCAACTCAAAGTTGGTTCAGTTATTATCATATTGCGTAATTTGAATCCACCGCGACGGTATTCGACTTGCGGTGAAAAGACTTATGCCGAATTTGATTGAGGCAACCATTATTAACGGAAAGTACGCAGGTGAAAATGTACATATGTATTCCTCGAATACCAATGATTCCGACTGATCTTCCGTTTGACTTCAAACGATTGCAATTTCCGGTTCGCCTTGCGTTCGCAATGACAATTAACAAGTCGCAAGGCCAATCGCTTCGAGTTTGCGGGATAAATTTAGAAAATCATTGTTTTTCACATGGGCAGCTATACGTTGCGTGTTCACGAGTTGGGAAACCGTCTGCTTTGTTTGTGTTAACGTCAGACCAAAAAACAGAAAATGTGGTTTACCAAAGAGCACTTCAATTTGCGGACAAGTATAACGCTTCGATTCAGTATTTACTTCGGATTCACTTTCATTTTTTACTTAAAGAAGTTCAACTAAATTACACTTCATTTTTGTAATCGAAATGAATTCATTACTGTTGTGAAATGAAATAAAATTTTTCCTTTTCAAATATAAAACAAAAAAATAATTTTTCTTCATCTTTTAATTCACAAACGAAATGTTACAAAAAACGAAGCCATCTGGTGGCGAAACGGAGTTCGCCGGGTTTGCTAGTTTTGTATAAAAACGACAGAAAGAAAATAAATTTACAATTTCAAAGTTCAAAATAAAGAAAAATAAAATAAAGAAAATGAAAATTTATAATATCAAAATAAGTTTTTAAAATGGCTCTATATGACATGTAAACGCCGTGGATTTTGTTTAAGTTAGGAGGCCTTTAAGTAACGTTACTTAAATGTAAAATTGATTATAAAGGGTGATTTCGCAGCTATACCGGCCAGTGTAAATGATGACCATCAATTATCGATTCGTCGCACACAGCACGCGCAACAATGGACTTATTTAGAGGCGAGTTCGGTGAACATTTTATTTCACGTTCGGGACCGGTCAATTGGCCGCCTAGACCGTGCGATTTAACGCCTTTAGTCTATTTTTTGCGGGGTTATGTTAAAGCTCATGCCTATGCAGACAAGTCCGCTTCAATTGATATTGGAAGACAACATTGAAGCATTTATTCGTGAGATACCGGCGGAAATGTTGGAAAGAGTATGCCAAAATTTGACTAAGCGGATGGACCATTTGGGGCGCGGTCAAGGTCAACATTTGCCTGAAATAATCTTCAAACATGAAATTATATCGACCGTACTATCGATTCAAATAAAGATTTCATGCATTTTTCTGAATTTTATGTGTTTTTTTGAAAAACTTTCCTATAGCTTTTAAAAAATCACGCTTTATATAGCGATTTCGCACTTAAGAGCTACTTAGAGGTTTTTAAAGTAACGATGACTTTAAAATGTCTTTATAGTTACGACTGTTAATCTTTAATAATAAAGATTGAAAATAAAATCACTTTTAAAAATACTAATTTTGTTCCATTTTTGAAATAACGAAACTATTTGAACGTCACAAACGGTAGAGGGACAGATAATTGCATTTATCGTATTTTGGGCTTGAAAACGAATCGGGATATCAAAAGAAGTTTGCTCTTTATTAAAGAATGTTCAATGTTATTCTGGGAAAACTTTCATAAAAGCCAGACGTTTCTCAGAATTCTTAATTGCAGATATTGTATATGTAGTAACTTATGCATGTGTACATTCTGCATGTGCAATACATACAGTACATAAATGCCACTTTTTATAAAGTCGTGTTCTTGTGCATAACATTGAGAAAATGTCTGTACCCACTAGAGAGTGTTAATTACTTTGTTTGACAGAGTTATTGAACATGTCTAGTCTTTAGTTAGGGAATGTGAACACGGTCACCAAGGGAACAATTATTAAGATGTTAGATGTGCCCTAATAGAATTTTAAATACTCGTAAATAAAACATGTTAGTTATAAGGAAGATTTCACCCTTGAAATGAACGTGCCTTTGGAGGTGTATGCGTCAGGTTTTATGTCGATATGAAAACAAGTAAGTAAGTAAGTTTGAATTTAAAAGCTTTGGCTTAGCCGTCAACTTGATTGACAAAATAGTTTTGATTTAAAAATGAATAAAATAAAATAAAATAAATACATTTTCAATAAAATATACAATTCACAAAATAATACAAAAATACAAACCTATTGATGTTTATTCATATGTTTTGATTAACAACATTCTGTATTTTGTTTACTGATTTTATATAATTCGTTAGGGTTTTCCATATTCACATACATAAATGTACATTTAAGAGTATAATAATTTTTGCAATTAAAGAGCAGGTTTTCCTTAAGATAGGAAAAATGCTAAAAATATTTAAGGAAGCTTTCTTTGACTTTTGGTTACAGAGCTAGCAAAATTATTGAAGATCACATTGTACCATTTAGGGCTAGTACCTTACACCTTGTTTTTAATAATAGAAAAATTTCACTATACATAGCTTAGCAAATCGTTAAAATATTTTTGAAAGCCCAGGTTGTAAAATGGCCATATACAATTTAGCTTTGAGATTCTTCTGCTCTTTAAGTAAATTCATTACGAGTTGCATCATTATTCTTTTGTGTAATGTTGAACAGATTAAGTTTTGAAATTAAGCAGGTTATTCAGGTCAATAATAAAGATTACAATGTAATTATTTTCTATTGATGGTCATCTTTTATACCACTAGTCTGCATTCAGCCCCGTCGAGATGGGGGGAGGGGGAAAGGGGGGAAACCCCCCGGGCCCGGGATTTTCTAGGGGCCCGTAAAATTTAAAGCAATGAGGAGTGTTTTTTTTTTCAATATAGGTACTCTAAATTCATCATCAACATACCTATTCCCACTTATTTTTAGGAGCCCGAAAATTTAAAATTATTCATGCTTTCGCAATCGGGCCCCCTGTTTGCATTTATCTGTCAATCTATCAGTCACAAGCTTGCCGATCTGGGCCCCTGATTATTATTGGCGTACATTTTTGTTAATATTTAATGTAAAATTGGGAAACTCTGAACCATTGAAAGAAAGTTATAATAAATTGTTTCGCTTTTCTTATTTAATTTAACGTAAATTTCAAATTTATTTTATTTTGAAAATTTTTAAAGTCAAAATAAGGGGCCCGGCAAATTAAAACAAAACACAAATATTCATTTCGGTTTCTGTTTTTATAAAGTTTTTTTTCTTCTATTTTTGTTTCTGCTGTAAACGAAATTTTTGATTCGGTTTCGGGGGACCGGAAAATCCCACCAGGGGACTAGGAATGGCAATCTTATTGGAGAGAGAAATAATGGTAATTTTTGGGCATTTTGGAATTAATTAGTCATTATGACCCCTTACTTCAGGAGCACTTGGAAAAATTAAGAATTTCAGAACAAGAGCACAAACGTTTGCAAGTCCACTACCTTTCCGTTGAGATTCAAAATGAGTTCATCAAAATTTGTGCCCAACATGTGAATTCCGTTATTTTGAAGGAGATTGAAAACGCCAAATACTTCGCTATAATTGTCGATGCAACACCCGATTCAAGTCATGTGGAACAAAACACATTTATTTTGCGATATCTGCGCTTTGAAGAAAATGTAATCACCATACAAGAACGGTTTTTGGAATTTGTCGATTGCAACAAAAAAACTGGCACCGCAATAGCTGATTTGATCTGCGAAACATTGGCAAAGAACGAAATCCCTTTAGAAGACTGTTGTGCAAAAGGCTATGAAAATGGAAGCAATATAAAAGAACAGTATAATGGTGCACAAAGGCATATATTAAACAAAATTCCGAATGCCGTGTATTCACCATGTGTAGCTCACAGCCTTAACTTGTGTGGAGTCGATTCAGCGAAATGTTGTACTAACGCAATAACATTTTTTGGAGTTGTTCAAAAGTGTTTCAAATTGTTTAGCGGCAGTGCCCAACGTTGGGAAATTCTTAAGAAAAATGTGCCCGGATCCCTTCACAAACTTTCCGATACAAGATGGTCAGCTAGAATTGAGGCAGCGAAACCATCTGAAAAACCTTAGAACATCATTAGAAGCCTTAAGTGATATTAATTTTACTGAAACTGAAACTCGAAGAGATGTAAATGGCGTTTTAAAATATATGCACAAATTTGAACGCGTCCTGATGTCTTCGATTTGGTGCAAGGTTCTTAGCGCTATAAATGAAAGAAGTATCATTCTTCAAGCCAGAAACATGACTATTGATGTTGAAACTCGAAATCTTGACAACTTGATCTCCGATTTGAACTTTATTCGAAACGAATGGGATCAAATTTATCTGAATGCAAAGCAGTTGCTACTGGGTTGGGGGATTTTCCAGAGTCGTTCCCATCGAACCGAAAAAGGAAATTAAAGAGACATTTTGGAGAAAATCGGGGAGCTGGAGAACAAATTGAAACAGACGAAGAAATAAATTTCAAGAAAAACACCTTTTAAGTCATAGTTGATTCTATTATATCTGGAATTTCTCGTCGGTTCGATACGATGAAGAATTTGAATGCTACATTATCATTTTTGTGGCAGTTTTCAACAATAGACGAAATTGAGATTAAAAACTCCGCTACAAGGTTCATCCAAAAGTATAACTCGCATGTGTCTCAAGAGTTGAAAGAAGAAATAATTCATCTGAAAAAACAATTTTGAAGCAGAACTTCCGCCATTATGTTTGCTCAATACTATTTATTCCCAGGACTTGGAGACGATTTTCCCCAACATTTGTATTGCTCTCCGTACCTGTAACCGTATAGCTAGTACCGAACGTTCATTTAGCATCCTTGCCAGAAAAAGAATTTTCATCGTTCGTGGCTCATCACAAGATCGTGTTTCTGGACTTGCTACACTATGTATCGAAGAACCTTTGGCAATGAAATTGAATTTCATTGAATGCAAACTAATTCTAATGAAAATATTGTGATAATATTTTAATATAAAGAAAAACAATAAAGAGTATTTAATGTAAACCTTTTAAATACATGCAAAAAGACCAATTTCAAATACTTTTACTTCGCTCTATTTTATTTTCATAGTAGGTAATAGATCTTCATGCTAATTTTTTTTTTAAATAGGTAATCGACCAACCAAAATGTCGTTGGCAATATCGAATTGAAAGTATGATTCTGTTCGGAATCTGATCCACTCGCATGTAGAATTATTTTCTATCCATCTTCTATTTCAACTAAACTGGACTATACCCGTGAGATTGATTTGATGATTAACACTTATTTTTCGGTTCACCAATTTCATGCTATTCGTAATTGAAATTAGAACGTACCATATTAGTAGGCATGAACTTTGAAAAAAATGGTAAATATGGGGGGGCCCGAGATTTTTCCGTCCCGGGCCCGGAATTCCTCTCGACGGCCCTGTTTAAGACATAATAAGGTAATAATTATAGTCTTGTTGTGAAACGCGATTTTGTGCAAAGTGATTTAGCTGGTGAAAAAAAAGTAATAGAAGCAATTTTTTTTGGACAGTGGTTATTAATAATGGATTCATTTAGAGCTGGTATGACTAATTATATTTGGGTTTTGAAATAATTTGTAAGTTAGGTGAATTATTGAAAAAAAGTTGATTCTTGAAAGATGGAAAAAACATTACCACTTAAAGATACGTTAGCACTATACTTAGATCTTGATCTTTCCTAAAAAAAATATAATATATATTGAGATCTGTAGTTAACGATTTTCATAAGGATTTATTTCCTAGTTTATATAAGTTGAGAAATTTCAAAAAGCAAATGCTTCCGAAAAAAGAGAAGTTTCGGAAACCACTGCCTCTGTTGACCTTCAGGAACTTCTCGAAAAAACTGTTGAAAGTATTGCCAATATTTCGAAAGTAAAGGGCGGCACACATGCCATTCTCACATGTAAATGGGGCTTTGACGGAAGTTCCGGTCATAGCCAATATAAACAAGTTTTTTACGATTCGAAAAACACGGATGAGTATCTTTTTTTGATAGCATTATCACCTTTAAAATTGGTTGAAGAAAGTACCGGTGTTGAGTTATGGAAAAATCTTCGATATTCCTCTACTATGTTTTGCCGTCCGATTAAGTTCATGTTCTTTAAGAAATGCCCAGAATTTGTAAGAAATGAGGAAACCAAAATGAAATCTCAGATCGTTAAATTTGTTTATGATCAGTTTTTCAGAAGCAAAAATATTTTATTTTTTTCCTTTTTATAGAACAACTCACTCCCAAGACCAAAAAAAGGCTATAGTTTAAACATTTCATTTAAGTTGATATTTACAATGGTTGATGGGAGCATATGTAACATTTTATCAAACACCAATTGTGCATCATAATTTTTTTTTTGTGGAGCAACTCCTAAGGAAATGAATTTGGTGCAAGTGCATGAAAAACCAGTATTTGAAGTATTTCATTCATGGCGGGTTGGAAAAGACTCCAAAAACAAGAAAGTGTTTGATGAAAGAAGAAGCGCTTGAAGCAACCAATAAGGAATTCCGAAAAAATCGGCTTGGTCACCCAAGAAAGTCATCCCGTGTTAACACTAACCAAGACATTTTGACAATCTTGCTTCTCAGGTCCGATCCTTTAATTTCTAATCTTAGAAAAAAAGAGCTGAGATTATGTAAGGAAGATCAAAAAGAAATTGCTCAATATCTCCAAACAAGCGAATGCATTGATACCTCTTCGCCTTCTTTTACTTCTAGTTTTGAAGATAATGAACAATCTGACTCGGATTCTTAAATAATTGTAATTTAAATAAATACACACATACATACATATGTATGTATATGTTTGAAATATTTATTTTTTGTTTTTATTTTTCTTGTCTTTTGTTTTTGTTTTATAGTTTTTAAAAATATATTTTTGAACAATGAATGTAGTAACAAAATCTTTAAAAGTGGGCGTGTCAGTGGGTGGACATGACTTTTTTGTGCTTCTAAACTTAGCTACAAAATTAAATCCCTATTTTTCAATCAAATTGTTCAAGTCGATCTTGAGATATAATCGATATTCAGAAGTGGGCGTGGCAGGGGGCGTAAATATGACGCGAATTTTAGAGAAACTCATTAATTATTGCATTTAAAACAATTTTGCTACTAAAAATCAACTTAACCCTTTCGGTACGAGAGTGGGACAGAACAAAGAATATTTATATGTAAACGTACCACTCCCGTCCCGAAAGGATTAACTACGGAAAATAGAATTTTGTCCACTGTCCCCATACGAACGATGCACTGTGCGTCGTCACGATACGTTTCAAGGTCCCTAAAAACTTAATCAAATATTTTTAGAGAGATATCTGTGTATATGTAATATTCATAATATACTATTCATTGGTCAATTCAATTGTTCTAACCACCCACTCAATTTTCTTGAGAGTCATTTCTGCATCTTTCTGCATTATTATCTGTATAACATTATTTATTTGAAGTTGATATCTCCACTGTTTCTTGAGATATGGACGACAAAAATAGCTTCCCGAATGTACGAACGTACGTACACACGCACGCACAGACATCTATGTACCAATCTTTTATTTAGGTTCAAGCGACCTGATAAATGTCAACATTTTCAATTCGACAAATCGGACCGATTACAATAACTTTCTATGGGAAGTTACTTAAAAAAGCACCTGACCTTCCAAAGATCAACCGTTGACATAAACGAATATCAACGGCCGATTTTTCACTTAAATGAATTTTCCTTGAATCTAAGTAGGCACACAATCCGTTTAAAATTATTCATGCCTATCAAATGCCGTCACGATTTATGGACTAAATTTAACCTCGAGGTTATTATCAGCAGTACACTCCTAGATGGCCTTTTCATGATGCAAATTTAACTGACATCATTCGATTGACTTAAGAAATTTATCCAATGATTGGATTCTTCTTCTTTCTATACGCATATAACGTCAATTCCATAAACACAGAAATGCCATCGTTTTACGAGGAACATAATAATATCTGTAGGTTGACGTTAAAGTTCACCTTTGGCCGTAACGATATCAAAGGACTCGCTGAACTATTTCCGTCCGTCCTCATATATCCGCCAGGGGATAATAGAGATGTCATCAATGGCGGATCCAGGGGGGGGGGGTCGTAGGGGTCATGACCCCCCCCTGGGAGATAATTTGTTTGCTTTTTCGTAGGAATTCCCTTCAATTCAAAACTGATCGTATTGCGTTAATGGATACGACCCCCATTATATTTTGAATTATTTATTTCTTGTATATGAAAACAACGTATTTTACTTCCTTAAACTTTGTTGCTCAAAGTACTGAGGACAGGACCAAGAACATAATATGAATCGGAAATTCAGCCTATTCCAAAAACGCAGCACAAATTCATCAACTTTTGACCAACTGACGATCCAGGGGGGGGTCATATGAACCATAAAGCTTATACAGTTAAGTTGTATAAGTAAAGATTTCATCTATAGATTTATTAGTAATTTAACGACATTCACCAAAAAGTGGTTTGTTGTCAAAAAAAATTAAATTTTTGTTTTCACTCAATTTAGAATTTGAAAAAACTTTAGTAATGCTTTAAATTATTTTCATAAAAATTGTTTCTAAGAAAAAGAGCAAATATTCAGGTTCTTAAGAAGAAACCTTGAATACGAGATCATCATAATTTTATATTAAGTTGCCTTTAAATTCCTTAAACTAGCCTTCAATTTTATTATTACATTTTTTTGTCACATATAACTAGTGAACATGGAAGTGATTTTTACTTTCGACATATAGGAACTATGTATATGGCAAGTTTTGCATTAGTAAACAATTTCGAACTAGAGCTTTTAATCAAATATGACATTACGACGGTAGAGAAGTCGAAAAAAGTGGGTACCCCGATTCCGTCCGTCTGTCTGTCTTTCCTGGCTCCTACAGTCCAAACAATTGTGTTGATTGAAATATTAAGGTTTTCAGCCGATTAGCGTAAGGCGTTTTTTTTCAGTTTATTAATACGAAAAATAACAGCAGTCCCAAATTTTTTGGTTTAAACATGTGATTTTTCTAAAACTTTCTCTAAATTTTGTGTTCTTAATTTGGCTTCTTTCTACAAGAAAAACATATTTTGGTATTGCTCCAGAAGGGTACCCCTCAAAAACCTTTATTTTGTTTTTAAGTTTTCTCAAGAACTAATGGACCGATTTCAATAATCTTCTCTTTCTGTGCAAGCTCATTTTGATGATCAAATTGATGATGATTTTTTATGATTAAAAATGTATTTTCTTTTTTGATTTTTAAAAAAATATTAATTTTGTTTACAAAACTCGATATCTCAGAAAGGGGTCAACATTTTTTGACGAAATTTAAATGTAAAATGCACAATGCACATATATTTATAAGCTCTTTATTTAGTGCTTACCAAAAATATTTTTAAGACAAAATTTAATATTTAAAATGATTTTCGAAAAAAAAATAAGTTAATCTAGATTTTTTGACAAATAAAATGGCATTTAAATTTTTAAGAAAAATTTATTTTGCAGGTACATTTTTTAATCTTAAAATATAGGAAATATTTTTAAACAGAATTTTTGGAAGAAATTAACAAGTTCTAGCGACCAAATCGTGCATTTTATTTATTTCAAAATTGGTTTTCTGTTTAATATGAAGATCTTAAAAAAATAAATAAATCTACTTTTGAAGTGAATTTGCTTTGGATGCTCTAGAACTAATATTTAAACACGAATTTCGTTAATATAAATGTCCCAAAAACAGCAAAAGTGACACTTTTGTTAAACTATTGGCTAATTGAAAACATAATAAACGGGTCATATCTATTGATACACAAGCGTTGAATCTCTTGAGATTTGAAGTGAAAAGAGATTCTGAAACGTGTAATTTCTAAGTGCCACACAAACGTTTCTTCCCAACTTATTTGTTTATCTTAATTTGTTTTAATTTAATTTTTTAGAGAAATTATGTACTTAAATGCACAAATTTTTCTCTCTAAAATTTGAAAGTTTTGTTGACTCTTTTAAGATCAAAATACGACTGATAGCGATAGTAATAATAGACTCCCAAAAATTGAGTTCGAAAAAACTTCGTCAAAAAAAGCCCGACATTTCTTCATATCAGATCCTCTCTAATTTTCTGGATTTTTGAATTTTTTTAGCGTTCTTAGCATAAATAGAAATTTATACAAGAAAAGCATATTTTATTTTTAAAAAAAGCTACGTTTCAAAACAATTTCTTACATTTCTGCGTGAAATGCAGCAAAAACCCTCTCAACTATTGTGTTTTAGCTCTTAAATAGGGCATATTTAGAAAACTTTTGGAATTTAGGAATGCTTTCATATGTAGGTAGTCATCCAAATTAAATAGTTAGACCATACCTTGCTGGACAACAGTGTTCTAAAATAATTTGATAACTAAAGTTGTCATTTTAGCAATTGAAATGTGTAATGTAAAGGTAGGTTAATATACTCGTACACATTATGTTATTTAAATTTTGTTAGCCTCCTTTACAAAACATTAAAGAACCTTTTTAAGCGGTGAGTAAAAACTCATCTAAGTGTGTGACCCCCCCCTGATGAAAAGTCTGGATCCGCCCTTGGATGTCATCTACAGCACTTAAATAGGTTTTATGATGAGAACATGGCAGCGTCATATTACTTGAAATAGGAAGCTGCAGGTGTATGGTTATATAGTCATTTTGCCGTGGCATGGCGTGCGTGGTTATAAGATTGATTAAAAAGAGTGCATAAAATATTTGGTGTTTGAAGCTCCGAGTATCCGATATAACAAAATTCAAAAATTATTCAAGGCGATTGAATTAATGGTCTTGAAATTAGTTTTATGAAAAATTTTAACAATTTTTAGGAGGTGATATTAATAAGGAGAACAGGATTGACAAGGCATGTTCAAAGTTTCAAGTTAATCGGTTCAAAATTAGTTTAAATGTTTGAGTACTAAAAATCATGTATAATTTCGCAATACCTTCAATACTAGAATTCAAAATCCGAGTACTCAAAGTTTTTTCTCGGCCACAAGCCTTTAGGATATCATTATTTGAAGTCAGTTTTTCGAAAACTCTAGAGTGGCCTGAGGCATTAAATGAAAAGTCAAATCTTACGTTCTCAGTAACAATATATCTTTGTTCTTCAACCAACTTCTTGATAAGCCTTGGACGATGGTGTTTCCCGACTTTTCGTGAATAAGCATAAATAAATAAATAAATTAGGTGGCGCAACAGTCCATGAAGAACCAGGGCCTAGTGACCCTAAAACTATAAAACAAGTATGTAAGCCGGCCAAGTCTTAAAACCCCATCCTGACTACCCACTATCAAGCACCGCCGATTGAAGCCACCAAAACTGGTTCTCCTGCTTCACCCTATCAATTCGGTCCCGTTCGTACACAGCCCTACTGAGCCCAAGGAGCTCTGCTCCGCCTTGTGTCATGACGTCCCGATTGTACAGAAGTCTCCTATCCACAGTTCGTCGTTTGACGTGGTAGATTAGCGGAACTGCCAATATATCCTGTATCAGACCGCATCTATCTAAAAAGAGGAATGCCTCTGGTGGAATGAAGCCGCTCAAGCGTGCACCTTCAAAATACTCGTCGTTCGGATAGAACGCCCCGAAAATTAAGTTGTTGGTCGAAGACATAGCTCTTGCAATGTGACCTCGAACGAGTTTTATCACGAAATTGTCAATTCCGTTGATTCGAGCCCCGTTGTATAGGACCTCGTTGGACTAGTAATGCACGAAAGAAGATTCCGCTGTTCGATAAACACTACCGCTCTTCTCCATCTGGGAAGGGGCAACTTCACTCTGCGGTCAAGCCGACTGCTGTAAAACAGACCGAAGGCTCCTCTGGCTCTGGTCAGAGCAGCATTTATATGTTTGTCGAAATATAAATACTGATCTAACCAGATACCGAGGTACGCTTTCCGTGAAGATCAACGATGACCATCTTTCACCAATTCTTGCACGTATCCCACAGAACAGAATTGTCTCCGACTTCTGGACAATTATTTTCAGTTTCCAGGCGTCGCAATATCGCTGAATCTTGTTGAAATCACGCTGCAAGAGAATTCTAATAACCACAACCTTTCGGACTGTTCGTCGGCGTACGCAATTGCTTTTGTAAGACTACCTATCAGATCGCTGGTGTAATTGCTGAAGAGAATCGGCGAATTCACCGCTGCCTGTTGAAGACCATTTTTGATTAGGAATGTTGTGTTAGAAGTTACATTGTCACTTTTGACAACAAACTTTCTACCGTTAAACATATCATAAAGTATATACAACAATGGTTTGCTTATGCCAAGCCTGCCCAGTTTTAGGTAAAGACCTTTTAACCATACAATGTCAAAAGCCTTTTCCAAATCAACCAGAACAGCACCTGTGCATTGTTGTTTTGATTTATTCCATTGCACATCAGAAACGAGTTTAGACGCAGCATAAATTGTGTCATGACCCGCCTTGAACTCGAACTGTTTATCCGGAATTATTTTGTTGTCCGCAGCCCACTGAGTCAGAGCCCTACTGATGATCTTCTCGAAAACTTTGCTGGTGCTCAGAAAAAGACTTATCGACCGAAGATTTGACGGGTTTGAGTTGTCCTTTCCCTTTTTCGGGAGAGGATGAACCACAGCGGTCTTCCAATTTTCCATTATTGAAGAGTGTGGTATAAATGTCAATTGCCTCCATCAGTAAATGTCTTAGTACAACGTCGACACCTGCTGACTTTTTGTTTTTTATTAAATTGAAGATGATCTGAAGCTCAACCTTCGTCACTAACAAGGACAGTCCAACGCACTTACCATTACGCCACGGGTAACACTAGATCACCCGTGGCGTGATGGTGATCAACTTAGCTTGGAAAAACATTTGTTGAAACAAAAGAATTGTCTTGTCCGCTAAATACAAAATATTTAGCTCAGTAGACAAATCAACCCTTTGATATGCTTCTTAAGTTTTGGGGTGCCGATGAGTATGAAGAAATAGAAGAATTACCTAGGAATTTCCTAAAAAAACCTCTTCAACCTTCTTCGAAATACACCAAATTACTATTTATACCTAGGAACCTGTATTCCTCAACTCATAGCTAATACACTTAAGTCTTAAGCCAACTTTATTTTTAAGTTAAGCAGTCGTTATGATATTTCTCGACCGCCAAAGAAACTGAATGCAGACAGGGCCGTCGAGAGGAATTCCGGGCCCGGGACGAAAAATCTCGGGCCCCCCATATTTACCATTTTTTTTAAAGTGTTAATCATCAAATCAATCTTACGGGTATCGTCCAGTTTAGTTGAAATAGAGGATGGATAGAAAATAATTGTAAATGCGATTAGATCAGAATCCGAACAGAATCATACATACATACATACATTAAATTCGATATTGCCAACGACATGTTAGTAACTGATAATACGGTCGATTAACTTAAAAAAAAAATAGCATGAAGATCTATTACCTATACTATGAAAATAAAATAGAGCGAAGTAAAAGTATTTGAAATTTTTCTTTAAAAAAAAACTAAGTATTTTAAAAGTTTTGCATTAAATACTCTTTATTGTTTTTCTTTATTAAAATATTATTACAATGTTTTATTAGAGTTAGTTTACATTCAATGAAATATTTTCTTTTGGCAAACGAGCTTTCCTAGCTTTCTGAGCAGCAAAACAACTTATAATTGCATCGAAATTCAATTTCCTTGGCAAAGGTGCTTCGATGCATAGTGTAGAAAGTCTGGAAACACGATCTTGTGATGAGCCCGAACGATGAAACTTCTTTGTTCTGGCAAGGACGCTAAATGAACGTTCCGCACTAGCTACGGTTACAGGTGTGGTGGAACACACACGGAGAGCAACACAAATGTTGGAGAAAATCTTCTCCAAGTTCTGGGAATAAATAGCATTGAGCAAACTCAATGGCGGAAGTTCTGCTTTAAAATTGGTTTCATAAATGTGTTTCAGATGAATTATTTCTTCTTTCAACTCTTGGGATGCATGCGAGTTATACTTTTGGATGAACCTTGTAGCGGAGTTTTTAATCTCAATTTCGTCAATTGTTGAAAACTGCCATAAAAATGATTCAAATTTTTCATCGTATCAAACCGACGAGAAATTCGAGATATAATTGAATCAACTATGACGTAAAAGGTGTTTCTCTTGAAATTTATTTCTGCGTCTATTTCAATTTGCATTCTGGCTCCTCCATGTTCTACATAATGTCTCTTTAATTGCCTTTTTCAGTTCTATGGAATCCAGTAGCAACTGCTTTGCATTCAGATAAAAATTAATCTCATCCGATCGAAGAACAAGTTGTCGAGATCTTGAATTTCAACGTCAATAGTACTGTTTCTGGCTCGAAAAAGGAAACTTCTTTCATTTATAGTGCTAAGAACCTTGCACCAAATCGAAGACATCAGGACGCATTCAAATTTGTGCATATATTTTAAAACGCCATTTACATCTCTTACAGCTTCAGCAGTTAAATAAATATCGCTTAAGGCTTCTAATGATGTTCTAAGCTTTTTCAGATGGTTTCGCTGCCTCAATTCTAGCTGACCATCTTGTATCGGAAAGTTTGTGAAGGGATCCGGGCACATTTTTCTTAAGAATTTCCCAACGTTGGGCACTGCCGCTAAACAATTTGAAACACTTTTGAACAACTCCAAAAAATGTTATTGCGTTAGTACAACATTTCGCTGAATCGACTCCACACAAGTTAAGGCTGTGAGCTACACATGGTGAATACACGGCATTCGGAATTTTGTTTAATATATGCCTTTGTGCACCATTATACTGTTCTTTTATATTGCTTCCATTTTCATAGCCTTTTGCACAACAGTCTTCTAAAGGGATTTCGTTCTTTGCCAATGTTTCGCAGATCAAATCAGCTATTGCGGTGCCAGTTTTTTTTGTTGCAATCGACAAATTCCAAAAACCGTTCTTAGATGGTGAACACATTTTATTCCAATCGCAGATATCGCAAAATAAATGTGTTTTGTTCCACATGACTTGAATCGGGTGTTGCATCGACAATTATAGCGAAGTATTTGGCGTTTTCAATCTCCTTCAAAATAGCTGAATTCACATGTTGGGCAGAAATTTTGATGAACTCATTTTAAATCTCAACGGAAAGGTAGTGGACTTGGAAACGTTTGTGCTCTTGTTGTTAAATTCTTACTTTTTCCAAGTGCTTCTGAAGTAAGGGGTCATAATGACTAATTAATTCCAAAATGCCCAAAAAATTACCATTATTTAGCTCTCCAATAAGATTGCCATCGCCTCGTATTCCTAGTCCCCTGGTGGGATTTTTCGGTCCCCCGAAACCGAATCAAAAATTTCGTTTACAGCAGAAACAAAAATAGAAGAAAAGAAACTTTATAAAAACAGAAACCGAAATAAATATTTGTGTTTTGTTTTAATTTGCCGGGCCCCTTAAATTGACTTTAAACATTTTTAAAATAAAATAAATTTGAAATTTACGTTAAATTAAATAAGAAAAGCGAAACAATTTATTAGAACTTTCTTTCAATAGTTCAGAGTTGCCAAATTTTCCATTAAATATTAACAAAAATGTACTCCAATAATAATCAGGGGCCCAGATCGGCAAGCTTGTGACTGATAGATTGGCAGATAACATGCAAACAGGGACCCGATTGCGAAAGCATGAATGATTTTAAATTTTTGGGCCTCTAAAAATAAGTGGAAATAGGTATGTTGATGATAAATATAGAGTATATTCTCATTGCTTTCAATTTTACGGGCCCCTAGAAAATCCCGGGCCGGGGGGTTTCCCCCCCTTCCCCCCCTCTTTACGGGGCTTCTTAAACAAGTCCGCTAATCTATCATACATATAAAAAAAAAAAACTATAAATACTTAATAGTTATTCAACATGTGCTAGACCCAAATCAAAGCCTAATAGAACAAAATTGCATTTTTTATTTTTTTATTTTTGTCCATTGGTCAACGCACTGTGCGACGTCGAGAAATGTAACAATTTTCAATTCGACAAATTGGACCGATTGTAAAAACTTCCTTAAAGAAGTTAAAAAAACGAACTTTTTAGAATATTTTCGAATAAAACTTAACCGTATTACTATGTGCGTTTCAATAAATTTCTTCACTAAAAATCAAACTACAAACATTTCAAGTTTAATCAGAATGGTTGAAGTAATTTTTGAGAACATTTAGTTTCTTGTATAGGAATAAATGACCAATTTATAAACGGATATATTCTGAACTAACCATTAAAGCTCTAGTTAAAATTAGATTGAACGTAGAGAACTGACTCATTTACCTTCACACAGAACGCGAACGGATGAAACAACGAAACCTCTTTTATCTCCATCATAGTTATGTTTACTTTGATTTATTATGTTTTAAAAAACAATTATATTCATTTTATTTTCTTGTTTAAATCCAATGCCTTTCATTTCATATACATAAATATATTAGTCAAATATGTAATAATTTGAACTTAAGAAAATATTGCCTAACTTCATTTTAAAGCCACAATATTTCTTCTACCACGTCTTGATAGTGAACCTTTCCAAATTTATATAACTAAATAAACTTTAAATAAGTCCCTTAAATAGAATTGAAAATTCCCTCCCATTCCACATTCATCCATTCATCAATTCTCTTCATTATTCTCTCACATGTCCTTATATCCTATTTAACCATTCGAATAGGGTTTTCATTTTTTGATGAAGGTTAGACATAAAGCCCTTGCAATCTTGTTTCCAAATCAGTTTGTTCCTTATTTTGTTTTCTTTGTTATTCAAATAACTTTATGGTTCTTTGAATAGGTTTAGGTACCCATAATGATATATATATATATAATGTACCGTACCTCTACGTCCTACGTACAAACATTATCCTTATTTAAGTTCGTGACGAAATTCTTTTGTTTTATTTTTCCGAATTTTTCAAGGCAAATTATTTGTGGAGACATTTTTTTGAGATTTGATTTTGAAAATGAACGTTTCATTGAAAATAAAAACAAAAGACTTATCCATACCCATTTCTGACAGAAGAGAGCATCTATCTATGACATCTAAATATAAGGCAGATAGTATAAAACAATTTCAAAACATGGTTCTATTTTAATTGTGTTTAGTTTAGCCGTAAAGAAGAACATGACGAGACTAAAAATATTCCTTGTATATTAATTTGTTTTGATATTGAGGCATAAATAAGTTATACTTCATTCAGAGTCAACGAATGTAGTAGGTAATCAATCAAAAGTAGTTTTAATAAATCGTTGATTTGGTTAAAGCTGTTGGTTGAAGGCCATGTGTTAGGCAAGCTTCAAGGTTTCTATGATCGATTTGTCTTAAAGATATTGTGCCACGTGCTTCTTCAACTCGCTTAAAGAGGATGGTGCCAGTACTACAGATTACATTTTTGGATGTAGGGAGAGTTAAGGCAAACACAAAAAAATCATATCCCGGGTTTTTTGATTAATTTTTTAATTATAATTAAAGAATAGTTTAAGGGCTAAATATTGTTTAGACTATAGAAATATTAGACTATAAAATTTGATTTCTCAAAAAAAAACTTTTTTTGAAAATCGTTAAGCGATATGTACGCGGTCAACGTAAAGAGTCAACGCGATGACTCTCTGACGTCACCAAGAATCAAATTGTCTGTGTCGCCGCACCGACAACGTTTACAGCGGTAATGCATTAGACGTTGACTATGTATTGTAGATTTATGACACCCTCCGGTCAAAGTTGTCCCAAAATGCGTTGACGCGTTTGTGTCTGTGAGCCAACGTGACGTTTAGTTAGCTCTGTGAACGCTCGTAAAACATTGACGATCACACAATTTGACAAAATAATGTTAATGTGAGTCAACGTTAATTTTATTTTTTTCATTTTAGGAAAGGAGAGAATATTTACATTGGCAAAAAAGGATATTTTTGGGTAGTTTTAAATTTTACGAAACTAGGGCCTTACTCAACAATCTTCTCTATCTAGCTCGGTCCCTAGCTAGATGTCTTCAGTTTCGCGCTCCATGTTGGTTTGGATCACTTTCCACACGCGTCACCTGATCCACAATCTTCCTCTGCTGCGCTGTCCTGTGGGTGTTGATTCGAAGACTTTCCGGGCCGGAGCATTGATTTCCATGCGCTCTACCTTATCCAGCCATCTCAGTCTGACTAAGTCTACGTCCCGTACAACTCGTCGTTCCATCTTCTCATCCACTCACCTTCTATGCATACGGGACGGTAGATCACGATAAGAATACGAACTTTTCTATCCGCTTTCGTCATAGTCTATGTTTCTGCATATTATAGCAGGACAGGTCGTATATAGCGCGATAATTTGATCACTCGAGAGAGGGCTTCCCTACTAAGTTGCTTTCTTAGCCCGAAGAAACAGCCGTTTACAAGAGTGATTCTTCGTTTGATCTCAGTGCTTGTGTTGTTTTCTAAGTTCTTAGCGGAGCCTAGGTAGACACAGTCCTTAACTACCTCAAAGTTACGCTTGTCGATGGTGACGTTTTGACCGAAATGTCGGTGTTGTATAGGTCCTTTCTTGATGACAGCATGTACTTGGTTTTGCCCTCATTAACCGTTAAACCCATTTTTGCCGCTTCTGCTTAAATACTCACAAAAGCCCCATTGACATCACGCTGAATTCTTCCGATCATGTCAATGTCATCAGGATATACTAGTAATTGGACAGACTTTTGAAAGATAGTGCCTCTAGTGTTAAAGTGGGAGCCCTGTACTACTCTTTCAAAGTCGATATTGAAGAAATCGTATGACAGCGCATCACCTTGTCTAAAACCTATTTTGACATCAAAAGGTTCTGTTAAGTTATTTCTAACCTTTATGGAGCAGCGCGAATTCTCCATGGTCATCCTGCACAAACGGACGAGTTTGACAGGCATGCCAAAACTAGACATGGCTCTATACAACTCGTCCCTGTAGATGCTGTCATATGCGGCCTTAAAATCGATGAAGAGATGAAGAGACACTTCAGACTTTGTCCACCTAGGCTAACATAGAAAACAACACAAGCACTGATATCAAACGAAGAATTACTCTCTTGCTAACCGCTGTTTATTTGGGCTAAGAAAGCAATTGTGTAGGAAAGCCCTCTCTCGGACGACCAAAGTGTTGCTATATAAGACCATCATCATACCCGTCCTACTATCCTGCTATAGTCAACGAATTATTCAACAAAAAACAAAACTTCTGATTTACCTTTTTATCTTTTTTTCAATTCCCAGACCATTGTTGATCATTCAGAAATGGCTAAAATTTTCAATGATTATTTTATAAAAATAGCTGTTGAAACAATCGAAAATGCTGGTATTAACAACTGTACTGAAATGTGTTCTGAAATTTGTTTCAAAGAAAGTTTTCAATCTCATAGTTTCCTTTTTCAGCCGATAACTTCTTTCGAAATCTTTAGAGTAATTCAAGGTTTAGATAGTTCTCATTCTTCTACATCTAATAGTTTTTCAAATTGTTTTTATTAAAAAGGTTTGTTTTAATATAGTTGATATATTATCTCTTTTATTTAACAAAAGTATTTTTCACGGTAATTTCCCGTCAAGTTTAAAAATAGCTGAAGTTATACCTATTCCTAAAAAAGGGGATAAGAAATGTGTCAGCAACTTTAGACCTATTTCTCTATTACCAGTTTTTTCAAAAATATTCGAGAAAGTTGTTTAAAGGAGGGTTGTTAATTATCTGGATGGCATTTCTTTTTTCAACTCTAAACAGTTTGGTTTTAGAGCTGGAAAATCTAGAGAAAATGCACTATAAGCTAACTGTAGTTTTATCTATAAAAGTATAGACCAAAAAAAGTATACTGCTGCTCTATATATTGACATCAAGAAAGCCTTCGATACTGTTGACCATGAGATATTATTAAGAAAATTAGAGAAAGCTGGTTTCATGGGTTTTATGCTGGATTGATTTTCTTCTAATCTAAAAATCAGAAAACAAATGGTCAAAATAGGCAATAATTTCAGTGATGTAAAAAATATTAATATAGGTGTCCCACAAGGATCAGTCTTAGGTCCAACCTTGTTATTTATTTATATTAATAGTATATTTAATATTAACTTTAAAGGCAAAGTCTGTGGTTTTGCTGATGACATATCTTGTGTGTATTCTAGTACCACTGTTCTAGATATGATTTCGGATATAAACCATGACTTAGAATTATTCAAACATTGGTTCGGCATCCATAAGCTTGCCATTAGTGAAAAAACAAGAGTTATGTTTTTTAAACCATTTGGATTAGTAAATCTACCATTTCTTGTTCAACACAGTTTTGACTGCAAAAATATCCCGCTAAGTAGTGTATCTTGTTATTCATCTAATGCTTTGTCACCAGCTAATGTTTTAAATAATTACTGTTCTTCAAATTGTTTTAGTATCGAGCAAGTTTTCGAATACAAATATCTTGGTTTAACTATTGATAGCAAAATAAACTGGAAAATTCACACTTCTGCATTAAAAAAATATTTGTTATCAACTACTTATATTATGTTTCACTTGAGGAAACTTTGTTGTAGAAAACTTATGGAAACAATCTATTATGGACTGGTTCAATACAAAATACAATACGGTATGATTTGTTGGGGTGGTACATTTAAAAACAATTTACAACCTCTGATAGTTTCTCAAAAATATATTTTAAGAACCATCTGGATGAAAAAGAAAAATGAACATAGCTTTCCGTTATTCGTCAGGTATCCTTCCGCTCAAACATCTTTATTTTTTTAAAGTTTTAAAAATATTTTTCTTGAGAAGTGGATATCTCTTAAGTCACAATACGCCAGCTTACTCACTACGAAGCAACGATAGAAATCTTTCTGTCATTCCAGTGCACAATTCTCATCACTTTTTAAACTTCTATACCTCGGTAGCACCTAGACTTTTTAACGCGTTAGCTTTTGACATTAGAAGCATTCGTTCTGCTCTTTTATTCAATAAAAACATTAAAAAATGGCTTTTTAACTTTGATTTTGAAGAAGGCAATAACATCATCTGAATTATGGTTTAAATTTGTATATTCACATTTAATTTCCCTTAGCAAAAAAAAAAAAAATAATCTTATATTTTCTTTCTCATACGATACCCCACAACACTTCTTTATGTAATTCCAATTTAAATTTATGATTAAGTTATACTTATTTGGTACTTTCGACTCTTGTCATAGGACAACAGATTGTACCTTCTTTTTCGTTCTCTATTATGAAAAACACTTATAATTAGTATTAATATAGTACATTTACAAATTTTTTTTTTTTTTAATCAAGATGTAATTAATTGTTATGTTTGAATTTTATATTGCCTATTTTTAATGTAAAAGAAAAAGTAAATAAACTGAACTGAACTGAACTGAAACTGAAAACTATACGGTACAGAAGCATGCACTATGACATAAGCGGATGAAAGCCAAAGTTTTTGGTGTGATCTACGGTCCCGTATGTATAGAAGGTGAGTGGACGAGAAGATTTAATGACGTTGACTTAGCCAGAAGGATAAAAGTCCAACTACTAAAATGACTAAGTCACACAGGACTGTAGCACTACCTTAAGTAAGTAAGTAGGGAGCCATTAAAAATTATCCCAGATTAAAAATGTTATGGATAATTGTTGTACCTTTTTTAACAAATAATATTATTGTTCTAAAATTCTTAATTTAATAGTTTGGTTAAAATAATATACAAAGCTTTTTCTTGAAAAGTTAGAAAACGTTTCTAAAATTTTGGAGACACAAATTAATTTTGAAGAAAAATACTCTCCTAGTTCAATAATTTTTTGAAATAATTGTAATAAATTGCTATTTCAACCTGTTGTATAACATGAACTTTTAAACTCCAATCGAAAGCAATTGAACTATGACTTATGCACTGCACATGCTACCCAACCCAGGATTGCATATTTTGTCATGTATAATTTTACATTTTCTTATTTTTTTTTTTGGGCTATTTAACCTGTTGTATAGAAAGAGTTTCATTAATATAAGGAAATTACTTCCAGATTGATGAATATAATTAAACTCAGCATGACGTATTCCTTTGCCCTTAAAACAGGGATGATTGATATTAAAACATACCTATAGTGTAGGTAGGACTTTTTTGTATGATGCGTATGTAGTCCTTGGGCTCTGGATGTTCTATTTATATAGTTGTATCTTCATTAAAATACAATTTTGATTAACCAGCTGGTGACGAAACATTCAGTTCGGCTAACTAAAATATTCGTTTTAAAAAATCAATAAAATGTTCATACTATTCATATGTACTCTTGCATTCATCACATTCTGAATCTTTATCTATATCAATATTTATAATGTATATGTCAAAAATAAGATTGTTTACCAAATAATTATGAATATTTGCTTGTACAAAAATGTCTATTCATCAGAATCAAAGAAATGAATCTACAAGATACGTTTATATCTTGGCATGTTTATCTTCTTAGGTATGTATGTATTAATGTATGTGTGCACGCATTTACATTTTCAGAATACAAAATAACATTCCAGGAAATAAAGTCTTTTACCTTGGCAATTCAATGAACAAGGATTCCTATCTACGAGTATATATGTAAATGTAAGTAAAATCTTTGTTTGCTATATCTTAGATGGTTTCAATTAAATTTTGGTAAGTGAAATCATTGAATTTTATGTACATTTTTGTGGGAGGGATATCATGTATATATATAAGGTCACTGCTAAAAGGACCATTAAGATTGAGGAAGACCTTCTAAAGATACATGTATGTATTTGTATAGAATGTATGGGCACTATGTATGGGCAGTCATTGTTTTGATTTTATGTTACAAAAGATAGGCATAATTTTTATAACATTTTTATTGCTTTATAAGCATGAATTTGAATAGTTTTAGTTTAAGTAATTTTTGGTAAAATTGATTATACAAAATGATGATTTTAATGAAATTGGGGTTTGAACTTAAGTAATAGCATTTCTGCTAGATATAATTAATAAAATAACCATAATGGAGTGGTAAATCTTATCTTTAACAAATTTTGGAAGAAATGAAAATGAACTAAATGTCTTCATTTTACAGACAGCTATTAAGACCAAAGAAATTATATTTTAAGTCCAACGAATTTACTTCTACTTGGCGGAATGAACTTACTCTAATTAAATTTACCTGGCGAAATAAACTTACTCTCATTAAATTTTGAAGTGCGACTAAAGATAAGTTCAGACAATTGACAAATCTTAAAATATTTTGTCATTATCTGTCAATTAAACTATCTAAACCTTCTTGACCTCGGGGAAGGGAAGATAGCTATAGCGAATCGATCCAACAAAGATGCTGGAGCTGACGGCATCAAATTATTCGAAGGAGAAGGCGATGACTGAGTAAGGAGCATGCACCAACTCATCTGCAAAATATTTTCAATGAGTGTAATCTTAGGAGACCCTCTGGATTGCGCCAACTTTAGAGGCATCAGTCTCCTGAATATAAGATATAAGATTTCTGCCGTATTATGTGATGTCTAAGGCAATTCGTTAAAAACCTGATATAGGTCCATATCAATGTGGCGTCAGACCAGAAAAGTCTCCTATTTACCAAATATTCACATTACGGCAGATCTAAGAAAAAAACCCAGAAACTTTAAATCGATACCCACCATCTCTTTATCGATTTCAACGCCGCGTATGACAGCATTTAAAAGAAAGAGCTTGAAAGAGCAATGTCTTGTCAAACTTGCAAAATGACGATGGAGAATACGCACTGCTCTATCAAGGTCGGAAAAGATCTCCATGATGCCTTTGATGTCTTAAAAGGTTTTAAGTTTACTCTTATACGCCGATGAAATTGACATAATCGGAAGATCAAAGTGTGATACTAGTGGTGCGTTGTTAAGCATTAGGACGGAGGATTTGGGCTTAGTAGTTAATGATGGCAGGACGAAGTATATGCTGCCATCAAAAAAAGACATTGAATGACGACGTCTAAGACAGCAATAACTTTAAGGACTTTGTCTAACTAGGCAAATTACCAAACCTACAAAATTTAGACAGTCACACCAGCGGGCGCTGAGATCAAATGGAGAATAACTCTTACAAATCGCTGATTCTTTGGACTTAGAATGTAATTTAATATTAAAGTCCTCTCTAAGACAACATGAGAACTAGAGAAAAAATCTTCGGGTGATTTTTGGTCCCGTTTGCACAAATGAAGAATGGAGAAGAAAATACAATGACAAACTGTACGGTACGGGCTATACAGGACACTTATTTGGTCAAAAGAATATAAGCCCAATGATTTAGAGGGCTTTGATGGTCATGTAGAGTGAATGGACATCAACACTTCAGTGCAGATGAGGAACACCGCTACTCAGGTGGCAAACGCAGGTGTGCAAGGACTTTAACCAACTTGATGTGCGAAACTTGGGACAGCTGGCTGGAGACGTACATATGTTGGTTGAGACCCGGGTCCATTGATTAACCAAAACTTAACTAAAATTTAAGGTAGTTGATTTTCATATATGTAAGAGTTAGGGTAGCTTCTTCTTCAAACCGTCTGCATAAATCAGATGTGCTAATTCCCATTCTGTGTCTACCTATTGAGTTGTGACAAGTTAAAATACCAAACAATAGAGAGAATTGAGGCTAAACTTAGTAGTAGTTTGTACTTATGTATTTTCTTCAGAAATATTTTCCTTTGAAATATTTGACTATAGATTTCTCGGAACACAATAAGTGTCAGGGGCTGGCAGTTTATAATTTTGAGCAAGTTTGGGTGAATTTTGCAGTAAATGGAGTACAGTAAAATTTACTGTTTAGCTTGGAAGGAGTATTTATCGGTTTTTGAATAGTTTTTCTCGTTGTTTCATACCATTCAATATCACTCTGCAATGGGACTTAACGAAGGGCTGACATAACTCCCTACGGCACATTTTTTTTCATAACAATTGCGTCTGGCTTTCAAATAAATTGTCAGTAATTTTTCTTAAAAACAATAAAGAGCTGAACTTTTATTTCAGATGCACCAACTAATGAAAGATTTGTCAATTCGTTGAAAAAAGGCAGTTCCCGTCAAACATTTTTGTAAGCTTAGAGTGTTGTGACTGGACCACTTTATAAAGGGTGATTTTTTAAAAGCTATAAAAAAGTTTTTTCAAAAAAGAACACATAAAATTCAGAAAAATGCATGAAATCTTTATTTGAATCGATAGTACGGTCGATATAATTTAATGTTTGAAGATTATTTCATGCCAATGTTTACCTTGACTGCGTCCATCCGCTTAGTCCAATTTTGGCATACTCTTTCCAACATTTCAGCCGGTATCTCACGAATAAATGCTTCAATGTTGTCTTCCAATGCATTAATTGAAGCGGGCTTGTCTGTATAGACATGAGCTTTAACATAGCCTTACAAAAATAGTCTAAAGGCGTTAAATCGCACGATTTAGGCGGTCAATAGACCGGTCCCGAACGTGAAATAAAATTTTCACCGAACTCGCCTCTGAATAAGTCCATTGTTGCGTGTGCTGTGTGGTATGTGGCACCATCTTGTTGAAATCACATGTTATGCAAGTCAAGCTTTTGCATTTTGGGCAAAAAAAGTTGGATATCATCTCACGGTAGCGCTCATCATTCACAGTTATGTTACGATTCGCATCATCTTTGAAGAAGTACGGTCCAATGATGCCACCAGCCCATAAACCGCACCAAACTGTGACTTTTTGTGCTTCTGGCTGATATTCACTCCAAAATCGACAATTCTGCTTATTTACGTACCCATTGAGCCAAAAATGAGCTTCGTCGCTGAAAACTTTTCGGTAAAAAAGTGGATCTTCGGCCAACTTTCCAAGAGCCCATTCACCAAAAATTTTACTTTGCAGTAGGTCGTTCGGCCTCAATTCTTGCACCAGCTGTATTTTGAAAGGCATCACACCTAAATCCTTCCGCAAAATTTTCCACGTTGTTGAGTAACAGAGGCCCAATTGCTGCGAACGGCAGCCGCGGCGACGAATCGATAATTGATGGTCATCATTAACACTGGCTGATACAGCTGCGATATTTTCTTCAGTTCGCAATCTACGTAAGCGTGTTGGTGGTTTAATGTCCAACAAAGTAAATTTGGTGCGAAATTGTAATAGCCGCTTCAGTGGGTCGATTAAACTGACCATAAAATGGAAGAAGCGTGCGATGAACTTTCTTAACAGAGCACGCATTTTGATAATACAATTCAATAATTTGCAAGCGTTGTTCGTTTGTAAGACGATTCATGGTTAAATTATAGACCAAATTGAAGATTTTTGACAGTGAAACAAAACACGAAACGTGCGTCAGCTGTTTAAACGAGTGTTGCCAAAAAGATAATAGCAAAACAATCACCTTTTATAATAGATACATAAGTTTGTTCTTTAACTTCAATATTCTTCGAGAGCTATACAAATCTTAAGTTTATTAACATTAAAGCTGGAAGGAAATCGCCACTTGAAAATGTCTACTTTGAGTGAATAAAAACAAAATCACGAGTTGATAATAAAAGTCCTCAAGTTTTGTTCAACTTTAATTGAATAAAATCGGCCTTAACCAAGTCAACCGATTATTCTGAAAGTTGGCATTTATATGTAATTCGGTCCAACTTAAGAGATAGGACGGTTTTTATTTCTATTAATGATCGAAATATTTATTTATTAACAATAAATTGATAACTTAAGTCCATTGTTGTTTTTAATTGTACATATGTTCTATAAGTCTCAAATAGATGGCGGCTTGAAATCAGTTTTTCCACAAAAAAATAAATGATCGTACTACATGGATATTTCATAGATGGCGCCACGTTTTGATTCAAATTTCTTTCTCCACGTTGTACATGTGCTTGTTGATCAATGAACTACGTAACCTCGCTTTTTTCGTATCATTTTTGATTTCACTTTCACGGGTTGTGATTATTGATATTTGTCTTTCGCTATATCCATCTTCAAATCTAAATAATAAACATGGGCAATTATAAGTGGTCTGTTCATGAGTGAGAAGACCATCAAGTATAAGAAAGAAGGTAAACATATCACTCACATAGTTAAAAACTTGGGAATCCTTTTATAGCTTACTAGCCGACCCGTGCTTGCGTTGCTTCGCAAATTGTAACCACGAACATTTTTTGAATATTAGTATTAGCATATGAAAAAATTTCTCAATGGGACTGAGCATATTTTCTACAATAATATTAATTTTAGTTTATATGTATATATGGTTTCGCTTTTACATATATAATACAGTAGACGCTCGATATAGTGAAGTAATAAAAACCAGCCATGTTCACTATTTCGAGATTGTTCACTATTTCAAGCGGGAGTCTAGAAACGCTTTCCAAAGTTAAATTTGATCAAAAATACACATTTTGTTCAGTGTGAAGATAATTATATTTATTTAATCGATAAACTAACATTTAATCAAGTTGAAACAGCTAAAAACAAAAATAAATCATAATACATACATATTATTACAATGCTGAACAAAAGTAAGAACACAACAAGAACTTGTGTTCTACTGAGTCAAGTGACTACTTTCTTTTGTGATTCAGTGTGAGATAAGCATGAATTAACGTAAAAATTTGTTCTTTAAAGGCAGTCGACATGCTGTAGACGTATTTCCACTGTAATATTCTTGTTTAAACATGAGAAAAAATATATGTTCACTATATCGAAATTTGTATTGTTCACTATTTAGAGTAGTACATGTAAAATTTTGGGTGTTCACTATACTGGATAGTTCACTCTTCCGAGATTCACTGTATCGAGCGTCTACTGTAGTATAGATTTGCGGTAAAAAAAAAAACAAATTTGTGTTTTTAATGTTCTCATACATCTATAGGTATGCGTGTGTAAATATCCATAGACACATTTTTTTATTCATCTGCTCATGTTCAGTGCATTGCAACTGACTTAACCTATACCCACATTTGTGTGCTCTTTTTATCGACGTCATTGTAAGTACCTTCTTCGAGTTGTTTGTAAAGAAAATTTTAACTTTATTTCAGTTTTCTTGTTCGAGGAAGTGATACAAAATTGGTAATTCAAGCTATTATAATAGAACTTTTTTTTATTTTTAAATTGGGAGAATTATAATCTATTCACTTCCTCGAACCAGAAAAATAAAAAAGATCTAATTTTTCTTTAGATAAATCGGCATTTCATGTGCACGGCACTGTAGTTAATTAAATGTCCATAGTAACTAAAAAAAAAGAGCCCACACTGCTCAGCGATGTGACGATAGAATTAGAGAAACAAAAAAATAATGTGTGTGTGTAGGTTAGTTGATGAACTATACAATACAGAAAAATTGAATATGTATGTAGGTAGGTAAGAGAAAAAACGTAACTATTAAATGGAACACATATTAAGAGAGAAAGAGCATGGGAGGAAAAGAAAATTAAAAATGTTGGAATGATAATGAAATGAAACAAAGCAGCGAACTCGCGATTGTGATGGAATCTAATTTCCTGGATAAAATAAATTCAAAAAGTTTATAATTTTATAATTTGTTTTTATTTATTTCTCAGGTTGTATGTTTAACTTAGAAGATTTTAGGCTTAGAATTTGCGCAACAATAGTGACTTTATGAAGCAATGCTAATCTTTGTCGATTATAGTATAGGTTTTAAGATATGAGTGGTTGTATAAGTCAAATAATGAAAAAAAATGGACAAAAAATGTAAAATTAATAATATTTAAGTTTGACAAATAATTAATGAAAAAAAAAATAGAGCCATAAACACTCTCATAACAATATAGAAAATAATAAAATATATTTTAAATAAATCGGTTGACTACTTTCTGAGATCGTGCGTTACAAACTTTAAAATGGTTTCGCTTTTATATAATAGTATAGATATAGATATAGATATAGATTTGCTCCAACGGTTTTTATTTCGATTAATGGTCGAAATATTTATTTATTAACAATAAATTGATAACTTATGTCGATTGTTGTTATTAATTGTATGTTCTATAAGTCTCAAATAGATAGCGGCTTCAATCAGTTTTTCTACAGAAAACTAAATGATCGTACTACATGGATATTTTATAGATAGCGCCACGTTTTAATTCAAATTTATTTCTCCACGTTGTACAAATGTACATGTGGTTTTTGATCAATGAACTACGTAACCTCGTTTTTTCTGTATCATTTTTGATTTCATTTCCAGGGGTTGTGTACGATTATTATTATTTATCTTTCGCTATCCATCTACAAATCTAAATAATAAACGTGGGCAATTATAAGTGGCTTGTTTATGAGTAGAAGTTTATTTGTATTAAAAAAGGACCAAAAATATTGTACACCGATTGGTATTAAACGGGAACTGTGATTTATTGCAATTACAAATAATTGGAGTATTTATTAAATAAATAAATACAAAAATGTTATGTTAATTTGTGTTAAATTTTGCCTTTTAAGGCATTCAAAAATTATTCAGCCACTGCAACGTGGTCGCGTCTGCTGGTATAAGAAAGAAGGTGAACATATCACTCACATAGTTAAAAACATGGGAATCCTTTTGTAGCTTATTTCATAGACAAGACAAAGTCAATTGGGTAACAAGTTAAAGTAAATTTATTTACTTAAAACTCTTTAATTAAAATTAAAGCTTCGGTAAAAACACATTTTTAACCCTACAAAATGATAATACCTTTGTATGTAAATATATCCTACCTCCGTCTAGTAAGACATGAAAATGTATAATATGCATTCTGGAAAATCCCAAAAGCACATCAGCGGTTAAAAGTAAACAAATCTTATTTATGTTCTCTTGAGTCTCTGTTCCCCAAAGGCTTCTAATATATTGTTATAACTATATAAGACAAGACATATTTTGTATGCATTGCATGCATAACCCTAAGTATATAAAACTATAAACAAAAAAATATTTTCACTTCAATGGAAAATTAAATCTTCTCATGGCTTATGATTTTCATAAAAATTGTTGCCAATCTCTCAAAGCAAATATTTCACTAACATAACTAACCATTTATGTATACGGTGGCAATGACGACAAACGGCGGCGATGGGTTGTGCTAGTCCTTGCTGTTTGATGAACGAGTTAAAAGAATAAAACTTAATCCTGGCGGACCTGGATCCAAGCAATGAAAAGAAAATATTTGTTTGCAAAAGGATTTTTCTTATCAATATAACGCACATGCAGTAAATACCAACAAAATGTGAAAAAAGGAATTCTCCAGGTTCAACTTGATGCCTTTATGGAACTAATAACAATGTATTCTGCCGTAAAAACAATAAACTCCCGGAGTGATTGTATATGTATCGTAGGTACGTAGTAGCTAGGATCCTTTCCTTTTTTTTCAGAGCTAAATCTGAGTGATAAACGACACACCCTTGTAAACTGCTTTTTTTCTTACCTATATTCAGATGTAGAAAGAATTCCAACCGACATTGATTTATTTCGTATCTATGGGCTATGTGGAAGGTGTTTTTTTCGAGTACCTTACCTACCTGTGCACAATAGGGTGCTGTTGTAGTTTCAAGGATTCATAATATGAAACTTAAAAGTTTGTTTTGTTATCTTTGTCAAATATTAAACACTAAACGGTAGGAGGTAGACAGATATCTTAGACTTCTAAATTCCAGTAAAAATGCTGTTTGAAAGATCATAGAGCATCAGGATTTAGGTTAGGTTATGTTAAAGTGGCTGTCCGTGATGGAATAGGATAAATAAACTTAGACCAATAAATAACTTAAATAACCTATTGTGATATCACACGAAGGCTTGAGGCTTTTTTTAAGCTCAATGAAACCAGTTTGAGGTTCTTACGAAACGTGAGAGACTGATTATGTTAATAAGATTGTGATCGTTTAGATCGTTATAGAAGAATTCTCCTAGGTAAATCTTGCACTTTTGAGCTAGAGCAGGGCATGTACGGAGGAGGTGAAAAACTTTTTCCTCCTCTTTCTCATCCATACAGCTTCTGCAAAAGTCATTTGAGAATACGCCAAGCCGCGTGGCATGCTTCCCTATTAAACAGTGGCCGGTTATGATACCGATTATTATTATGTGATTTCACCAGATGTGTGCCTTCTTCATAGCGTCTTGCATTATCAAAAGTTTACATAGGATTGTTATGCCAGCATTAGCCAAACTTGTTACAATCTGTTGTACTGTACAATTTCTGGCGATTTCCTCTGCTTTTTAATTTCCTGGAATGTCTCCCAGCACCCAGCAAAGGTGAATATTAAACTGTTGTGCCATCTCCATTAGACATGATGGACTGCTATAGAGTTTGTAGAGACAGAGTACAGAGCTCAAGACGCCAAGGTTATAAATTCCCTACATTCTTCGAAGCTGAATCCAAGAGATTAGCGTCTTGTAAAAGCGGAAAGAAGGTTTTGAACCTGGCAAAGCAGCTGAACGGGAAAAAGTGTTCAATCCATTTTAGTATAGGTTCTGATCAGCTGGCATATCACTTTCAGAGTTTGTTGAACCCAACAGAAGGGAAACTTGTTTTTCAATACGCTACTCTGGGTTTTAAAAATGAAACTCTTGATACTGCAATAAGACACCAAGAAGTGATTTCAGCTGTAATGGAACTTAAAGATGGGAAAGCATGCGGACCGAACGGCATACCAGCAGAATTTTATAAGTAGGGCACAGCAAAGATAATCAATCTACTGACAACTATATATAACAATGTCATGGAAACAGGAATAATGCCACTAGAATTCAAGGAGCCCATCATTTTCCCGATTCATAAGAAAGGGAGCTTGGCCGAGGTGTCTAATTATAGAGGAATATCCTTTCTAAATGCTTCATATAAAATATTCACGCTGGTTTTACAAAAACGTTTTAATAGATGGATAGAAGACAACAAGCTCTTAAAGGAGTTTCAAGCAGGCTTTAGGACAGGTTATTCGACGGTTGACAACATTTGTACCCTTAAAAGTATCGCAGAAACATTCCTGACTAAGGACAAGAAGCTATATACGTTTTTCGTTGACTTTAAATCTGCATTTGATATGATCGATAGACATGCGCTTATCTACAAGCTGTATAGTAACGGAATGTCATGGAAGTTCGGGAGAGTTATTCAGAATCTATATGCAGATACAATTACTAAGGTATGGAATGGAGAAGAGTTGTCGAGAGGGTTTAAAACACAATCGGGAGTCGGACAAGGCTGTACATTGAGTCCGAGTCTGGCATAGACTTCGCCGGACAAATAATAAAAGCGTTGCTGTTTACGGACGACATTGTTCTTTTGGCAGCATCACCTGAATCATTGCAGTTAATGATAAACCGCTTGTATCAATATTGTCAGCTTTGGAGTTTGATAGTGAATCTTAATAAGTCCAAAATTTTGCTTTTTAAACGAGGAGGAGGCCGCAATTCAGTGAAAGAAAAATGGTTCTATAATGGAGAGGTCATTGAAGTTGTCACGGAATTCAAATACCTTGGAGTTCACTTAACGAAAAATTTGAGCATGGAAATCCATCTAAGAGAGAAACTAGTTAAGGCTAAAGGTGCAATTAGTGCAACTTGGAAAAGATGTTTTTCTGACAAAAATATAGCATATAGCACCAAGTTCAAGATATTTGAAGCTGTATCTGAGTCTGTCATGTTTTATGCTGCACAAACTTGGGGAACGAAACAATACGAAACAGTTGAGAAACTTCTCCGATACGATATTAAGCGAATTTTTAGACTGCCATCAAATACACCCAACTATGTTATTATGCTGGAATCAGGATTATCACCTATGTTCATACGAACCCTAAAAATGCAAGTCGATTACATCTTGAGAGTTATGAAGATGAGCAATAATAGGCTTCCGAAGATAGTAGCGCTTCAAGTACTACGAACCAAAACAAGTTGGTGTGCTGATTGGATAAATTTGGCAAGAGAATGTGGAATGGAACTTAACCTTTTGTGTAATAACCAGGATGATTTAAAAGCTTCTTTATACCAGCTCATTTCCGCAGTGGACATAAAACAGCTGATCTAAATCTAATCTAATCGAGTACAGACATTTGATAGCGGCCTGACTATCTGAGAAGATACGGATATCAGATGTTGATATCACGTTTTTTTTAAGCCAGGACAAGACTTCCTTGACTTCCAAGACTTGGAATACGCTACAATGATTAGGAAGGCGCAATTAGAGACTTAATTTCAGTCGTTCAGAGTACACACCTCCACCAACCCCTCCTTTTGTTTTTGAACCATCTGTATAAAAGTGGACTGACTCGTCTTCCAGGAATGCCCATCCTACCAGAAAGATCTAGAGGGTATAGAAATCTTAAAGTTTCTGTCAAATTATAGTTATATAGAACTACAGAGTAACCAATGTTGTTGTTAATCGAACCCTTGAGGCGAATATCAATAGCTTTTTTGCAAAAAAAGAGAGCTACAGTAGCTTCAATACTTGCCATAAATGGATATCAATCAATCTTTCTAAGGTTTAAAGAAGGAATAATGATAGACTTATGGGTCGTAGATCTTTAGGTCGGACTTGCGAGGATCTGGGCTTACATTCTATTAATTTTCCTGTGTTTATAGGAAGCAAGGGATCATACAATTGTATGCCACCTCCCAGACTAAATCTCTTAAAAGTCTTATCCACAAACTATAAAACTTTAAATTCTTGTATATGTATATCATAGATATTATTAGCAGACTGAAAGCTGAATAAGTTGTCTACATGTAACATACTGGATAAGCTAGTTATAATCCAAGTAGGTTTGCTGAATAAAATCAAGGTTAGTTCAAATCAACCAATAGTAATAGCATCAACATCGAAAGTGTTTGGTTGAGTTAAACCAATCTTCATCCAACCTAATCGAGTTTAACCGAGTTGAATTTATTTAGCTTAGTGTGCTTCCAGTCAGCGTGTTTGGTTGAGTTGAGATTGAATAATTTATTGCAACCTAAGTTAATTGGCTAAATGTTACGGAGCAGCTTTTAATCTTTAAATAGAATAAAATTATGAAATGTTACCTCTCGTTATATTGCATCTCATTTTCAACTGTTAGTTGAAAAGAGACAGACACTGTGAGAAAGAAAGTTTTACAATTTTTTTAAATATTCAGTGGGAGTTTAAATGAGATGATGAAATGCCAAAATGTATCGACTCAAAAGATTTCGCCCGCGCCGTCTTGAGTTTAAATGACAGCTATTGACTTATGCTTTCATCTTGATGGAATTTTTCATTACTTTCTCAAACTCATTTCTTAGAATTTCAACACCCTATATGATTTATAAGTAAATTTATTATCCAACCCTCTTCAACCACAAATTTGTCGCCTTTTGAGATTCCAATTTAGGGAATTGTATAATGTATATACAAAAAGAAATAAAAAGGTAACCAAACATAAGAAAAAGATTCCCAATTCTTTTTTTCCTATTCCCATGAGTTTATGTATGTTTATATTTATATTAAAAATCAATCCTTAAAAAGATTCGTTACTTTATATAGGTAAGGAAAATATACGAGACGAGAATACTTTCCTTACTCATTGGGAACAAATTTAAGGGATCAATTTATATGTATAAAAAAAAAACAAAAGGTCGTTTGTTATTGAAAATTGTGATGTATAGTCAATTTTTAGCTCAATCGACTTTCGTTTTGTTTGGCACATTTTAAGATTGATTTTTGTTAAAAGAACATTTTGCTCTTTAATCTTGAAATGAATTGATTGAAATATGTACGTTTGGTCTTTGCATCCCTTTTGAAGTTTGAATTCATAGACTTTGAAAAAAATTAAGAAACAAATATTTTTAAAAAAAGGTTATTCTTGTGGAAAAGTCCAAAAACTAAACAAAAACCAGGACTGTATTGTACGACAGACCTGAGGACTTTTTCCGATTTGTTACTGTTTAATGAATGAGAGCTTTTGCTGGTTAGAAGAGATTTCTTTTCACTTTTTGGGATCGATAACGTTATTGAAAAATTCGTTAAAGGTTAAATTGTTAAAATTCATTCACCAAAGGAAGAAATACTGGAAACATTACCAACTCTTCCACTTTCATAATGTTACTCTGATAGTAAATCAATTTTCTAAAGGATATTAACTTAAAGTAAATCTTTTGAAATTGACTGCCTCACAAAGCTCTAAAAAGATGCACGAAAAAAGAGGCTGGGAGCCAAACTGTCGATTTGTCTTTGCTTAAAAAAATAGTTTTTTATCAGTAATTTGTTGTTTTTGAAGGTTTTCGTGTTTTGTTAAAAAAGTTGTCAGTTGATTCAGTCAGTTTTGTATCACGTCACAATATTTTGGGCTAACCAAAATTTTTCATTTTTTTAAAATTGAAAAAAGCTTCCGGTACGAACGTACGAACGTTACATACATTTCTCTAAAAATCTTTTATTTAGATTCTAGGGACCTTGAAACGTCGAGATATGTTAAAATGTTTAATTCGGCAAATCGGACCGATTACAATAACTATGGGAAATTTTGAGAAAAATCGAATTGACAGTTTTTTTTTACAAAAAATTAAAAACCTAAACAAAAATAAACGAAAGTTGGTAAAAATTGATTTTCGACTCAAATATCTTTGCAAAACTTTGAGATATTGTCTTTAAACTATTTTTATCTCTTAAAAATATTGTTGTCAACATTCAGTAAAATTTTGAGAAAAATCGAATAGACAGTTTTTTTTACAAAAAATGAAAACCTAACAAAAATTGATAAAAGTTGGTAAAAATTGATTTACGACTGAAATATCTTTTCAAAAATTAGAAATATTGGCTTTAAACTTATTTTATCTCACAGAAAATATTGTTTTCGCTTTTTAATATTTTTTTCATAAGAATCCAACAGTCGGTTTTTTCATAAAAAAATAAAATCTACAAAAAATAGTACGCAAATTTGCTAAAAATTGATGTTCGGTTCTCGATATCTTGTGAACAAAATTGAATTTTCTGTTGATTCTGGATGGTAAAATAATTGTATCAAGCAAATTGAAAAAATGAAAGTGTCTTGAATCTGAAAAGAACAAAAACTTTTAAGTTTCTATCTATTGAAAAAGATGTTAAATAAGTTTACCTATTCCAAGTTTGCTAGATTGCATTATTTTATATGCTTCCAAGAAAATTGTATTTATTTTTTCCTCAAAATCTTTTATTTTTTTTCGAAAAGTTTATTATCTTTTCCTGGGTGAAGAACTTTAAAATCAATTTTAATTAAATCGCCTTAATTTGCATCCTTATATCGAGGCCAGGATGTTAAAAATGCTGTTAAAGACTTTTTTTCTTCCTGCATTCTTAAAATGATGTTTTTTCCCACAATTAAAGTATGTTGTCCGGAAAATTGTTGGCTAAATATATTTTTAAGTTTGCAAGATCTTCAGTCACAACAACTTTAAAGGGCGAATCTTCCGTGACATTTATTCTCTTACTTGTGTCGGCTTCGCAAAGGGATTTTTTTCGTTTGTCTGCTACATTGTAACACCGATCGAAAAGTTTGCCAGATGGTTGTTTCTTTCCGCATCTTGGTACATAATAGGTACGTTCGTCTTCAGTAGGAAAATATTTTTTTATATCTTTTGCTACATTTTCCATTGTTTTTGAACACATCTTCATATTTTTTAGAGCGAAATGGTCGACAATGCTTCTTGAAATTGAAGTTTGGTCACTACTAGACATCATTACTTTTTTCCTACCTTTCTCCAGCAATTCTTCTCCGGAGACTGTGCCTTTCAAGATAGTTTCTAAATCAAACTCTAAACTTGAAAGGGCAGTGATGCTATGGTTCTATGGTTTAGAAAGGTTGGGCAATAGAGTTCCAGATGAAATCCAACTCGAAACCATGGACAAAGTACGGTCGTTTGCACAACATGACACTAATTCACACTAAAATGACAATTTTGTATATAGGATGATTTGCTTAAAATGCTTCTTAGGCGAGAAATTTTCCAATAAATGGATTATCTTTTGTTTTATTTATTCTACAATTTTATACAATAGTCATACTTGATTTGGTATACTTACATCGTTTTGTTCACGCCATTTGTAAAGATTATATCTAAACTTTATTTTCTCCATAACAATTCCCTTTTGTTGAAAATTTCGTCGATTTCATGAGAATTCAACATTTTGAACAAATTCTCTGTAGAAATTCGACATTCGGCTAAAGCGTGTATTCCCTCCGTGGACATATTTCACTCTTGAAACAACTCATACACTATAAGTGTCCAAATTTATAATTTCAGTTTCTTCACTTATATTGTCCATTATTTTAAAAATAAGTTATTTTTAAATCACAACAAACTCACGAATCACTCCTGCACTTTATATAGAATAAAATAAACAGTTAGGATTTGCAATTCTTAGGATAGCAAGAACTAAATTGTTGTTGCGAAACAAAACTCATTTGATTTAAAAACTTCGTTCTCGCGCAACATGCTCGCCTGCGTTCCTCCACAGACGGCGAACATTGTTCGCGAACATTCATTTCGTTTTGAATCTCCGAGGAGGAAAGATCATGTGTGATGAAAAAGCGCAAGTAGTTGGCCTTATGATAATTTACCTTTGCGAAAGGAAAAAAAAATCAAGCAAAAAAAGGGAGTGGATGAAGGACTGGCTTTATAAACGGAATATTCGATCGCACGTAAATTTATTAAAAGAGTTGGAGATAAAATCGCCAGAAGTTTTTAAACATTTTTTGAGGATGGATTCCACAACCTATGCAGAACTCCTTTCTAAAATAACGCCGTCTGTACAGGAAAAAACCACAAACATGAGAGATGCAATCACGCCAAATAGAGATTGGTTGAAATACCAAAGGGTTGGCACATACAGGTATGGTCATCAGCACCTGCACCAGATTTTTCAAATTTTCTGACTTTGGCAAGTTCTCGCCTGTATGATGCACGCAAAGATTTATATTTTTTTTTCACACTGTGTATTGTCGCACTTTGGTATATCTAATATATAAAATATTCCTGTCACTGTGTTAGTTGCCATACTCCTCCGAAACGGCTTAACCAATTTCAATGAAATTTTGCATATACATTCGATGGGTCTGAGAATAGGTTTTTATCTATTTTTTATATTCCTAAGTGCTATGGTTTAATTGCATCAACATCGTACACGGTGCAACGATCTTACGATAGTATTAATGTGACGCTATGTACAATGAAGCATTGATTGCTATTGAGGATCTTTGCGTTATCATTGCCAACTTACCACTCAGTCATTTCGGTATGCATTCACCAAATCGAAATGCATCTTATTTAAAAGAAAATGAATTGAATCGTGAACTACAATACAATACTGTAAAAATGGCAGCGATTGTTGCTCGCAATGTCCCACTAATGAATGAAGAACAAAGAACCATTTATGACCACATCATGCTCGCAGTTTCGGCAGGACAAGGTGGATTCTTTTTTTTTTTGATATATCAGGTGGAACTGGCAAAACATTCGTTATTTCGCTAATTCTTGCTAAAATACGATCAAATAATGGTTTCGCATTGGCTGTTGCATTTTCTGGCATTGCGGCAACTTTATTGGATGGAGGCAGAACAGCTCATTCAGTATTTAAACTGCCACTAAATATTCAAAATAACCCGGACGCGGTGTGCAATATAAAAAAACAATCATCGATGGCCACAGTGCTGAAACAGTGTAAAATTATCATCTGGGATGAATGCACTTTGGCACACAAACATTCGCTTGAGGCGTTGAACAGGACATTGAAAGATATAAAAAACAACGACAGAGTATTTGGAGGCCCTCTGTTACTCCTTTCAGGTGATTTCAGCCAAACACTTCCCGTTATTCCGCGTTCAACGTACGCTGATGAGATCAACGCGTGCTTAAAATCATCGCCACTGCGGCGACGTAATGTTGCAAAAGTACAACTGAAAGTAAATATGCGTGTTCAAATGCTTTAAGATCCATCCGCTGAAACATTCCAAAAACAACTGCTGATAGATACAGGCGACGGAAAAGTTACTACAGATGAAACTGGATGCATAAAATTACCGGTCGATTTCTGCACGATTATTGATTCACAAGATGCTCTCATTGAACAGATATTTCCCGATGTACATAGACAATATACAAATCATGAGTGGCCGCCAGGAAGAGCAATTTTAGCAGCAAAAAATGTGGATGTCAACGAATTAAATCTCAATATACAACATTTGTTACAGGAGACTTGGGATCATACAAAAAATCTATTCATACAGTTTTTGATACTACCGAAGCTGTAAAGTATCTAGCTGAGTTTTTGAACTCATTTGATTTACCAGGCATGCCACCGCAAAATTTACAACTGAAGGTTGAATCTCCGGTAATTTTTTTTCGTCATTTGAACCCACCACGGTTGTGTAACGGCACGCGATTAGTAATTATAATTAAAAATGTTATCCAAGCCATAATTCTAAATGTCAAATTCCGAGGTGAAAATATATTATTACCGCGAATCCCTATTATGCCAATTCAATTCAAACGCCTTCAATTTCCAATTATTGGCATTTGCAATAACTAATAAGTCTCTAGGCTAAACGATGATTGTCTGCTGCTTACAAAACAATTATACGTGGCGTGCTCTCAAGTGGGCAAACCATCCAGTTTGTTTGTATTGGCGAAAGATGGGATCACACAAAATAGTGTTAACTCTGTTGCATTAAGGGATTGATATTGTTCTTTTGTAGTACAGTCATAATTAGCGATATGTATATAATTTTAAAGAATTAATTTTAATAAATAAAAAAAAATTGTTAAGTGATTTTTTATTTTAATATTTTATCACCTTTTACAGTGCTCTATAACTCTCTCACTTATATGCCACATCCTTACACACATAAAATAAGTTATTTATTGCTAGCAAAATATTCTCTAGAAATTATTTATATGACAACACAACGTTTGTCGGGTCAGCTAGTTTCTTTATATTTTTTGAATAAATTGTTCTAAGATTTGTTTTTTTCAATTTTATTCTTATAACTGTCACACACACAATTCTAAATCGCATCTTCACCGCGCAAAATTTGGATGAATTCATCAACGAAATCACGGCTTACTGTCACCATTGTTTTTCTTCCGCGATGTGTACTCTACGAAAATCTGAATAAAAATTAAGTTTTGCTCGCGAACATCGCCACAGACGACGAACATTGAAACCGGCGAACACGATGAAATCGAAATTTTTCGGCAACAGCGAGCAGTGTTGCCATAATCTCAAATTTCATAATGCTAGATTTCAAATTTTATAATGCTAGATCGTATGGGAGCTCAAAAAACAAAATGCTAGATTTTAAAATCCATACAAAACGTCCATATCGATGATTAAAAAACAAACATCTTAAAAAATGCAAAATAATATTTATTTTCACATAGGTACAATAACAAAACAAAACAAAAATAAAACAAAATTAATTCAAAAATAACAAAACTTAAAGCTTTTATGTAAATAGGTATTAACAGCACAATGTTTTTAAGTATAGGAACATGTTTTATAGTTAATTATTTAATTTTAAATCATTCAGACTTATCACATTCTTATTTTTTTCCAAATATGATATAATCAAATCAATATTTTGAAATCAATTTTGGCATTCAAGAATGCAAAACTTAAAAAAAATAATGCCAGAAAAGCATTTAGCATTATTTTAAAATTTCATAATGCTTTTCTCTTCTGTATAATGCTAGATCTAGCATTAAAAATGCCGTTATGGGAACACTGACAGCGAGCCGCTCGCGAACAACCCCACAGACGACGAATTTAGCGCGAGCACGAGCATGTTGCGCGAGCATGGTTGTCGTCTGTGGCCACCTTGTACAGACGACTTACAGACACACACGACTTGGAGGTTAGGACACTGAAGTCGTCAATAAAAAATGTCAATCTGTTGATTAAGAAGAACTACAGGTTATCAATTAACAAGTACTGGGACCGCAAGATCCAGTCAGTTAATTCCAGTGACCCTAGTATGTTCCCTAAAATCAACAAGATATTCAGGAAAAAGAACGACAATGACCTTCTGTTTCTGAAACTCCAAAGAACTGAAGAGAACAGAGACGTACTCAGGACAGCGCAAATAGATCCAGAAGAAGCCATCTTTGACGATGACTTTTTTATAATTGAAGATCCGAAGGAAAAAGTAGAGGCGGTGGGAACTGCTTTCCAGCAAGTGTACAAGGTGAATGCCAGCATTCGCCCCAACCACGACCTGGAAAACAGAGCCCTACTTAATCATTTTTACCTTCGAAATGATATGACACAATGGCGATCTGAGAACCGCGGTTTCATGCGGTTCAATGACGATTCCTTGGCAAATGCCATAATCGCCGAGCAAACGGGTCCTGGTCCCCTGTTAGTGACGAAGGTTGAGCTTCAGCTCATCTTCAGCTCAATATAAAATAAAAAGTCAGCAGGTGTCGATGGTATATCTAACGTTGTACTTAGACTTTTACCGATGGAGGCAATTGACATATACACCACACTCTTCAATAATGCACTGAATAATGCATATTATCCAGTGCATTGGAAGACCGCTGTGGTTTATCCTCTACCGAAAAAGGGAAAGGACAACTCCAACCCGTCAAATCTTCGGTCGATAAGTCTTCTTCCGAGCATCAGCAAAGTTTTCGAAAAAATTATTAATAGGGCTCTGACTATAAGTGGGCTGCGGACAACAAAATAATTCCCGATAAACAGTTCGGGTTCAAGGTGGGTCATGACACAATTCATGCTGCGTCTAAACTCGTTTCTGATATCCAATGGAATAAATCAAAACAACAATGCACAGGTGCTGTTTTGGTTGATTTGGAAAAGGCCTTTGACACCGTATTAGAGGGTTAGAGGGTCCTTACCTAAAACTGAGCAGGCTTGGCATAAGCAAGCCATTGTTGTATATACTTTATGATATGCTTAACGGTAGAAAGTTTGTTGTCAAAAGTGGCAATGTAACTTCTACCACAACATTCTTAATTAAAAATGGTCTTCAACAGGGAGCGGTGAATTCGCCGATTCTCTTCAGCATTTACACCAGCGATCTGATAGGTAATTGCGTACAGAACGGCCCGAAAGGTTGAGGTTATTAGAATTCTCTTGCAGCGTGATTTCGACAAGATTCAGCGATATTGCGACGACTGGAAACTGAAAATAAATGTCCAGAAGTCGGAGACAATTCTGTTCCGGACTCCGTTGGCTAGGGCCACGAGGGATACGTGCAAGAATTGGCGCAAGATGGTTATCGTTGATCTTCACGGGCAGCCATTAGCGAGCAAAAGTGTAGTGAAGTACCTCGGTATCTGGTTAGATCAGTATTTATATTTCGACAGACATATAAATGCTGCTCTGACCAGGGCCAGAGGAGCCTTCGCTCTGACGAAACGGCTGTTTTTTAGCAGTCGGCTTGACCCCAGAGTGAAGGTAATTTGCTACATGGCCCTCATACGGCCGATGATCGTTTATGGTTGTCCTGTGTGGTTCAACGTTGCCCCTTCCCAGATGGAGAAGTTTCGAATGTTCGAGCGGCAGTGTTTACGACGCTGGCGCTGTACCGGCTTATATCGAACAGCCGAATCTTCTTACGTGCATTACTATTCCAACGAGGTCCTATACAACGGGGCTCGAATCAACAGAATTGACAATTTCGTGATAAAACTCGTTCGAGGTCACATTGCAAGAGCTATGTCTTCCACCAACAACTTAATTTTCGGGGCGTTCTATCCGAACGACGAGTATTTTGAGAGTGCACGCTTGAGCGGCTTCATTCCACCAGAGGCATTCCTCTTTTTAGACAGATGCGGTCTGATACAGTATAGATTGGCAGTTCCGTTAATCTCCCACGTCAGACGTCGAACCGTGGAGAGGCGACTGCTGTACAATCGGGACGTCATGGCACAAGGCGGAGCAGAGCTCCTTCGGTTCAGTAGGGCTGTGTCCGAACGGGACCGAACTGATAGGGTGAAACAGGAGAACCAGTTTTGGTGGCTTCAATCGGCACTTGATAGTGGGTAGTCGGGATGGGGTTTAAAGCCTTGGCCGGATTACATACTTGTTTTAAAGTTTCAGGGTTTAGTTTTAAGTAGAATAGGCATTGTGGCACAAAAAAAAATACAAAAAAAAAATATATATACATATTATACACAAAAAAATACGAAACAAAAAAATACAAAAAATAACATGGAATATAAAAAAAAAAAGACAACAAAATATGAAAAACAAAAAACGTTAGATAGTTAGATTTGCTGCTGTGGTTGTTCTAGTTTTAAGTAGTTTATAGGTAGAATAGGTAGTTTAAGTTAGTTTAAGTTTTATTTTAAGGACCTTATTTTAAGTATTTTTAAGTAAAAATAAAAAAGGATATTGATATTAGTTTTTTTTTAATTTTCTAATGAATACAAAAATAAATAAAATTGAATTGAAGTTAAATAGATCTTAGGGCCGAAAGGCATTAGCATTAAGTATTATTGTTTAACTTAGAGTGTCCGTATGGGACTAGTAAGTTAGTTGTAAGTTATGGTTAATTAGGCTAGTTTTATGAATTTTTGTCTAGCTTTAAGATAGGTTTAAGATTGAAGTTATAAAAATGAATTTGGAAAAAAGAGCTTATAAAAGAGATCATTTCGATTTATAAGGTCGAAGGCAGCCTTGAAATCATTAAAACCGGCGCGCGTACACTTTAATAATAAATGTTATCGTGAAACTGATTATATTCCTAATTAAGAGATCGATTAATTTACAACCTAAAAACCCCTCACATAACTATTTTTAATAAATATTATAGTTAATACACTATATAATTAATTATTATTTCTTAAGATATACCATTGATATGTACGTCAAGAAAATAAAGTAAGAAAGTCCTCTAACGAAGGACAACGATGTGCTTCAAATTTGTGATTACTTTCTTATTAAAGTGTTTGATGTGCCCTTAAATAAGCTTAAAAGCTTTAAAATACAAATTTATTTATGTGGGAATAATGATTCTATCTTAGGACTTAAGATCCTTAGTTATTCATGTAAAATTTAGATGCAGATATGCTATCAGAGATATTGAAGAAATCTTTTGCAAAAAAAGTACACAGATTTCCTTTTTCTTATACTTATATTTATAACTATTTAAAATTGTTCTTTATTTTTATTATTTAAGGGAGAACTAATAATAAGAAGGTAAGTTATGCGTAGGAGGAGTATTTTGAGGATGTACTTGAAATGTTTTTCTTCGTTTATTTTTAAATTTATAAACAAAAATCTTCTTCTCACTTTAAATTAACTTTAAACGGATGTCAATATCATCCATACACAGCATGCTGTAGGTACGTACACAAAGTGTGTCTAAAAGCCACTCGGCTTTTTAACCAAAGAAATATCTTCCTTTTTATTTTATATTTACTTATTTGACATCCACAAAGTGTATAGTGTACACTGAAAAAAAAATCGTTTATAATATCAATAAACAGCGTTTATTGACTGGTTTTTCATTGGCTCAATACATTTTTTCTTGATATTACAAAAAATTTTGGATTATAAAATTTGTCTTCAATAAACGATTTATTGGCTCAAGTAATCGCCGTTTATTGAAAATTGAAATTTTAAAATCAATTAACTTTTGCTTATATTAATAAAAGTTTTTATTGTGCTAGTAAACTCATACATTGGGCCAAACAATTTGTTTATAAAAAGACATTTTTCACTTTGATAAAAGCGTTTATTGGCTCAATAACCTATTTATTAAAGGTCAATAAACTTTTTTATTAATATTATTTGCTTTTTTTTATTGTCACAATAAACTCATACATTGCGCCAAGAAACCGTTTGTTGGGACAATAATTTGTACTTTTTTGACATTGATAAACGCGTTTATTGGCGCAATAAACAAAATTATTAATTTTCAATAAACTTTTTTATTGACATAAACAATTTTTTAACTGTCGCAATAAACTCATAAATTGCCATAACGAACCATTTTATTGCGAAAATAATTTTGAATATCTTTACATTTACAAATGCGTTAATTGGAGCAATAAACCGTTAATTGAAGTTCAATATACTTTTTCATTGATATTAAAATTTGTTTGTATGATAAATAAATAAATAAATAAAGTTATTAAATTTCAATAAACTTTTTTACTGACATAAACAAATTTTAATTGTCGCAATAAACGTCGCACACGTCCATTGTTAGAAATTTCTTGTAAAAAAAAACATCATCTAATATTTACCAACTATAGGTACCTCCATAACAGGCACCATATTTGGTAGAACACATTTTTTTTGTCCGGTGTCTCCTACGTCCATTTTTGATTGACTTAAACGCATATTTATTATTATTATTTATTTATTAAACGTGACTCATAAGTACCTGCAAGATTTTAAATCAATTTGTATGTATGTGAAGTCGAATTCTGATCATGTATACCTTTATGCATGTAGAAGACACAGGGCAAACAAAATTTAGTTTATCAAAAATGAAAATGGGCAATGAAAGAATTTATTCGGACTTTCCACCATAGAAAAAACTTCAGTTGCACAAAAGCAAACAATAAATGCAAAAAAAAAACAATAGTTTGATAGCTTTAGTTCAAGGAAAAGCAAACAATGTCGTACCTTCCGTGTTTGTTTTGCATAGTTTTCTCTGAATTTAGAAAAACTCTGTAATATCTGTTTACTCCCGTATGCTTTTATGGATTGAAATCGGTTAAAAACTATGACGAGATCTCGTCTCACTCTCGTTTCAGTAATCGGAATGATCATTGATGCATATCAGAAATGACGCATACAGATATTAAATCATGCATTACATGAAATGTGATCCTTATAAAAATCTGGATCTCGTGTCGTGCATTAAATGTTTTTTTTTATGATCTATGTAAGTTTATGCATAATTTCTTATAATATTACACGACAAACGTAAAAGAAAAATATTGATCAAAACAAAGCTCTATCACTCACTTTATTTGTTAATTTCTGGTTAAAATATTTTCTTAAAATCATTGTTCTGTTCTGTAAATTACTAGGCAAAATATTTCATCTTGCCTCGCTCTCGAATCGTCTCGTTTCCGTGTCGCATTGTGAAAGAGCCTTTGTTTGCATGAGCGTGCATGAACACGCATGAGCACAAAGCACCATTTTGAAGTGATAAACACAAACCCATAAGGAAAAGACAAGCCAACAGTGTTACCGCAGGTTTATTTTTAAAAGAATCGCAAATGCTAAAAAAAGGATAATTGAAAAGAAAACTTGGATAGTTTAATAACAGTCATATTATTATTAACTTGTTTTAAAACAAGATCTAAGGCAAAACTAGTTTAGTAAAAGTTTCAAGTTGCAGGCTTTGAAAAAAAACTGTATTAGGTACTCATGAAAGTTTTGAAATTTTAAACCCGAAATATTGAACAAGGGATATCAAAACTTCAATACCGATTTTTTCAAAACTTGGACCACGGAGACCTCTATGGAAGACTTGGTTTGAATCAACTCAATAATATGACTTTCATTTACGTGAATTAAATGTGTTTTATTTTTTGTTAAGTTTGGTGTTATCATGAAGTGAGTTTTATGACTAATTTTTTTTAATGAACTTATTTTTTCCGCCTGTAGCAACCATCTAAATATAAACCTGCGGCAACACTGGAACCGAATGTAAATGTAAGCAATTTGCTTTTCTAGCAATATAAATTACAGTTTTCAGATAAAATTTAGTACAGTAGGTACCTTTTTTAAAAGTTTTAAATAATATAATTTATTGGCCCAAAAAAAACAGTTTATTGGCCCAATAAATAGTTAATCCTGCCAATAAAGGTTTTTATATTCAAAGAAATACCTTTTATTTTAACAACAAAGTGTTTTTTGCCCCAATAATCTCGTTATTGTTCCAATAAAATCAGTTTTGTCTCAATAAACTATTTCTTGGTCCAATAAACCATATATGTATATAAAGCCCCATAAATTTCTCCCTGTGCCATAGCGTTAGACGTTAAAAGAATTTAATTCCTCATTCTGTGTTCTGCCATCTTCGAGAGCTGAGCTCCTTAATCAGTCGTGTCAGTGCGTGTTTAATTAAATTTAAAAAAAATAGTAAATTTATTGTGTGCTGGACTCCTGAAAAAACGTATGCAGGTGAGTGCAAAATATATATTTTACGTAAAGGTGTCTTAAAAGCCATATATTTTTGTCAAAATTTCTCGTGGTACCTACCAGTCAAGTGTGATTTTTTTTTTGTGGCGTTACAAAACACAATTCCACCAAAAGGCAGGTGAGTGCAAAAAAGTATATTCAGCCCTATCACGAATTCCATCGTAATCGGAATCTTGTTACGAATACCAAAAAACGATCCACAAACTCCATCGTTATACAAAACTTTTAATGAATCCCGAAAAAAAAATTATCACCGAATCTGTTATTAGTGGCAATTTGTATGGGATTTTCTACTACGATGGATTCTATGATCCATTTTTTAGGGATTCGTAACAAGATTCCGATTACGATGGAATTCGTGATAGGGCTGATTGCACATTAAGGTAAAAAACAAGTTATCATTTTTAAAAGCCATATATTTTTGTCAAAATTTCTCGTGGTACCTACCAGTCACGTGTGAATTTTGTTTTTGTGGCCTCATATAACACGATTCCACCAAAAAACATAAAATTTCTTTATGTACAGCATTTTGTGTTCCTAGGTAGGTACAATTTTAAGATCTTAATTTAGATGATCCCAATATAAGAGGAATTGAACAATATTCTAAACAGAAATTCAAAAAAACATATCTATCATTGAGCTGAGCGCCATCAGTCGTTTATAAAAATAAAAATATATTTTGAAAAACTTATAGTTTACAGTTTTCAGATAAAATTTAGTACAGTACGTACCTTTTTTAATAGTTTTAAATAATATAATTTATTGGCCCAAAAAACAGTTTATTGGCCCAATAAATAGTTAATCCTGCCAATAAAGGTTTTTATATTCAAAGAAAAAGAAGTACCTTTTATTTTCCCAACAAAGTGTTTTTTGCCCCAATAATCTCATTATTGTTCCAATAAAATCTGTTTTGTCTCAATAAACTATTTCTTGGTCCAATAATTTGTATGGGATCTTCTACTACGATGGATTCTTTGATCTATTTTTTAAGGATTCGTAACAAGATTCCGATTACGATGGAATTCGTGATAGGGCTGTTTGCACATAAAGGTAAAAAACAAGTTATCATTTGACCACGTTTTGTGTTTTAAAAGCCATATATTTTTGTCAAAATTTCTCGTGGTACCTACATCTAAAAATTAATTGGAACAAGAAGTTTTTTTTATTCATTTTGGGATATTGATTTCGTGGCCATTCCAAAAGTGTTTGTCGAAAATAACATTTTAACATTGTACCCTCTTCAAAATTTTTCCAAAATATTCAGCTTGCTCCAATTAATACTTATTTTTAAATTTTTATTTTCAACGACTTTTACACTTTACAGGAATTTTACCGAACAAGCAATCGTGGTAAAATTTACAATAAATATTGTAATTTAAAATTCACGTTCAAGGCGATAAACGAACCTCAAAGTATCAGAAAATCTATCAAGACGTGTGGGAAAAGGGGAGTTCGAGAAGAGATTCCAGAGTTAAGTAAGTTTAAAACAATTATGAAAATTCAAGTCATTTTTTTCTTATTTACGAGTTTTTCATTCATAAAAAAAACACTAGATTTAAGATTTCTTAAAAGCCACTTTTGTAAATGCTTCTTATTTCCATGAATTACATATTTTAAAAAAATATTTCTATATTTTCTTATCAGTTGCAGAAGAAAACGCCGAACAATGCTTGTGGTCATTAAAATTCGATAATCTTTCCTCGGAAGAAATTGATAGATGTTGGATGGCAAGTTCCAATACAGGCTCTTGGACATACAAAATTCCGAATCAACATCAGACGTATTTAAGAAATGGCCACAATACAAGCAACCATCTGGCTATCGGTTTGTGAGTATTTTTGAAACAATTATATAAACCAGTTACTAAGAATGTAATAATTCTTTGCACAGTAACTTCAATTAAGATATACACCCATCTAATCCGTCATGTCAATCTACCTGTTCAAGCAATTCGATAGCATTCCCGAATAGCATAAAATTCGATTTGCAACAAGAAATTTTTTGTATTTGTGTTCTATTAAAAAAAAAACAAAAGCCATTATAAATCAGTTGTATTTTTGTACACGAACAAATATTTGTAACTTTATCATTCGAAATGCTTTAAATAGCTTATACAAAAGTTAAAACTTGTTCTTGATGGTGTTGTTAGGTCGAATGTTACTCAATCGTTTAAGTTACCTTTATTATATTTCTATTTTCATATCTTCTAACTTAGAAGTTTATACAACTTTTATGCATAAATCCTTCAAATAATATTAAGTTACTTAATTACAATGTAAATTGTATAGCTATTCGATAGAAACTAATAACGTTTTAACAAAGACTAACGGTAATAAGTTTTACTTTACAACATTTCATTAAAAGATCATTTTATTGAATAGTACAAAAATATGCGTAGGTATACTGTATATGACATACAAAACATTTTCAGATAGTTTGTTTTCTATTAGAGAGTTAAATTAACCACCATTTACATTTACCCCAGCGCCAGCGTCGAGGTTAGGTCAAAAGAGTAGAACAATCATACTGGAAGGGGTTCTATACACCCCCGTTTTTTCTCAAAAAATGGCTTAAAGCAGAAGCAACACTATTGAAAAACAATGGTAGCACCTGCAATATTCTCTTATAGCTTATTTTAAAGCCAGAAACCCAAAACTTTAAAAAATAAATTAGCTCCAAAGATCCTGTTTCTACTAGGTAATTAGTAAAATATTCTTTTTTTAAAGTTTTTAGTATGAAAATTTAATTTTCAAAAACTTTCAATTAAAATAACTTTTTTTTTTTAAAAGTATGTTCAACTATGGGCTTGTGGTTTTTAAAAGTGATGCTTCTGCTTTAAGCCATTTTCTGAGAAAATTACCCCTCCCATCTTAACGGGGAAATACCAGATTTGACGCATATGTGGTTGTATATAGTTACTGTACTAACTAACTAATAATGATATGATAACTAATAATGATATTAAAAATTTTTAAAGGTGGACATGGCCTTTGGCTATTTGCACAAAAACTGCTCTTCACTTTTAGACACTTGGGAAGAACTTCATGAAAAAATAGTAGACTCTCTGTGCAACGAAGACCACATCAAAGAAAAATCCATAAAGCAGACTCTCATAAAAATGAGATCGATTAATCAATCCGATAGTAAGTTACAATATTTGCTCAAAATAAAACTTTATTTCCTTAAGAAAATAATTATTTGTTCTATAACAATAACCATATCGTTTATCTATTAACAAACTCAGATGTTTTGCATAAGATAAATTAAAACACTAATGCTTGTAGATTGATTTAAACAAAATTAGTACAGGAGGGTATAAAACGGTCTAGAACACCCATTAACGTTGGAAGGTCAATATTATAAACAAAACTTAAAATATTAAAACAAATTGTGGAAAAAAAGCACCACTAAATATACGATCAAGGAGTTCTTTCTTTATATTGTGAGGATGATTCAGGTGATTGAAGACAATATCGCATTTTTGAACCAGGGCCAGTGGTCGGAAAGTGTTCAGCCCTTCATATTTGTCATTGAGGAAGATGACTGCATTTTCAAGAAATACATGTGCTTTTGACGGTGTTGAAATTCCGTTCGTATCTTTTGTAGGAGGTGTAGGTATTTGTCTTAAGATATTTGTTTATTTGACTTAAGGTTTCTCACTGCATCTTATAGTTTTTGGAACTAGTTGAATCCCTATAATTGGGGAAGATGTAATACATTTTCAAGAAATGTATGTGTTTTTTGATGGTGTTAAATTCTGTTCTGTATGTATTTGAAAATTGATAATTTTAACTCGTTGTTGTGTACCTACTATAAAAACATCTATTATAAACACAACAACTTTTAAAGTTATCGAGATATCAACGGACGGATATCTATAGGTATTATTATGTCTCAATAAACTGGCGTTAAAGTTCTCATTTTAGTATTTGACTTGAAATTGATCAAAGATTCAAGCATTAAATATTGAAAAAAAGCTGAGAGTAACGAATATCTCTGGTACATTACTTGTCAAATCACTCTTTTTTATACATGGTTTAGTTATTTTTGATACGATATAACTTTAAGCAAATATCTTTCTAACACAGTGGAAGTATAATTTAACATTTTCTTCATTTTGTCTTTTACAGATTGTCGAGATGCTACAATTATGTAGTCACTTCATGGGTACTATATTCCGAGCCAGAAATGTGTGCGAAAAGACAGATTTGGAAAGAAAAGCACCACTAAGTATACGATCAAGGACTCACAGGAATCATTTCTTTACATTGGGCGAAATACACAGGTGGTTGAAGAACATATCGGATTTTTGAACCAGAGATCAGAAAGTGTTCAGCCCTTCATATATGTCCTTGGAGAAGATGTATTGAACTTTCAAGAGATATACGTCTACTTTGACGGTGTTAAATTTCCAATGGTATCATTTTCTAGAGCAGTAGACATTTGCTTCAAAATATTTTTTTTATTCAATTTAAAGTTTCCTACTGCATCCTCTAGTTTTTGGAATTTTATTGAATCCTTGTATTTTAGAAATAAGAAAAATCAATGTTCAAAAACTCATATATTGCTTAACGCAATAAAACCAATAAATGTATGTGACTAAAAATTTGTATTTTACTTTCATATTTTCAGAAAAGAAAACGTATTGGACGTTGCTATAAGAAATTCACTTGGATATATTTCAGAAAACGTATTAGACTTTTCTCGAAAAATTAATTGGATGTATAATAAAAAACCTATTGGACGTTGCTATATATGGCCGTATACAAGAAAACGTATTGGACGTTTCTATAGTAAAGGAAAGCAATTTTGCAAATTTAAGAAATTATTTTATTGGCTCAACAAATAATTTTGCTTGAAATAATTTATTGGCTCAAGAAACAAATATATCCAAATCAATAAACTATTTAATTGGCTCAACAAATAGTTTTGCTTGAGTCAAACAAATAATTTATTGACTCAAGAAACAAATATTTCCAAATCAATAAACTATTTATTTGGCTCAACAAATAATTTTGCTTGAGTCAAACAAATAATTTATTGGCTCAAACAACAAATATTTCCAAGTCAATAAACTATTTAATTGGCTCAACAAATAATTTTGCTTGAGTCAAACAAATAATTAATTGGCTCAAACAACAAATATTTCCAAATCAACAAACTATTTAATTGGCTCAACAAATAATTTTGCTTGAGTCAAACAAATAATTTATTGGCTCAAGAAACAAATATATCCAAATCAATAAACTATTTAATTGGCTCAACAAATAATTTTGCTTGAGTCAAACAAATAATTAATTGGCTCAAATAACAAATATTTCCAAATCAATAAACTATTTAATTGGCTCAACAAATAATTTTGCTTGAGTCAAAGAAATAATTTATTGGCTCAAAAAACAAATATTTCCAAATCATTAAACTACTTTATTGGCTCAGCAAACAGGTTTATTGGCTCAACAAACAAGGTTGCTTGAGTCACTGAAATATTTTATTGGCCCAACAAACAAAGGTAAATACATTTATAAACTGGATCAATAAACTTTTGTTTGAGCCAATCTGCGTTTATTGAGCCAATAGACAGCCTTTCTTGGCCCAATAAACCTGTTTGTTGGACAAATATTGATTAACTTTTTTATTGGCCCAATAAATTTTTTTATTGTATTTACGTACCTTTTTGGTTCAGTGTACGTAAACGTATACTATATTTTTTTATTTTTGTTTTTCCCGAGGATACACTTTGATTCATCCCACATCCACGTCCCATATCTTTCATATAGCCTATAGACAAGTTTAAAGATATAGATATGTAGGTATGGCAGCCACGTTAGGCAGACTTAAAACGTGTTTTTAATGAAAAAAGTTACTTTGTCGTTGCAGGAGCAGGAGCAGGACACCAACCACACTACCCTGCATCATAGAGTCCCATATTGGCGTCAAGAGCTTTATGGGTTTGAGCGTGGACAAGCATATCGCAGCCGCTGCCACTACCACTGGCACCGCCACCGCTGCCGATGCGATGTTAAAAATAAAAATATTTACTCCATAAACTTGATTGCATCAACATCATCTCATCATTGGCATCAGCATTGAAGTTGATACCATCCCATCATCAACTGCATCATATCGACTTTTAACATCAGAACGTTGCACAAGCGGAGCGGTGGCTCTTATGGTAACAATAAGGAATGTGATGTGATATGTCATGATGTGGAACTGCCATGGCAAAGGATGTAGTCCTAAATTTCACTTTGACATAGCTTTGTCTCACCTCGTTAAATTGCTGAAGCAAACGCAAGCTTTAAAGGCCCCTGTATCAAACAGTGATGGCTAGTTTTCAATTATCTACTATCGAACACGTCGTTTTCGTCTATACGCCATCGTGCGTCGTTCTCAGTATAGCGGCTTGGTCTTCTTCAGAGTGAGTAACGTTTATTATTTGAATGAGTTTTTTGGAATACACATACGTCTATCTACATCTTGTGCAAATAGCTTTCCTTTGTCAATTTTTAAATGATGGAAGTCAGGAGCGTTTTCTGAAAAGCGAAAAATTAGAAAGACAACCTTTTCACTTTGATATTTAACAGGTATATCCTTCAGTAAAAAGATTAAAGTTGGAAAATTCATTGGAAAATTTTTACATTTTTAGGAAATGGTTTTTGTTTTTTAAATTGTTTGAAAGTTTAAATTTTTTGTACGATTGTCTGTGATCAGTTTTGTGTGATTGAATTTTAGGGTAACGAATTTTCCAAAGATCCTATTCGACAATTGTCACTTTAACAATGGAACTGTTAACCGCACTGAACCCTGGGGTAATATTTATTTTCCGAACCCTAGACAATAAATCGTCACACTTGCATAAACATCTGTAATAAATAAATTAGTAAGTTGTCGTAACACCTCATAGAAAATCGGGGCCTAATGACTTACAATTCTCAACCACTCCCGTGAGTGCATAGTGTCAGAGATGGGAGGGACCTACAGTTTTTATGCCAAATCCGAACGACTTATTTGAGAAAGCACTTTTCATGACTAGAATTACTCTTGGCGGATTTTCTCAATTCCATGAAAAACATGTTGAGGGCATAAGGAGGGATTGAGCCCAAGACTTCTGACAGGTACTTCATAAACATAGAGGCCGAAACAATTCACCTATTTTAAATTCACAGTGTATCATAGCAGGATATTTCATGCAGTGAGGTGAAATTTTATCATCTTTTGCCAATATTGAGTACATTAAAGGAAGAATTCCCGAAATACTAAAGAAGCTAGTACCTTAAGTACAGGGCCGTCGAGCAATTTTCAAAAATTTAAAAATTGGGGCTTTCCCTCTGATTCTTACGCTGTTTTTTTTATTTTATCGAAATCTTAAAACTATTTTAAAGCTAGACAAACATTCTTTAAAAAAACTAGCGTACATTTCAAAAACTCTAAGCTAATCCATTATCTTATAACTACTGCCTTTCGGCCTAAGAACAATTTCAATACTAAATAACAATAACTTAATCTAAAACCAAGAAAATTAAAAAAAAATCTTGGTATCATTATCATTATTTCTTATTTTATATAAAACTTAAAACCAAATAAAAAAAAACGAAACCCATTATAATACTTAAGCTACTTAAAACTAACCAAATCCAGTAATACTACTTAAAATTACTTAGTTTTGTTTTGTGTTTTTTTGTTTGGTGCCACCCTGACTGTCCCTAACCTAATCCTTAAACCTATGTAAGCCGGTCAAGACCAAACACCCTAGCCAACTTTTAATTACATTCTCAATTTTAAGCCACCAAAAATGGGTCTCCTGCCTCACCCTATCTCTTCGGTCCCTATCGGAAACAGTCCTAATGAACTGAAGGCGCTCGGCTACCTCCAGTGCTAGGACGTCTCGATTGTAAAGGATTCGCTTATCTACAGTTTTACGGCTGACGTGGTGGATAAGCGGAACCGCCTCTCTATCCTGTGTCAGCCCTCGATTGTTTGAATAGAGGAAAGCTTCGGGCGGAATGTTGCCACTAAACGTGCACTTTCGTAGTACTCATTTTTGGGGTAGTTAGCCCAAAGCTTCAGCAAGAAACTATCTATTCCGTTTATATTGGATCTGTTGTGTAGAACCTGGTTGGAATAGTAATGTTTGTACTCCGACTCTGGTGTTCTGTGTAGTCCAAGGCAACGTCGCAGACATTGTCTCTCAAACACCCGAATCTTTTCCATTTGAGATGGGGCAACGTTAAACCATACCGGGCACCCATAGGCAATTATCGGCCGGATAAGGGCCATGTAGCAAATCACCTTCACCCTGCTGTCAAGATGGCTGCTTAAAAACAACCGTTTTGTCAGGGCAAAGGCTCCCCTAGCTCTGGCCAGAGCAGCACTCATATGTCTGTCGAAATACAAGTACTGATCCAACCAGATGTCAAGGTACTTTACTACATTTTTATTCGCCGGGCATTTGGGACTCCATACAGCGGAGTCCTGAACAGAATAGTTTCGCATTTCTGAAAGTTGATTTTCAACTTCCAGTCATCGCAATATTGCTGAATCTTGTCGAAATCACCCTGCAAAAGTGTATTTATAACCTCAATTTTGGGGGCCGTTCTGTACGCAATTAGGTCGTCGGCATACGCTATTGCCTGAGTCAGACTTGCTATCAGATCACTGGTGTAAATGTTGAACAAGATCGGCGAGTTAACTGCTTCCTGATGAAGACAATTTTGAATACCAAATATTTTGGTAGATGTTACATTGCCAATTTTGACAATAAACCGTCTACCATTAAGCATGTTAGAAAGCATATACAACAGTGGTTTACTTATGCCAAGTCTGGTTAACTTAAGATACAGACCGTCTAACCATACGATGTCGAAGGCCTTCTCTACAAGTACAATGTTTTATATACCATCGACACCTGCAGATTTCTTTTTCTTTAATGAATCGAAGACGAGCTGGAGCTCTATCTTCGTGACTAATAGGGTATTTGTTCCGTTTCGCTCGGCGATGATATTATTTTCCAAGTTTTCGTCATTGAACCTGGTAAAACCGAGGTTCTCGGATTGCCACTGCGATATGTCGTAAAGCAGGTAGAAGTGGTTCTGCAGGGCTCTATTCTCCAGGTTGTGTTTAGGGCAAATGCTAGAATTCACCTTGTACACTTGCTGAAAAGCAGCCCCCATCGCCTCTGTTTTTTCCTGCGGATCTTCGACAACAAAGAAGTTATGGTCCAAGCCGGCGTCTCCTGGATCTAATCCTGCTGTCAGAAGCACGTCTCTGTTCTCTGTCGTCCTCTGAAGCTTTAGACAAGGAAGGTCGTTCTGATAATTACTCTTAAAGATTTTGTTAATTTGTGGAAACATACTCGGGTCACTAGGATTAACGGCCCGAATATTCTTGTCCCAGTACAAATTAATGTTTAATCGATAGTTTTCTTTGATCAATTTGTTTACGTTTTTATTGACGACTTCAATGTTCTAATCTCCAGATTGTTTGGGTCAATAAACCTCCACTCCGGTACAAGCGTTTAAGATTTTTACGCTGTGACTTTTTCTAATTGTGCAGTGAATACTAAGGACAGGGATCGAAATCCAAATTGATTATTTCGTGGCTATCTTCTGCTGTGGGCGCTACGGACAGAGATTGTTGCAAAACAAAGCACCGATTTACTTTTAGTTTGTTTCCAGGAGCTTAAAGGAAAAATGGTTTTGATTATTCCATTGTCGATTTATTCTAAGTGTATTGTGAAAAAGGCTTAAGCAGAACGTTGATTGCCTAGTTTGCTGCCAGGAGCAAGGAGTGTCATCCCTGTATTTAAGGTTTTTTACTATAATAATACAGCTCGTATCTGAAATGGAAAATGTCTCTCCAAAGATTTCGAAACAAGAGTGGGAGTAAGGCAAGGGTGTGTTCTTAGCACACTACAATTAACAGTATATATAAACGATATCACAGAAGCTGTTAGAGGTGAAATTGAGCTCCGTCGGAAAAAAAATTCTGAGCTTACTATATGCAGATGACATATTTTTACTCTCAGAGAGAGTGAAATTACGTTTCGGACCGTTGAATTCAAGTAGTATTGGTTCAAGTTTGATATCCGCAAAATAAAGGCTGGTGTGGCCCAATGCTCCGCTTTGTCTCCGACACTCTTCCTTATTTTCATAAATGATCTTTTGTCTGAAACTTCTAACCCACTTAATTGCTTCGCTGATGAAAGAATAGAATTAAAAAAAGAGCTCTAAAAATAAAAGGAGACCAGTGTTTAACCGAAACAATTGTGTATCTTGAGCACCGTCTCAAGGTTTCATGTCTATCATTATTTTATCACTAGTTTTATAAACAATGCTTTAGTGAAATAGCCAGTTGCATTCCTCCCTTTAAACAATTCAATTGTAATACCCGTTCTTCTTATTTTTTAATTTTGTAGATGAACTTTTAACGTTTAATTGACCAACTCTTCAATCAATTATTCGGGAATTTGTTTATTGAACCACCCAACCCGTACCAAAATTGTACCAACATTGAAAATATCAGAGGTAATTTCTATCCTTAATAACAAAATGTCAGTCAGAAGACAAACGCTTCGGCATTGTACCTCTCACCATTGGGTCATAAACGGTTTCTTTAAAATAAGTTATAATGTATCTTCTGATTAACTATCACATTCCATTAAAGAAGATTACCAGTTTCAGTGTATAAACGTTGATTATAGATGATGACTAAATGTGAAATGTCTGACAAAGGCTATAAGACAGGTACATAAATCTAATAAAAATAACGAACATATATCCAGCTTACTCGTAATCCCAGAAATTATGAGCTTCAGCTTCGACATTGTTACTCTAAATAAATCAATTTTCAAATAAACCAAACACGTGTCACTCACAACCTCAAAAAAAGCTAACACTCCCAACAAAGAGTAGGTTAAACTCGTAATAACTTTAGTGTGATACTTTTTAATGCAAGAATCACGTAGAAAAGTAAATAAACAGGTAACAGGACATTAAAAAATTTATAACCCTGAAAAAGTCTCGGTGATGTTGCTATAATCCACCAATCCCTTAACTAGACAACATAAAGAAAGAAAAAAGAACCTAATGCCTAAATCAAGACAAGGTGACATAGACTGGGACTGGGACTGTAACGCCAACTCTTGTCTAGTGTCACTTATCTCAACATTAATATGCAAGTAGCTTTGCCATATAATTAACGCATTGCGCAAATCTTGTGAAAAGATTTTATTCACACCTCATCACATCCTTTTAGTCACTTGAACTCGCATGTCGTTGTTTGTCTGAAAAGGGGAGGATGGGGCAGCAACAAGAAAATCAAATCCTTCATTCTACAGAACATACAAATATACATAGGTATAAGATACATCAGGAGCGTTAGGGAAAAATAAACTTACCGTTAATTATATGGGAGGTATAGGTACAGATAGATGTAAGCTTATAGCTTGACGTTGTCGATGAGGGTCAAAGGATCTCAAATTGCTCTCCAGGTTAACGTTAAAACGAAAGATGTTGTATTCTTCTTAATGTGTCGGTCTGTCTCTGTAATGTTCGAGTTCGAGATGAGATAGATAGCTTGATGAGGGCTGATGCTGGAATGAGTTATATTAAGGCATAGGGATTAAGGAAGGATGTGGTCATCAGCTATTCCTCTACGTAACGACGAAGTCTATAAGTTATATATAATGTGTATAGCTGACTGGAGCAGATTTTCAATGAAGTCACTTTCATACATATATTAATACATACCTATATGTACAATGTACATAGTTTGTGTATAGAAAGTAAGATAGTTTATCTCTATTTGTTTTTCTTCTCAGGACTCCTCCTTTAGCTAATATTGTATACAAGTTTTTAACAATCTTTTGAAACGAATCAGGTAGAATCTCAGGAGTGTGGTTTAACTGACAAACACTGCAAAACTTTTATTTATAATAAAGTTTAGTTAATAAAAACTAAGAGTAGGATTACAGGATCTACAAAAGCTAACTTGAGGATGCATAATATTCTTAACTTTCCTTGTTTGTAATTATACCTGGCTTCAAAAGATTTTTCATATTGTATAAAACAAGTACATCCAATAATTGGTTGGATTTCTTATTTCTTTTTCGATATTGAAAAGATGAGAGATTATTATAAACCTGTGAACATAAAATTAGAAATACTTTCCAGAAGAAACAACTAGATGACCCAACAAAAGATAGTGTATGTAAGTTTTGATACGATACAAAACTACGAAACATTTACCAAAAAGGTTTATGGGCATGGAATTTAAAATCAATGAAGTAAGAATAGTGCGTATAGGCCCAGTCTACCGTAATCCATTTTTGTAATGGGCAATTTGGACAAAATAATGAACTCGAAATTCTTTTAAAACGGGACAGACAGCTATAAAATGGAACAAATCTTCCCTTTCCCGGTTACATAAAATACATAAAATAATTAACTCAGGACGGTCTGTTATAAAATTAGATCTAATAGTTCTCCTCTTAATCGGAATTAACTATATGCTTACTAATTCCGTAGAATGTTCTTCTAAAAATTAAGTTCTTTCATTTAAGTATTGATTGAACTTGCTAAATAACAATCTGTACTACGAATTCTGAGCTTTATCCATGAAATTTTGGTACATTCTGTTTCCGTTTTCTTCAGCAACCAATTTTGGCTTTAGGGACGCCACGTGCTCTTTCACCAAGTTTACTCCAAATTCCAACACCAATTTTTTCTTTTTTTCTGTTCTTTCATTGCTAAAACTCGCATTATGTAGTTGGAATTAATCTTAAGAGTATCCAAAAACATAGGGGGCACATAAGCCTCTAAATGTAACATATAGTTGGCCGAACTAGGGGGTATTCTAAAGAACCTTCTAATAAACTAACGTAGGATCTTCTCAACTGCTTCGTAGGTTCGGAATCCCCAAGCTTGTGCTCCATTAAGAAGAATGGAAGTTGCAGTTGAACGAAATATTGTTTGTTTGAAGTATGTGAAATACTCTTCTTATGTAGACAATTACCCTGAACAGAACATATAGCTCGCTTTGCATCTGCTAGTTTGACTTGAAGATGTTTCTTCATGTTAGAGTTCGATGAAATCAACATACTCGCAGATATTTGAACTCCTTCACAATTTCTATTTCCTCTTCTTGAAACTCCCACTTGACGATTCGTGAGTGTCTGCCTGCACTTCGTCTTAGGATCATCATTTTCGATTTTTCCAGTTTGACAGATAGTTTACAACTTTTACAATACTTTTTTAATCTGTTTAAAATAAGCTGCATGCAAAACAGTACAAAAATATTTTTTTATGTTGAAAGAAGCCAAATTAAAAAAAAAATGTAAAAAAATTAAATAAAAATTATCGATTTGTTTTTGAGAAACTCGAATTTTCGATTTTTGATTTTTGATACAACAAATTTGTATCTGGACGACTGTTCCGGATAATCAGTTCGGCTTTAAGGCGGGACATGACACTATTCATGCTGCGTCTTGGAGAAGGCCTTAGACACCGTATGGTTAGAGGGTCTGTATCTAAAGTTAAACAGACTTGGCATAAGTAAACCACTGTTGTATATGCTTTATGACATGCTTAATGGTAGACGGTTTATTGTCAAAATTGGCAATGTAACATCTACCAAAATCTTTGATACAGAACGGCCCCAAAAACTGAGGTTATCAAGACACTTTTGCAGGGTGACTTCGACAAGATTCAGCAATATTACGATGACTGGAAGTTGAAAATCAACATTCAGAAATGCGAAACTATTCTGTTCAGGACTCCGCTGTATGGAGCTTCAAGGGATACGAGAAATAACTGGAAAAATCTAGTGATCGTTGGACCAAATCGACAGCCACTGGTGAATAAAAGTGTAGTAGAGTACCTTGGCATCTGGTTGGATCAGTACTTGTATTTCGACAGACATATGAGTGCTGCTTTAGCCAGAGCTAGGGGAGCCTTTGCCCTGACAAAACGGTTGTTTTTTAGCAACCGTCTTTACAGCAGGGTGAAGGTGATTTGCTACATGGCCCTTATCCGGCCGATGATTGCCTATGTGTGCCCGGTATGGTTTAACGTTGCCACATCTCAAATGGAAAAGATTCGAGTGTTTGAGAGACAATGTCTGCGACGTTGCCTTGGACTAAACAGAACACCAGAGTCGGAGTACAAACATTACTATTCCAACCAGGTTCTATACAACAGATCCAATATAAACAGAATAGATAGTTTCTTGCTGAAGCTTTGGGCTTACTACCCCAAAAATTAATACTACGAAAGTGCACGTTTAGTGGCAACGTTCCGCCCAAAGCTTTTCTCTATTTAGACAATCGAGGGCTGATACAGGATGGGGAGGCTGTTCCGCTAATCTACCACTTCAGCCGTAAAACTGTAGATAGGCGTCCTCGCACTGGGACGGAGCCGAGTGCCTTCGGTTGAGTAGGACTGTTTCCTGTTGTTCTTAGGCCGAAAGGCAGTAGATATAAGATATTGGATTAACTTAGAGCACATGCATAGGGCCAGTAAGATATTTTTTAAGTTTTTGAAATTTAAGCTAGTTTTTTTTAAGAATTTTTGTCTAGCTTTAAGATTTTGATAAAATAAAAAAAAAAAACAAAAACAAACAAATGCGCTATCAGTTAACGCTCAATCGAATTTTTCGCGATGGAAACAAAATTGATGACAATTCAAGAAAGTGCGCATTATCAAGCAAACTAGAAGAAAAAAAGCTCTTTTAACCTAGTTTGACCAAATGAGATCTTAGGGCAGCTGTTTCCGTCAATATTTTTTTAACTTCCCATAGGAAGTTATTGTAATGGGTCCGATTTGTCGAATTGAAATTTTTGACATTTCTCGATGTTTCAAGGTCCCTAGAGTCGAAATAAAAGATTTTTAGAAAGATGTCCGTACGTCCGTACGTTCGCGACGTTTTTTTCGTCGTCCATAGCTCAGGAACCAGAAGAGATATCGACTTCAAATAAATTTTGTTATACAGATAAGAAGGCAGAAAGATGCAGAAAGGACTCTCAAGAAAAGTGGGTGGGTGGTTTTTTTACCATAGCAGTTTAAAAAAAAGGTGAACATTTTGGTTAAACCTAAATATCTCATGAACCAATGACGATAGAGACTTGAATTAAATTTCATATTATAAATTGTAACGTAATACAAAAGAAATATATTTTTGGAAAAAAATCCAACTAACGGTTTTTTTTATAAATCAAAAAAACTGAAAAAAAAAAATTGTCACCTCAAAAATTTTACGACCAAAATATGATTTCATCTCCAAAACAATTTTTTGCAATGAAGAATAATGTTTTTGACATCTGATGAAATTTTGAGAAAAATCTAATTGACAGTTTTTTTATAAAAAATAAAAACCTAAAAAAAAATTTATAAAAGGTGGTAAAAATTGATTTTCGACTCAAATATCTTTTCAAAAATTTGAGATAATGGCTTCTTACTCATTTTAACTTTTAAGAAATATTATTTTCAACATTAGGAAAAACTTTGAGAAAAATCGAGTTGATAGTTTTTTTTACAAAAAATAAAAACCTAAAAAAAACAATACTAAAACTTGGTAAAAATTTACTTTAGATTCAAATAGTTTTTCAAAAATTACAAATATTGGCTTCAAACTTATCTTATTTCACAGAAAATATTGTTCTTAATATTCAGCAATTTTTTTATAAAAATCCAACAGTCCATTTTTTCATAAAAAAATAAAATCTACAAAAAATAGTACGCAAAAATTGATACATATAGACAAACTTTTAAGCAAGGCAAATCTACAGATGGGATGGGAAGTTATTAGTGTGGGTCGCATCCCAGCCTCTTTTTTGTAATGAAAAGAGAGACTACAAAACAGTCATTGCGATTGGAAAGCACAAAAATCCAAAATGTTTTAAGAAGAAAGCGATGCTTTTAAAATATTTCTGAAACAAGCCTCAACATTTATAGACCGGAACTTTTAATTCATTTGATTAAAAAATGACATAGGTAATTCTTTTTGTGGATAATTCTCTGAAAAGGAATACAAAGTCAATCATTCAGATTCTTGATCAAGGCATTATTCATTGTTTTAAAGCATACTATCGTCAAAGTATACATACAACTCTATCGTATCCGTTCTTAAGAAATTTTTCTCAGAACTGCTCAAAATCGAAAAAATTTGTATCGTTCCGATATACATACATTCGAATATTATGTATCTTCCGAAAAAATACATAGCATTAATAGTTAACAATTTTTGACAACTAAGCACTGTATTTCTTCAGAAGTGGTATCTTTTCGAAAATGGTAACAAACAAATTAAAAGCAAAATATTAATAATTACTTTATTGCATTATCTAATATTTTAGCGTATTAATAATTATATACAAAAAAAAAAAGAATCCACGAAAGTAGATTTTGTTTAAAACGCCATTAAAAGACATTCATATGAAGAGGCAATTTTGGAGCATGTTCATTTAGAAGGGAAAGTGCAAACACAGGCGACACAGTTAAGTGTGATAAAGAAAATGAATCCCATGAAAAAACAACAAGAACCCAACCGCGACCTTATAAACTATATACATACATGCTTGAGTACTCAAAGGATTCTATTCCCTTGTTTCCGATTTTTCCTTATTTTTAAGCCTTTAGTTCCCAGAAACAAAGCCACCATAGTCATTTGTATATAAGAAATTCAAAACTGTTACATTTTTCTCAAAAACTTAGCACTTTTACAGTTAAGAACGACATAAGTTTCCGGATATACAAAGCCCGCTCCACTGAGGAAAACCGGAATAAGTTTAAACAAGCTAGAAAGACCGGTAATGGACATATTCCATGCATTTAAGTTTTACATGACCAGAAATTACGGCAAAAAATACTACAATGTCCCAAAGGTATTTTTACTACTAAAGTTTCTTAATGGCTTTCGTAACAATAGATCCACTGGTGATCACATGGTTTATCTCACCGAACAGTGGAATAAATCTGTACATCGTTTTGGAGAAAGTAAGATTATTTCACTTGACATTTCCAAGGCATTTGAAAATTCGGTGCAATCGGTTTTGATTTATTGTTTTAGAAGGGTAGAAGGGTACCTCCCATAGAACTGTTGTTTTGTTTTTAAATTTTCTCAAGAGTCAACCGATTTCACAAGACAAGTTCTTATACTTTCTCATCAAAAACGTCATTGTTTTAATTTTTGAAGCTCTTTATAACTGCATACCAAAAGTATTTTGAAACTAAAATTGAAAAATTGTATGTACACAAAATTAATTTAAAAAAAAATCGCTGCAACTAACGATTTTCAAATAAATATTTTGGAAAATTCAAATAATTTTAAACAGACTTTTTGGATACATGAGCAAGTTCGTGCAACCCAGTCATGCATTTTATTTTATTTTTAAGCGCATAAAATTAAAAAAATTGTCTTTTATTGAAAAACTTGTGCAAAAGAAGAAGAACTTCACTCTTACAACAAATATGGCTCTTTTATTTGAGAAGTAAATGCTCATTCTTAAGTGAGTACCTAAAAGAATAAAAGGTCAAATAATATAAATATATGTATAATTAATATAATCCATTGATAAAAACTCAAACTTTCACTTAACACTGATAACTTTTTAATTCTTCCGGGAATTCAAATTAAGATATGCCGGTAGAACTTTTCCCTAAACCGTCATCAACGCCTACCTGAAATTGATTCTGCTCCCTCTAAATACACGACCACTCTTAATTATATTTATGGTAGTTAAATAATAATGCCTAATGAGAGGAACGTAAAAATTGATACGCCTCTCATGTAGCTTCAAACTTTTTCCATGTTTCGAAAAAAAAAACAAAAACAAATTCACTTAAAGTTTAACGATTCAGAAGTATCGTTTATAAGGAGGTGTCCATGTTCCTTGTCCACGGTCATGCAAAAAGAAATCTATATTACATAGGTTAAGCTTATACCACAAAATGGCAGCCCCAAATATTTTCGATTGAAGAAGTCTGACGCTCAGAAGAAAAATATATGTACATTATACCAAGCAATGACCCAAGGACCAAAAACACGCGCTTCCTTTTTCCATTCCTATCAATGCATTAAAAGTTAAATGAAGATAAGCTTATTAAATATAATTGGTGTCTATATACAGCCAGTACTTGTACAAGTTGAGCTTTGTATTTTAGGGGGTGTTTAAGAAGTTTCTGGCAGCGAAGCCATGCTAAAGTCTGTGGGGGAAGTCGTTTTGTACTTGCTGAAGGAATTTAACCTCAAGGGCATTCCATCAGAGTGAAAATTTGTCTTCGTTTGCCTTTCTCTTCTTATAATTTGAGTTTTCGAAGTTGATAATTTTGTTCCATAAAGAATTGTATTGAAGTATGAGTATATTTTAATTTACTTTACGAAAGTAGAGATATTATTATGTTTTCTTTTTTAAATACAGAAATCCAATTTAAAATTTATTTCGTAGACATTTGTAAAAAAAAAAATATGAAATTCGGATTTAAATAAACCTTCGGCGAAGTTTTAGATAAATCAAAGTAAGTGATGTTTCTGTCAACTAAATTTATCAAAATAATGTATAAGTTATTTTGGTGATATGAATGTAAAGTTTATTTTTGGCTTTACAAAGGTTATTTTCGTAGTTGAAGTTCGTTAGATTGTATTTTAGAAATACTTGGTCCTATACAAGTACATAGAATGGCTTTCAATGGGATTTTATTTGAATTAAAAGAGTGTTTAATGAAAACATTTTCCATGATTTTTTGTTAAAAACAAACCATCAAGTGAATATGTGCACTGCATGTCATGTAGTCCTTGAGAATAAGAATATTGAACTTCAACGTAAGCTCTTGTTCACGAGTGTATTGTGTTGATACATTACTTACACACTTAAGGTTGCACTACAGTCCTGTGTAAACTAGGGCCTCATACAACAAACTTCTCCATCTAGCTTTGTCCCAAGCTAAATGTCACCAGCTACGAACTCAAAGTTGGGTGAAATCATTTTCCACTTGTGCCCGCCACCTGATCCGGGGTCTTCCTCTACTGCGCTGTCCTGTGGGTGTAAATTCGAAGACTTTCCGGGCCGGAGCATTGGTTTCCACGCACTCGACGACGCGACGTGACCCAACCATCTCAGTCGTTGGACTTTTACACTTCTAGATAAGTCTACGTCGCTGTACAACCCGTACAGTTCGTCGTCTTCTCCTCCCCTCACTTTGTATGCATACGCGACCATAGATCACGCGAATAACTTTTCTTTCGAAACGACTTTCATCCGCTTTTGTCATAGTCCATGCTTCTGCATCGTATATAGCAAGGTCTTATATAGCGACACTTTGGTTGCTCGAGAGAGGGCTTTGCTACTCAATTGCTTTCTTAGCCTATATAAACAGCGGTTAGCAAGAGATATTCTTCGTTTGATTTCAGCGCTGGGTTCATAGTGGTTCCTAGGTAGAGAAAGTCGTTAACTACCTCAAAGTTACATCTACATGTGCCGATGGTGACGTTTTGACCGAAATGGCAGGGTGTAAGTATGTCCTTCCTTGATGCCAGCATGACATTCGTTTTGCCCTCGTTAACAGCTTAACCCATTTTTCCCGCCTCTCCCTAGCATATGCCAGTAATTGGACAGATTTTTGAAAGATAGTGTTACGGATGCGCTGAAGCGAAATAATAGTGTAAATAACGAATACTCGAAAAATAAAAAAACACAAGATTATACGTCTAGCCGGGGGGGACTCTTGTTTCAAAGTAAACATAATGGGAACCAAAACTGCATCCGAGTACCTGGAAGAGAAAAGGGAAATTTGGTTAGTGGAGCTCAAGGAAGGGTAGAAACGGAGAATCATGAGCTTCACGATAAACATTATGCAGGGAAGCTCCTGATTCCCATCACAATATGGTCTACTTAGCTGGGCACCGATCCTTGGCTGGTAGGGGCATCCATTGGGGTGTTGAGGTGCTGGTCTCGGGTAGGCCATTGTAATTGGGTTCCATTTGAGAGACATCCATAAACTGAAAATAGAGAAGCACTAGCTATGATGAAAATACTTACCCGTAATTCCTGATACACTGCTGACGAACGGACTCCATCTCGGTAAAATCCCAAGATGCGAATTATTTTTTTTGTTTTTTTTGCCATCGTGTTTCCCATTCCGTGTTGCTTATGGTTATGGCGTTTGTTTTTTATATGTTATTTATATGGTTTTTTTTTTGGAGCGTGGTATGGTTCCTTGTTAGGTTTATTAATTTTTGGGAACTTTTGTTGAAGAAGAAAAAAACTCCACACGAAAGTAAACATTTTTTTTTGGCGTCTGACAGTTCTTAGAATTATAAAATTGGAGGCAGAAGACGGAGTGGGATAGCCCAATGGTTAAAGAACGGGAGGACTATATATACTTTAGACGAGTCGTTGTTAGTAGTTATCTGTGTTAGTGTTTTGTGTTGTTATTTAGAGTGAGTTGCGTTTGCGTCTGTGTGAGCATGGATATTTGTATTGGGTATGTAAATAGTAAGATTTCAAAGGCGCAAAAAATAATTTGAATTTTGGTACATAACAACATAACTAAGGGGTTTCCCAATAGACAAAAAAGATGGACGGAATTCTTGCGAATACCAAAAGAAAGGGACAGGTAGAGATGTACGTCACTCGATATAATTCCTTATGGTTAAGATTTTCTTAGGGAATTCCGTCGATCATTTGATCAAACAAAGTCGAGCCAGTCAGGTGCCACAATATATCCAGTGGCGTAGGTACAAAGATAAAGGTTTTTTTTTTGGGAACCTCAAAGTCACCTTGTGCACTTATAAATTATAGACTGAAAACGTAGTTTAATTGTGAATAAGCATTGAGGTGAGATTTAATATTCATTAAAAATTGTTTTAGACAAAGTGGTAATTAAAGTGAAAATTTGTAGTGAGGCGGCCCATTATCGAATCTATATCGAACCCGGATAAGCACGTGGCCGTTGTCGTCGTGGCACGAGTCGCCTTACGTTCTGGCAAGACCAAGGCAGGACGTCTTAACAAGGATTTAGGTCAGAGCCATACCCAGATCAAACAAGTAACACATTTTTTCTTATCATTTGGGGTAATTTGGGCCGACAAGAAAGAAGGGCACCAAGGGCCGCCCACCTTGCAAAGCACTAGGAAAATAGCCTGTTTTCCTGTCTAACTCCGCCGTTGGCAAAGCGAACCGGATAGAAGGAGTGCGCTGCCAACCGAAAAAGTAGTTTTTGTGGAGTGTTCCAAAAACGAAATTAGATACATACATATATACCTACGTACTTAAATTTAAAAAAAAAAAATATTTTAAAATTTTGACGTGAACCATTCTATTTGTTTTTCCTTTGTAACTGTTAGTATATCTTTGTTTAAATAATTTAAGATCGAAATCAACTCAAGTGACTTTGGAGTCAGTTCGCGTGGTTAAAAAAAAAAAGGCACAAACCGCCGGTCTTTTTGTGTGGGTCTGGGCTTGCCGGAACTACTCGGATCCGGGCAAGATTTTGCCGATCCCTTCAGGCTTACATAGAGCTCTCTGTAGGCAGGGAAAGGGGTTCGGGATACGAGAGGTGCTCCCGGTAGTTGAATTTTTATTACGGGAAAGCAAAACCAAACCTTTATACAAGGGCTTTTAAGGGCGAATAAAAGTGTGTGATTTTTTTTGCGAGCAGGATAGATGCCGGGGTATAATTGTCTCCAATATCACCACAGGTTGACAGTTAAATTATTAATTTTAAGTAACTTTTTGATTTTTTTCTTTTTTGTTCATTATCATTGTTTAATTACTTAATGTTTTTTTTTGATTTATCGCAAAATTGCAATTTTCAATTTTTGTTTTCTTGATATAATAAAACTTTTGTGAGTTTCAAGTCGATTTCGATGAATACGGATCTTTTCTTGGGTTTCAAAATGAGCCCGCTGTAACTTTGAGCTTTTCAACAGAGGGTGCGGTAAAACGGACTAAGGTACTGGTTATGGGGTGAGTATGGGATAGGACGGGATCATATTAGCTAGGGGAATCCATACACGGTAGATGGCAACGGATTCCAGGTACGAAGGGACAAAGGCCAACGGTTGCAACACCAGCGGCAACGAATCGAAGTGGTGGATTGAAAGAGTGACGTGTTCGTATTCTTTTCTGGCATGATACAGTTTTTTTTTTGAAATAGGTGAGGTCCTCCTGCGGGGGCAAGAACACCCCCCTTTTCCGACGAGCTGAGCCGAGTGCAGCTAGCATGCCAGTGCCCTCGCAGTAGACATCGTTGGTTGTCTTTATTAACTCTTCTATCGAACCTTCTTTCTTTTATTACGGTAAACCTCTACTTGTCTATTTTCCTTCTACTAAAACTTTCAACGGTTAGTCCCCCCCCCCTTCTCGACTTCCCGTCTCCTTTAAGGAAACCCAACGCGACCAACAACAAGAAGCTTATTTCAATAGTGACTCTAGTGTTGACATGCACTATTCTTTTAAGGTCGATGTTAAAGAAATCGCATGGCAGCGATCACCTTGTCTAAAACCTTTTTTGACATCGAAAGGTTCTGTTAAGTTGTTTCTAACCTTTATTGAGCAGGGCGAATTCTCTATGGTCATCCAGCACAAATGGACTAGACGTGGCTCTATACAACTCTTCCATGTAGATGCTATCATATGCGGTATTGAAAACAATGAAGAGATGGTGGGTTTTGCTTTGTTGTTCTTGGGTTTTTCCAGGATCTGCCCTCATTTGAATATTTAATTGACTGTGGACTTTCTTGGTTAAAACCACACTGAAAAGGACCTATCATGTTGTTGACGATAGTCTTAAGACTTTCACATATTACGGCAGAGAAGATTTTGTAAGCGATGTTAAGTAGACTGATGCCTCTATAGTTGGTGCAATTTAGAGGGTCTCTTTTTTCAGTATCGGGCAAACAATACTGAGGTTCCATTCATCGGGCATGCTTTCTTCCGACCATATATTATATATAAGTTGGTGCATGCTCCTATACAAATTATCTCTAGCTTCTTTGAATAGCTCGGCATTCAAATCATCTACTCTGGAAATCTTTACTTCGTCTAAGTAGGGAAGACGGGATTGTTGGCTTGCGTTGTCTATGTTAAATGGATCATCCTGCCTGACAGCGGAATTCTTGTTATTGGTTGCTTGAAACCCAGCACATCAGAGACAGCATCTCTGATTGCATCTTGGCAATGTTGCCACTGGTTCTTGATACATTGTGTTGGCGGCAGTGAACTTCGAAAGAGGTTACTTGTGATTGTAGCCGTTTGGGGTTGTATCTTCTCACATCATCTTCCTGTTTTGTCTTTGGTCCGGAAACCCGAAGTGCTGCCTTGGCTACAAAGAGGTAGTGGTCCGAGTCGATGTTAGCTCCTAGGAAAGTTCAGACATCCACGATGCTTTAAGTGTGTCTAGCGTCGATCGCAATATGGTCAATCTGGTTGAAGGTAGATTGATTTGGAGTTTGGCCCCGTATGCAAAATCGATGAGCCCTTATCTGTTATCAAAAGTGTTGTCGTGCAGTCTGTTTTTTCTAAATATTCCACCAGAGATGTCTTCCCTTAACCCTCTAACGGGCAAAATAGTAAAAATGGTCCGATCAAGTTGATATTTTTTTTGCAGGTAGATATAGGTAAAATAGGCATATGTTTAAATTTTCAGGTACAAATATTTACCTGATCGACCGCCAGGTGAGAATTATTGAAGTCTTGTCGGTTTGCGTGTAAAAAAAAAATACTTTTATGCGGCTATAATTCAAATTAGTTTATTAAAAAAAAAAGAAAAGAAGCATACAAAGTTTTATTTTCTATGGTGGTACTCCCAGAAACAATTTTTGTTAGCTGTACAGCACATATGCAGTTCACATTTGGAACAATAGACTTGTGTATCAGACTTTTTACAGTGCTTACACCTTTTCTTTTCGGTTCTATCCACCCAAATCGGAAAATGATTTTCTCCATCAAAACGAACATCATCAACGGGGTGAACAGCTCTCTTTCCAATACTGGATGTGCTAGGAACTGGTGATGTTGGTCGGTCCACACTCTGAGCCGATGAGGGTCGTCCTACTGGTCTTTTTTCTTTGAAAGAAACAAGCCCAGCAGCTATTTCCTACCGAAATTGTGGAAGCTGCAGCAGCTGTTCTCCTTCCAACAAATCATTCCGTTTTTCGGCCTGAATTCTTTCATATATAATGTAGGCGTTCATTGCGGCCATGTCAATAAAATGATAAAAGAGCCTTGTCATAATGTTTCGGCTTTTACCTCGAATATGGTACCGACCCATAAGCCCATCCATAAGGTCAACTCCACCCATATGCGCATTATATTCCCGGATGATTTGGGGGCAGTATATTTCGACAAAAGTTTTGTGTTTTCTGTCATATCGAGCTGCCTTAGCTATAGTTTGATCACGGTTGAATTTTTCAAACGATTCAATGCCTACGTGGGTGGATGCCAAACGAACACACTTGTTATCTTTCCATAAAACCGTATTCACATCCTCTCCATCGATTGAAGTCATAATATATTCAATGGAATACCCTCTACTTTCTTTACTGACTTGGTTATCGGTCGGTAACTTGCACGCCGGTATACGGTTAGCTATAAAAAATACAATTTAATTTTATCGCCTACAATTTTTTTTTTTATATTACCTCTAATTGTGCCTAAGCTGAAGATTCCTCGGGCTCGTAAATAGACCAAAAGAGGTGTTGATGTATAAAAATTAGCGAAGTAGAGTATATGGTTAGCAAACTCTAGATAACCGAACAACAACATTGGATGTAGCTCCTAGATCCGGGGTGCCAGGTGAGATGACATTATCACCTGCACCATTGTACACCTCAAAACGATAGGCAAATCCATTGGAATCGCAGAGAACAAACAATTTGACACCCCACTTGTGCGGTTTGTTTGGCATATATTGACGAAGATGGTGTTTCGTCGCATTTGTTCATCGACACAAAGTCTAGCTGATTTTGGGATTGAATCAAAGCGCTCATTTTGTTTGTTGGCTAGAACACGGATTCGAAACAAAGAGTCGTATCCAGGTTCACCTTTTTTCTACGTTGAGACTCATCTTGAAAACATAAAAACCTCTTGATTGCAGTAAATCTTTTTAACGGCATACATTTTTGGATCGATGAGAAGGCATTTTTTCCCCAGTAGCTATCCATATTAGGATAACGGTACAGCGACATAAAAATCAATATACCAATTACCAATATAATTTCTTATTTCTGAGGAAGAAGTTTTGAAACCGTAGTTTATGTTTACCGTCAAAGCACAACGATTTGTCTCTTCAGCGATAAGCTCAATAATTTCGTCAGTAAAAAAATGATTACAAATCTTCATTGGCGTGTCAAGATTTTTGACACTCATTATCCCCCCGAAGATGGCTGTGCTATTGGCCCCGAAGCTTCAAATGATGGCAAAGGAGATCGTGGCCTTTTCGGATATTTCAAACGGGAATTCGTCATGGCAGATGAAGTGGATTGCTGCAGTTCTGTAGTATCAGCAATAAAAGTAAAGGAAGCTGTTGGATTGTCAATTTCGCTTAGATTTAGGTGCATAGCTCTTACAAATGCATCTGTTGTTTCAGCATCATTCATTTGATGGATGCATTCTTCAATTACAGAATCTGTGGGAAAATAATGCGTATACGCCCGAGTGCACATTTTCACGATTGTTGTTTTTTGCAAATATGTAGGAAACCTTAGATAAAATTGAACTATCAAGTATAAATCTAATAGGAGAAAATAAAACCATCAGTCAGTACCTACAGTTTGAGAATTCTCGTCGATATTCATTAATTGATTTCTATTTTAAGCTCAAATCATGTGGGAGGTATGTGGAATCTGAGATGAGTGACGTCAAAGAAAAAAAAATTACTCCGATCGTTGTCTTCGCAATTGCAATATAAGAGCTTCTTGGTACTCACTTACTCTACGCTCATTGAGTATCAACTACGAATCAATACAAAAAAAAAAAAGAAGTGTGAGAGTAAGTATTCGAGAATGAACTCCAATACTTACAACATGTAGTGTAGATTTCCAAATATGGAAGTGTTTCCGGTTCGTGATTTTGTACCGATTTTGGACTGGAAAACCATTGTTTAGTCACATATATTTTTGAAAAATTCCAAAATAATTTTTGAAACCAAATATGTGATATTCAGGTCTAATATTCGGCCAGAAAGTAATTCATCCGGTACACTTCCTCCCGCCATTATCAAACCGCTCTCTTTCGAAAGTTCGAACTTGACCAAGCTTACTGGCAGGCTATAAAAAGCTCTCTTCGATGCAGAACCGGCCTCCATTAACGACTCTAATTCTCAGGACGACGACGTTATTTTCCGTCCTGTTGCGTTAGTTATTTCGGTTCGGAACACATTATGTATATGTAAAAATCGTCTTATTTTATTTAAAGAAAATGTTTTAAAGTTTAAAATAATTTAAATAAATCCAATATAAACCAAAAAAAATATATACAGATATTGTGATCGAACGAAATTGCGCGCACGGGCACCAAGAAAACAAATAAACGCGTGGTTCGATTTTTTTTTTGTAAAACACATGCTAGTTTCGTGTAGTAATAGTGTACAAAAACCACATGGTTATACTTGCCATCCATTCAAAGTCCTAAAATAAAAGCAGTCAAAGTAAAAATCGAAACAAAAATAAAGGAAAAGAGTATTAAAAAAAGCCATACTTACCGATAAAGTAAAACTTATCTGAAAAAAAAATATACTTACCCTACAGAAAACTTATCTGAAAAATTATACTTACCCTACATAAAAATAACCTGAGCAAAAAAAAAATACTTACAATATAGTAAAAATAACGTGAACAAAAATTATACTTACCTGACATAAAAAAGTAACCTTGAAAAGGAAAACAAAAAAAAAACATATCTTACAAAAAATAATTCTGAGAAAAAAAAATACTTATCCAACAAAAAGTAAGAGAAAGCACCGAAATAAAAAAACAATTTCATTAAACTCCGAAATAACATAATCAAGAATCCAGATCATCTATACCCATATCATCTGTACAAATCAACCACCAGTTAACTCTGACGTCACCATCTCCATCCACAACCATCTTCACCAGTTCCACAATTTTCATCATAACTATTTTTTTATTTTATAACTTTTGTTATAATTTGTCTTACATTTTTTTATATAGCTACTTAACTTCATTTCTAATTAAAATACCTTTTTATCAAATTTTATACTCCTTCTCTTATCTTAATTTATCAACGGCAATAGTGACGCATTTCTTTTTTGATCTTCATACATTCTATATTTTCCTAATTTCAAACAAAATTATATATAAAATTTTCCATAGTATAGTGTATAGTCTGACAACGATTTTGGAGCGGTGCACCTCATCAAAGTTCATCGTCAGTATTTTGATTTGTGGTAAGTCCATTGTTTACATTTTATTACATAATTTTGTTTAATATATAAACGATATTGAGATTACGGTGATTTTCGTATTGATTCTAGAGAAAAGAAAATTTTTAAGAGAAATTCAATTCTCATTTAAGCTTAAGAGAGCAAACTATTTTGACCGTTACGAAGTCAAAAAAAATACATTCGGTATCGGTTTCTATACTGCACTGGTAATATAGAAAAATATATATTACTTGCAAAAGAATATTGCTCATTGATGAATTTCAGTGTGGAGAAATAAAAAAAAGTATTTTAATTCATAATTATTATTTTTTAATTTGAATAAACCTTAATTAATTTAATTAATATTCCTTTTGACTATAAACTAAAAAAAAAATATTATTTAGATAAATATTTTGATAAATTTGTTTGAAATAATTTTTCAGTCATTTTCTAGGAATTTGAAAATTCGATTTTTTTTTATTCAATTTTAAGAATTATTACAAAGAGAATTTCTTTTATTTGGTAGATCACTGATTGTTGGTTATTCATACATTTCATACATTATAATAGTTTTTGAATATTATAATCAAGTATTTTTAGGTATTCTTAGGATTTCTTTTTTTGTTAGGATTTAAGTTTAAATTAATAAATATTGTCAGTATGATTTTTGAAATGAAAAAAAATTCGGCCTTTTTTTTTTTATACAAATTCCTCTCATGGGTGAACAATATTTTGGGAAGTTTAAATCCACACAATTTTCAGCGTTCTGAATTTAATTAAGTAATTCCAAAATGAGTTCGGTTTAAGGATGTCAGGGGTGGGTGTGATAGGAAAGGGTAAGCTATGAGAATATTATTAGTATAATGACGATATAGTTTTAAATTTTGTTAGATGTTTTTATTCTTTTGGGGCTACTGTAAATAGGAGGACACAGTAGCCAAGGTTGTATCCTTCAGGATACGTGGGTGGGCATACCCTCAGAGGGACACTTCCATCTCTCTCTCTCCTCACTAGCAGAGTTTGATATCAGTGTGGCCACTTAAGACGAATTCGGGCTCTATTTCTATGAACCCGTTTTAATTTTTTTTTAAATTCTTTTTTTTCCCGGCATGTAAATACGTGACGACTGTCCAGTGCTACCACAGCAAGAACCCCCCCACCGACGAGCTAGGACGTGCTATATGCTAGCATGCCACGCGGTGGTGGCCTGGACACCCTTTTCTACCTGCTGCCAGGATCAGCCCATAGATCCTGTAAGCTATGGGTTGTAATGGTGGTAAAGGGAGGAAAGGTTTTAGGGTTATCGATGGCCGCATTCCAACAATGTGCTTCGGTTTTTTTTTCTAGGGTTATAGCACCTCTTTTAGTTAGAGAAAATGGAACACCCTATCGATAAACCTTGCCGATAACACCTCGGTTCCGTTACAGGTGGCGCCCAACGTGGGGCCCGATTCGTCTTTGATTTTTTTTAACATCTTAGTTGAAGTTCTTAAGCAAAAAAAAAAATAACTTAGTTGATTTTGATAATCAAGCCAACTTTTGATTGTGGTTGGTCTACGACATATTCTTTTCATTATTGTGAAACATGAAGTGAGATTTTGTTTGTCCAGTAAATGAGTTTGAATATTTTCCTCGTTTAGTTTGTTGCGATAAAATTTTTCTTTATGCTTGATCAGTAGCAGTCTGTGAATTTCATTGGTTTTGGTGAATCCGTATTTTCTAGCACGGCTGGAATTATAGTTGTTCATCAACTTTTCATTTGTAAATTCTTATTTCGATGAAAACCCAGCAATGATCGTCCGACAATATAAGCTCCAGAAGTTCGGTATTGTGTCCGTTGCGAATTGCAATGTTTTCTCAATCGTATGTTGTAAATCAACTGATAACAGTAATTGAAATATTAGCATTTTCGGAATTTCAATTAAACACACATATTTTTCTAGTGAGTATACAAACAAAAATTTTTGATCCATCTTCATAATTATGCCTTTTCCTGTCACATCCACCAGACAAACACATGATTAGTACAACAGATACAAAGTTACTTTTTCATTTTTTTTTAGGATTGTATGCCATTCGAATAAAGTTAAGAAACATTTTTGATTTAGTTTTTGATAATAATAAGATTTAGTTTATCATTTTGAGATTTTTTGTCGATTTTTTTTTGAATTTTTTGTTTTTTTGAATAAGGAATTTCTTTTTTTTTATTATTCATTCAAGTAATACGTTTGGTTTAATTTTCAATTAAATTGTTTTGCCAATTTATTGACGCATTAGTTTTAGTTTATCTTAATTACAATAAGTTAGTTTAGATTTTTTTTTTTTTTTGCATTTTTCATTTGCTTATTTTTGTGAGTTGTTCTTTGATTTATTTGTAAGTGAAAGACGTATGTATGTCTTCACCTGGTAGGAGTCTTTCACCTGGTTATTTACGCTCCGGGCGTGGTCGTGGAAATTTTAATAGCAATCGACGCAATTATAATCGACGTAAACCATTAAATAATCAAAGCAATCAGAACACCATGCCTAAAACTAATCCTTCGGATACAGAAGTTTCCTCTGGTAGAAATATCCAGCCACAAGCCAATGTGAACCCAGATATTTCTGCACAAGGTTCTTCCAGTGACACAACTATATCATCCCCAAGCCAAGTTCAAGTGCAAAATCAACCCATGGGTAAGCCATTTGTTGTAGAGCGTCCATTCCAGCATCTATATATAGACTTCTTGGGGCCATATCCTCGGTCAAAAGCAGGAAATGTATACATAATAATCGTCCTTGATCAGCTCACGAAATTTGTAGTCATACAAGCCTTACGAAGTGCAACCTCCGAAACCGCCATTAAGTTTCTGAACGAACAAATTCTCTGTATGTTTGGTGTCCCAGAGTCCATTTTGTCGGACAATGGCAAACAATTTACTAGCTCAGCTTTCGGTAAACTTCTCACCTCATACGGCATAAAACACGTCAAAACCGGCTCCTATGCTCCACAAGCCAATGCGAGCGAACGTGTTAATCGTTCCATTCTTGCCGCAATACGGTCTTATATTGGTAAGGACCAAAGAAACTGGGATGTTCAACTTCTTCTCATAGCTTGCGCTCTTAGAACAGGCTTGCATTCGGTCATCGGTATATCGCCTTACGAGGCTGTGTTTGGGCAAAAGATGGTAGAACATGGATCCGACTACGAGTGTTTGCGAAAACTTGGCTGTGTAAATAATCCGGAAATTGATATCATTTCTAAGAACTCTAAGATGAACATAATTCACTCTGCTTTGAAAAATTCTCTCGAAAAGGCTCATCGGACGTATGAACACCAATACAATACAAGAAGTAAAAACGTAACGTACAACGTGGGTGATGTTGTTTTTAAGAGGAATTTTGTGTTGAGCGACAAAATGAAAAAGATTAACGCTAAGCTATGCCCAAAGTTTATTAAGGCAAAAATAATTAGAATCGTAGGGAACTGTTTGTACGAGTTAGAGGATGAAAGTGGAAAAGTTATGGGGATCGTTCACTCGAAGGATATTAAAAAGTAGCTCTGTTTAAAAATTCCGGCTAGTCTAGTCTGAGCATGAGACGTATTCTCGGGCGTGGGTCGATAAAAAAAAACGTGAGTCAAATTTCGTTAATTGTTTCATTTCTTATCCATTTTCTTTGGCAGGGCTCAAAAATGTATAAGTTGTGTGGGAAAATAATGCGTATACGCCCGAGTGCACATTTTCACGATTGTTGTTTTTTGCAAATATGTAGGAAACCTTAGATAAAATTGAACTATCAAGTATAAATCTAATAGGAGAAAATAAAACCATCAGTCAGTACCTACAGTTTGAGAATTCTCGTCGATATTCATTAATTGATTTCTATTTTAAGCTCAAATCATGTGGGAGGTATGTGGAATCTGAGATGAGTGACGTCAAAGAAAAAAAAATTACTCCGATCGTTGTCTTCGCAATTGCAATATAAGAGCTTCTTGGTACTCACTTACTCTACGCTCATTGAGTATCAACTACGAATCAATACAAAAAAAAAAAAGAAGTGTGAGAGTAAGTATTCGAGAATGAACTCCAATACTTACAACATGTAGTGTAGATTTCCAAATATGGAAGTGTTTCCGGTTCGTGATTTTGTACCGATTTTGGACTGGAAAACCATTGTTTAGTCACATATATTTTTGAAAAATTCCAAAATAATTTTTGAAACCAAATATGTGATATTCAGGTCTAATATTCGGCCAGAAAGTAATTCATCCGGTACACTTCCTCCCGCCATTATCAAACCGCTCTCTTTCGAAAGTTCGAACTTGACCAAGCTTACTGGCAGGCTATAAAAAGCTCTCTTCGATGCAGAACCGGCCTCCATTAACGACTCTAATTCTCAGGACGACGACGTTATTTTCCGTCCTGTTGCGTTAGTTATTTCGGTTCGGAACACATTATGTATATGTAAAAATCGTCTTATTTTATTTAAAGAAAATGTTTTAAAGTTTAAAATAATTTAAATAAATCCAATATAAACCAAAAAAAATATATACAGATATTGTGATCGAACGAAATTGCGCGCACGGGCACCAAGAAAACAAATAAACGCGTGGTTCGATTTTTTTTTTGTAAAACACATGCTAGTTTCGTGTAGTAATAGTGTACAAAAACCACATGGTTATACTTGCCATCCATTCAAAGTCCTAAAATAAAAGCAGTCAAAGTAAAAATCGAAACAAAAATAAAGGAAAAGAGTATTAAAAAAAGCCATACTTACCGATAAAGTAAAACTTATCTGAAAAAAAAATATACTTACCCTACAGAAAACTTATCTGAAAAATTATACTTACCCTACATAAAAATAACCTGAGCAAAAAAAAAAATACTTACAATATAGTAAAAATAACGTGAACAAAAATTATACTTACCTGACATAAAAAAGTAACCTTGAAAAGGAAAACAAAAAAAAAACATATCTTACAAAAAATAATTCTGAGAAAAAAAAATACTTATCCAACAAAAAGTAAGAGAAAGCACCGAAATAAAAAAACAATTTCATTAAACTCCGAAATAACATAATCAAGAATCCAGATCATCTATACCCATATCATCTGTACAAATCAACCACCAGTTAACTCTGACGTCACCATCTCCATCCACAACCATCTTCACCAGTTCCACAATTTTCATCATAACTATTTTTTTTTTTTATAACTTTTGTTATAATTTGTCTTACATTTTTTTATATAGCTACTTAACTTCATTTCTAATTAAAATACCTTTTTATCAAATTTTATACTCCTTCTCTTATCTTAATTTATCAACGGCAATAGTGACGCATTTCTTTTTTGATCTTCATACATTCTATATTTTCCTAATTTCAAACAAAATTATATATAAAATTTTCCATAGTATAGTGTATAGTCTGACAACGATTTTGGAGCGGTGCACCTCATCAAAGTTCATCGTCAGTATTTTGATTTGTGGTAAGTCCATTGTTTACATTTTATTACATAATTTTGTTTAATATATAAACGATATTGAGATTACGGTGATTTTCGTATTGATTCTAGAGAAAAGAAAATTTTTAAGAGAAATTCAATTCTCATTTAAGCTTAAGAGAGCAAACTATTTTGACCGTTACGAAGTCAAAAAAAATACATTCGGTATCGGTTTCTATACTGCTCTGGTAATATAGAAAAATATATATTACTTGCAAAAGAATATTGCTCATTGATGAATTTCAGTGTGGAGAAATAAAAAAAAGTATTTTAATTCATAATTATTATTTTTTAATTTGAATAAACCTTAATTAATTTAATTAATATTCCTTTTGACTATAAACTAAAAAAAAAATATTATTTAGATAAATATTTTGATAAATTTGTTTGAAATAATTTTTCAGTCATTTTCTAGGAATTTGAAAATTCGATTTTTTTTTATTCAATTTTAAGAATTATTACAAAGAGAATTTCTTTTATTTGGTAGATCACTGATTGTTGGTTATTCATACATTTCATACATTATAATAGTTTTTGAATATTATAATCAAGTATTTTTAGGTATTCTTAGGATTTCTTTTTTTGTTAGGATTTAAGTTTAAATTAATAAATATTGTCAGTATGATTTTTGAAATGAAAAAAAATTCGGCCTTTTTTTTTTTATACAAATTCCTCTCATGGGTGAACAATATTTTGGGAAGTTTAAATCCACACAATTTTCAGCGTTCTGAATTTAATTAAGTAATTCCAAAATGAGTTCGGTTTAAGGATGTCAGGGGTGGGTGTGATAGGAAAGGGTAAGCTATGAGAATATTATTAGTATAATGACGATATAGTTTTAAATTTTGTTAGATGTTTTTATTCTTTTGGGGCTACTGTAAATAGGAGGACACAGTAGCCAAGGTTGTATCCTTCAGGATACGTGGGTGGGCATACCCTCAGAGGGACACTTCCATCTCTCTCTCTCCTCACTAGCAGAGTTTGATATCAGTGTGGCCACTTAAGACGAATTCGGGCTCTATTTCTATGAACCCGTTTTAATTTTTTTTTAAATTCTTTTTTTTCCCGGCATGTAAATACGTGACGACTGTCCAGTGCTACCACAGCAAGAACCCCCCCACCGACGAGCTAGGACGTGCTATATGCTAGCATGCCACGCGGTGGTGGCCTGGACACCCTTTTCTACCTGCTGCCAGGATCAGCCCATAGATCCTGTAAGCTATGGGTTGTAATGGTGGTAAAGGGAGGAAAGGTTTTAGGGTTATCGATGGCCGCATTCCAACAATGTGCTTCGGTTTTTTTTTCTAGGGTTATAGCACCTCTTTTAGTTAGAGAAAATGGAACACCCTATCGATAAACCTTGCCGATAACACCTCGGTTCCGTTACAAATCATTGACAGAAATCTCAGCTAAATTATCCGGCACAATATTGTCAACAACGTTATCAGGATCACAGATGGTATCATCACTGCTGTAAATATCATCGTCGCTTTCTACTGAATTGATAAATTCAGCCAACTGATCATCAGTCAGTTCTTCCAAATTCATTTTTTTTGGACATTGACGTTTTCGAAGATCCATCTAACGCATAAGAATTCAATTTGATCATAAAATATTCACTTATTGGCTTGACAACAATGAACACAATACATACATATAAAGAAAAACACAATAACTAGAAACAAAAACACAATAACTACACGTAAACCGACAAGACCGTCTAGAGACGGTCTTGCATTTTTTGCTTCCAAAAGACACATAACACTGTTTTATCACTTTAACTTAATTATTAAACAAAAATAAATAAAATAATCTACTACAGTAAAATAATGAGTTCGGTTTTTTGATTCTAATTGATTTTTTTTCAATCAATTGAAAATTTACAAAATAAAAACTTAATTTCTGATGATAATTCAATGAATCTTCGCACTAAACTGATGACAGCACTCAAACACGTGGTCAAAACGAAATGACAAAGGTATAAAAATGTAAATAAATGTAAACAAAAACAAATTTCCGTTGTTTTAAAGAAAAACAAATTTTAAGTTTGACACTGGAGGCAAAAAACTGAAGGCAGTCTTGAGACGGTCTTACCCGTTAGAGGGTAGGCGTTCAAATCGCCTAGGACAATTTTAATATCGTAGCTACGACACTGCTCATATGCTTTGTCCAAGAGCTCGAAGAACATATCATTGCCCATTGGTGTTGTCATCCTTCTCTTCTGTGGGCGTGCGTGCGCATATTAGGCTAATCTTTCCGAATTTAGCCTTGATGAGGATGGTCATGAGGCGCTCTTTGATGTAAGTACCTATAGCTCAATACGGCGCAGGGTCAGAAATCCAGAGGCCAAAAGTCCATAATGGACTTTTGACCCACTTGGGTGGGTTAAAAGTCCATAATTCCATTATGATCTTTTGACCCACCCTAGTGAGTCAAAATTCCATAAAAAATTGGGTCATAAGTCCATTATGCTAAAAAGAAAATTGGTCAAAAGTTCATAATTTAGTCAAACATAAAATTTATTTCAATTTCAGAAGAAAAAAATCAATGTACCATCAATAAAAAAAAAGAAAAACAAAAACAATATATGTAATTGAGTTCAAAATCCTTTACAACAAAATTTTTGTGCTATTTGTCACAATTTGCCTGCAAAATGGACATAGCAATTCATTTTTGTTTCGCTTTTCCGTGTCCTTAACAATTTCAAAACAAGTTTCGCAGATTTTGAAGTGGTTACACGGGATGAGAAGAGTATCCCTCTGATTTTGGAAACAAATGGCGCAATTCAGCTCATTTCCACTTGTACTCGGACCATTGCTCTCATTTTCGTTATTTTCTTTGTCTTCTTCTTCTTCGCCGGTGAAATTTTCAAACTCAAACATTTTCAAGTCCGTTTTCTTGGAACATATTGAACTTAATTGACTCAATAGTTCCGTTAAAGTGATCTTATCTGCTTCGAATTTAATGGTCATGGACTCAACTGATTTCGCAGTTGAAATTTGGATTTAGGTCTCTCAAACATTTCCCATGCATCCCTATCCACAGATGCCAAAAAATCAATAGTAATTGTATGTTCCTCATCAATTAATTGGTCCACAAAGTTGAAAAAATTTCCGTTTTTTGGCAAAAGTTTTCCCAATTTTCCGTTGTACGCTTCCAAACTACTTGTTGTGCGAACACTTTTTCCATAAACAGAAAATTGTTGTAAAGGATCCTGAAAAAAAATTTAAACTTATTATAATAAGTACTTTTTAAACGTTGGATAATTATTTACATTTGCTATCCACTGCTTTTGAAAATATTTCATAAAATTGTTGAATATTGTAAAGCTGATTGCTTCCCTTTGAATTATTTCGAACCCCCTGTGCATATTTTCGGGCTTCAAGAGGGGTAGGACAAAAAATTTATTGAGTATTTTGTTACAATTTTTATTTCCTCGGAGGCCTTTCAAAAAGTTTGGAATTTTCGAAGCTCTCCTTTTTATGGCCCTGCAGTAGTGGAACCAGCATCCATGTATTTGTGCGTTAGGAAAAACATTCGTCAAGCCCTTTCGCAATGCATGCTCAAAATCCAGTGTGAAGGAAGCTGGACGAAATTTCATTAAATTGGCTTCAATGTATTGGAAAGCGTGGGTGTACGCTTTTTCGGATTTATGACTCATAAGCAAGAAGATGAATGGATAAACCTATAGGTAAAATAAGGACATACAAATTACCAACTTCAATATTTCAAAATTATATTACTACATATTTGAGTATTTAACAAAAACAAACAGAGAAACAATTTGGGGAGTGATTTCGCGCGAGAATTTTTTTTATTTTCACTCCCCAAATTGTTTCTCTGTTTGGCAAAAAAAAATTCGGCAAGAGAAATTAATTTATAGAACAGCACTGTAAAGCGAGCGAAGCGAGCCGATTTTTTTTTTGCCAAACAGAGAAACAATTTGGGGAGTGAAAATAAAAAATTCGCGGAAATTTTTTTTATTTTCACTCCCCAAATTGTTTCTCTTTTTGGCAAAAAAAATTTCGGCTCGAGAAATTAATTTATAGAGTGTTGCTCTAATTCAAAAGTTAAAAGTTTTTCAAGAAAATATTATTTTTATTCAATCTAAAATAATAATTCGAAAAATTCAATTATAATCACAAATTTCGCGATTGAAGTTTTGAATTAGGTACTTACATGTTCAGAAGATACGATACACAAAATTATTAATTGCTTCCACTCGCCTAATGGAAGTACGCCGAATGTACCGTCAATGACATACTTTCTGTCTGATTCTGGCAACATGTCAATTTCTTTCACTATTTCTGTTGCCATAAATATTGAATATGAAAAGTCTGTTTCCAAAACTGTGCCTTTATAGAAAGTATTGTTACTGTTGTAACGTGACATACTATATCTAAGACAGACATTTTCTTTAAGGAATATTTCTTTAACTTCCGAAAAGGTTTTCGGGGTTTGAGGAAGAGTACTACTTTTTATTCTGTTGAGAGTCCTTTTAAGGGTCTTGTAGTGGACTAAATGTGCGGAGTCCGTTGTCTTCATTCTTTTCTGGTCAAAAACTTGCTTTGACGTTGTTTTCCTTTTAAGGCTGATATCCAAGCAATCTTTTTTCATACTGTTTATTAACTCCATTTTCTGGTACATATTATATTGATCCGGATGAGGGTGAATAGCATCGGAAACATTAACAATTTTATTCAACACCGGGTCAAATGTTAAGCCTGCTTTGCAGGATTTTATGTAGCAAATATATCTGTCAATGTTTTTATATGTATATTTTTTCGTATATAATTGTTTTTCGTTCTCTAAATATAAGACCGAACTGTTCTTTCTTAAACCAATGATAAATTTAAACTTTATGCACGTGTTTGCCATGTTTTAACAATCACTTTTATTTTCCACTTTTCTAATGAGGTCTTGTTCAACTGTACACAGCACTTGTAATGATCAATGTGAATCAATTCTTCAAAATCTTAACGGAGCACAAGAAGTGCTTGTCTTAATTTTACTCTATAGTTTACCGATATAATCTCCGCCTCTAAAACTAAAGCTGAGATCACACGATTGTTCAAATGTACCGATTTTGGCCGAAATTTTTCTGTACACATTTGGCGACAGAAATTTTGTGTACCGAAAATATTTTTAGGTGTTCACACGATTGGTGTATTTTAGCCAAATATTTTCTGCGCTTATTTGTGTACTGAATATGACCGATATCTGTACAACCCTGTCACACGATCTGGCATTATTTTCAACAACTGATTAATTGTTTATATGTTTGATAATATATAATAATTGAATTTATTTAAAAAAATAAAATTAAATTAAAATGATGTCCATACGGAAAAAAAAGAAAATAGCTGCCATAATGTGCAGTTGTGTATATTTAATTGAAAACAAAAAAAAAAGAAGAAAGGCACGGAAGCTAAGTGTTTGGGTGCGGGATTGGCTCTTGAGAAGGAGTACTGATGGCGCTTGTGTAAAAACTTTAGCGGAGTTTCGAAAAATCGAAAATCAGAAATTTTTATTTAAAAATTTCTTGCGAATGAATGAAGCCACTTTTAATGATCTGCTTAAATTAGTTTCTCCACAAATCAAACAAAAATAACACCAACATGCGCCAAGCTATCTCAACAAATGAAAAATTGGCAGTCACGCTACGTTTTTTAGCTTCTGGAGAGCTTCTGGCGTTGGTGTTGCTTCCTTTGTCTGGTCGCCTAAATTTGTGCACACGGAATTGACCAAATTCATCACTTCATCTGTGTCCATGATCTTAAAAATCAAGTATTTATATTTAAAATAGATGTAAATATAATTACCAAAAGTTGTATGAATAATGCAGATGCAAGAAGCAGTGGTGTGTGTTTTTTTATCAAATCAGTGCTGTCGAATTTCAAAATTATAAAATAATAAAAAAATATGAAATAATTATTAAAAAATCGTAATTTTCAACAACAACAAAAAATAGAATCCACTTATCTGCTTTGATTGGTCACTATGATCGGTCATTAAGTGACAGAACAAATTATCTGCACATTTAAGAATTTTTTCTGTCTTCATCGGTGTATGAACAGTTCACACGATTGGTACAAGACAGCTCATTTTTATCTGCCTATCTGCCAAACAAATTGTCCTATCTGCCTTATGCCCAATATTTTCTGCCATTCACACGATCTGTACATACAAATGGACAAAAATCGGTACATTTGACCAATCGTGTGATCTCAGCTTAACTCTTGCGTATTGCTTTTTTAATGTTAACAGTTAAAATCAAACAAAACAACAAAAACATTATCAAATTTCAAGGTTGTACATTATGGACTTTTATCTCACCTAAGTAAGTCAAAAATTCATAATCAAGGGGTCATTAGTCCACAGGAATTTCTTTTGGACTTTTGACTCACTAGGGTGGGTCAAAAGATCATAATGGAATTATGGACTTTTAACCCACCCAAGTGGGTCAAAAGTCCATTATGGACTCTTGGCCTCTGGTCTTCTGACCCTGCGCCGCTCAATACTTGTTGTCGTGGTCATGGTAGAATGTTTTATTTGAAAATGTGTATTTCCGTTCTTTGAAATTTAAACGGTTTTAGAGGTCCATTGGTAAAAAGCACAGAATATTTTGATAAAAAAGTAATTTATTTTCTACGTTTTTTATGTTGCTTTGCTCACTTAAAAATAAAAACCCCACAGAAAAGGTTTAATCTTGAACATTTTTCTAGCTTATAATGTATAGTTTATTAATTTCTGATTAATTAAGGGTTAATTAGTTATGGCAAAATGCATTTTATTTTTCCATACTTTTTACAACTGTCTATCAACTAATTAAGGGCAAATTTTTGAATTATTTACTTTTCGATAGGTGAATTATTATTTGCCGAGTTGACACTTGATTGTGGGAGAGGCCATTTACTTCTACACCTGTTTTTAATAATTTTGTTTTATTTATGTTTTATTTTAACTTACAGAAGCCATGTAAGCACAACTATTACAAAATTTATTTTATTTTAACCAAAAGAAGCCATGTAAGCACAACTATTACAAAATTTAAAACAGTAATAACATCCCTCCCCTATCCCCATTACTATAAATACATTGTACAAACCTTTAAAGATTCTTATCACCTTCTTTGCTATGGAATCCTATTATGGACAAAAACAAATTGATATTCTTGTTGTCATTATAGGCTTTTGTAAGTTTATAAACCTTTTTCAATATATCCAACGTAAATTACTCAGACCAGAAATTTAATGATACTTGAAACTTTCAAAAACAAGCTTTTGCTTAATTGGTTTTTTCCATTAAAAAAGAAACCTACACCTTATTGAAAATTCTAGTAATTTACCTACCAATTTTATATTTTAAAGCCACTCGCAACTTTTATTATAAAAATAATAACTTTAAGATCCTCTTTAAAAATACACTATCCCATAGTGTTTCTTGGTACTAAAAATATAAATAGCCTACGCACTACAAATTGTCTGTGTTTTAACTTCTTCCACTCTCCTGACCACGTTCAATATGATGAAGATGATAATGCCGTCATCATCGTCGTTTACACGTGCCTATATAGATGAGTAAAAAGGCTTTTTGAAAGCTGATTAGGTTAATTAGGTTTGAAAATAAAAAAAAAATAATAAACATCAAGTCGTCTCTTCATTTCATCAATTTGATAAAAGTGTATTAATATTTCCTGAAACTCTTAATCTCCCGAGGAAATACTGTGCGCACTTCACACCCAGCAATTAAGTAATCATTTCATAAATCAAATTATCCCATGTTACTTGCAAGACTGAGCACCAATACCTCTCGAAATCGGTTAACCGCCTCATCTCATATAGAATCTATTTGAAGCTTCTCTCAAATTAATTTATTGAATTTAAAAACCATAAAGTGCTTCTGTTTATATTTACAATTATAGTTTTATCCTTAGTTATTAAGCTTCCTTCATCGGCTTTATATTCCTGATGTTATAAGGACTACATATAATGTTGGTTATAGATAGATACTTTAATGTAGGCTAATCGGAAGGGATAAACATTTATTAATTACTTTAATTCTTAAACTAACTTGAACAAAGTAATTTTAAAGGTATAGCTTCTGCATACTTTAAAAGCTTCATAATATTTTACATGACATAACGCAAATTGAATATCTAGGTCTTATAATCCACCTGCCACGCTAATGCTGCTTCTGCCTCTGTTGATATTAATTTCCATCAGTGTTTACTCGTATCATCGTCATCGTCATCTTCATAGCGATGATGATGAGTATCATCAAGAGAATTATATTAGTAAAGAGATTATTCCGGGTATTACTTAGTGGCTTTGAACATAAACTGTCGTTTATGAGACTAAACGACACATTCTGACGATCAAGCCATCAAAAAATTACGGAATTCTAGGAATGATACTTGTTTGGAGGGATTTTTTACATTATACTTAATACGAGTTAGGTATAAATGTGTAAAATACTTTTGATGCCAAGTTGGCAAAGGAGAATTTCGATCGTGGTAAGGGGGATAATATTTTAATTAATTGTAAGAAGAATACATATTTTTAATATTAAATGTCATACTATGTTTTCTATTTTTGATTTGTACTGGTTCTTGAGATATGAACTACGAAAAATAGTATACCGAACGTTATTGAGGTAATACTACCACCTTCGTCTTTCCGAGTTCGAAAAGATGTACTTGATGTTACTGTTACTAACAACCGTAATCTATTCGTGGAAAATTGGAGTCTCCTTTGTGAATTCGGATCAAAAATGGATTCTATAGAAACTGTCAAAATACAAAGTTGAAGAGAATATTATTGATCGATTGAAGACATTACCCGTGTTTTGTTGGAAAATCTATCCATAGTATAGTAGGATTTTACACGAATAACAAAAACAATATGCATAGTATGAATAACACCGATAAAAGTTAGAGTAGAATCTTACCATGGATGGGTTTTTGACATTTATAGGAGTCTCGAATGGATCTTATGTGATTTCATTCTCAAATGTTGGTACGATTGATATTGCATTTGTATCTCGATGGCTGTGTTCGTTGAGTAGTTGTGCATTTGGAATCCTGTGTGTTTTCCATTGGGGGAAAAAAATCAATCTATTACTGTTGATATTATTTAGTTTTGGTAGTGAAAATGGACTAACTGGGCTTATTTTGCAAGAGAAAACAATAGAAAAGATAATTAAGTTTTGCTATGTTTCCACCAAAGGTTTATCTCAGTTTAGATTAGATAAATCTTTTTGGTGTTTCCACCGCACAAGAAGATTTAAAAATGATTCAGTTTGACAGCACTTTCTGAAATGCAAATGGTGTTTCGATGTTTCTTATGAAGTGCAAGTGAGATAGTTTGATTCGTGTTAAACAATGAAAAACTGAATAGTTCAGCACCATATAGGAATATGCTACCTACTCCATGTGCATTTTTTTTTTAATTTGATTAAAACAAAACTGTATTTTTTGTACAGAAACATGCAAATAAACAGACCATACCGCATTATCTGTAAAACCAACTCCTCCACACAGGTTTTTCTTCACAAATTTTGACTCGACTCCGATCCCCGACCGGAATCAAGGCGAAGCAACCTCATTTCAATTCGATTCATGTATATAAAGAATTTAGGGGAGCTTCAAGCTCACTTCAACACCACATGTTAATGTAGAAGTCTACGAACAAACACCCTTCTTGAAGTTTTTATTTTATGTCAAATTGTTTGGTTAAAACTTTGAAATCGACTATCACATTACACAGACGTATTTTCTTGACTTTGATAGTCAACTATCAAAAATCAGCTTACACGATTTCAAGCCTGGTCTGAATTTCGCTATTTTTTTTGGAATTTTTTGATAAATTATTCTGGCAAATATTCAGTTGTATCTACTTTCAAATATAAAAACCAGACTACTTCGGATCGTTTTTTTGGAAATTTCTCACTGTACTGTATATGGAATACGAAAAAAACGCACTTATTAAAGATTCTGCCAGACTAAGTGAAGTCTTATCGAAAGAACATTGCAATCCATCTTCTCTGTAGAAACCTGATGGATTGTGGTCATCCTTACCAGCTGAGTCCTTGGAAATACTGATGTCGACACATTTTCCGGGCTGCGAGAATTGCAACCCCGAAACGCTTAGAACTCCAAACACTGATCTAGCTCTTGTGGAAAAAATTAATTATGTTATTACAAGAGAAAGTATTTAATGGGCTGTTAATACTTTCTCTCATTTAAAATCTCCAGTAATGGTAATAAAACTGCAAGACAAAGCAGTAACATTTTCAAAGGATGCCTTTATTTAAATCATGTACCGGAGACATGGAGACAGGTCAAAGTAGTGTTTATCCTGAAAGTGGGGAGGCGTGGCCATGAATAGGAGAAGGATTTTCGACCAATCAGCTTGACCTCTTTTGCGCTTAAGGCATTGGAACGCATCCTAGATCATATTAAGGGACATTCAGGAATGTCTGCTAGAAGAATCCCAGCACGCATATCTCAAAGGCAAGTCTACTGAGATGTCCCTGCATGAGGTATTGCGTACCATTGAGAAGACAACTTATTATACAAAAATTACTCTTGCTACCTTCCTAGACGTAAAAGGTGCTTTCAATTACGTCTCTACTGAATTGATTTACGAATCACTTACCCACTTTGGGGTAGATGTTTTTTTTAAGAATAGATCATTTCTACGTTGATTGAAGGAACAAGCTTCGTTAGTTAACACAATTTCTTTCAAACATGTGAGTAGAGGAACACCCCAGGGCGGTGTTCTCTCCCCGCTCTTATGGATTTTAGTCATGAATAAAATCCTTGTAAAGTTAAAAAGTTATGGGTTCAAGTCGGGTAGCTTATGCTGATGATTTCGTTTAGCTGTTGTCGGGAGAGTTCGTCACCGTGATTAGCGAAATTACGGAGATGGCTCTGAAGAAAGTTAGGAGCTATGCCACAGGTGTTAATCAGACCAAAACTGAACTGATGCTCTTTACGACCAAAACTTAAGTACATTCCTTCACTCTACCTAGACTGAACGGTCAAATCCTGTCTTTATCTTCTAGCGCAAAATATCTAGGAGTCATTCTAAATTCCAAACTAAACTGAAAAAGTAAACATTGAAGAACGGGTTAAGAAGGCTAGGATTGCCCTTTACGCCTGTAGAAACACTTTTGGTAAAAAGCTGAGCCTTCAATCGAACATGATTTTTTTTTATTTATTTATTTATTTATTTCATTCATCAAGCAGAGCAATAATGTCTCTTATAGACTACTAAAAGTACTTAACCATCAACAAATAACATACCTACAGATTATCCACCAGTGTTCATAAATAATAATAGTTGTTTTTTAAAGCTATCTCTGCTTAAATACATATTAAAATCAAGTAAACTACATACCGAGTTCGCCTGTCTTAAACAACGAGTTATGGGTTCATTATTTCCATAATTAATGAAAAGGGACATAAAGAATTTATAGTGCCGCAATTCTTGCAAGTTGCATGCACATTTATTAATGATAGCAAAACGGGGCAATTAATTTTGTAATTGATAACATCCCTTACAAACATTACATCAAAATATTTCCTTCGTGATTCCAAAGTTTGGATGCCTAGTAACAAGCACCTTGAGCTATAAGAAGGCAAATCGACATTCCAACGTAAGATCCTTATAGCTACCCTAGTAAATCTTTTCTGGATTCTTTCAATTCTTGTGGAATGAACTGCATAAATTGGGTTCCATATAGTACAACAATATTCTAATATTGACCTAACATAACTAAAATAGAGTGACCTAAGAGTAAAAGGGTCAGAGAAGTCCTTAGAATTTCTGGAAATGAACCCAAACATTGAGCTGGCTTTGGCAACTACGTAGTCAATATGGCTAATAAACGTAAATTTTCGATCAAAGATTACACCCAGATCCTTTTTTTCGTCCACTCTAGATAAAGAGATTCCTTCAATATTGTAAGGATAGAAGATTGGTGAAAAACCTCTACAAAATGTCATACTCTGGCATTTAGAAACATTAAGATGTAAATCATTTATATTTTATAACACACCAAGCGTACAGCTTGGACAAATCATTCTGCAGAAGTATGCAGTCAGATATAGTTCGAATACTTAAAAATAGTTTCAGATCGTCGGCATACATCAGACAAAAACAATTTTTTAAAAGTGATGGGATATCATTAATAAAGATTAAGAATAGGATTGACCCCAAATGACTTCCTTGTGGAACGCCGGAAGTAACTTCCACTGGATCCGAAAGTATATTATTGATCCGGACATATTGAACTCTACCTACTAAATACGATTCAAACCATCTTAGTAAATTAGAGTGAAAACCTAAATTTTTGAGTTTGGAAACTAAAAGCGAATGATTGACTTTATCAAAAGCTTTAGAGAAGTCGGTATATTGAAGACCCTTTTCAAGAATGCCTAAGACATAATTGCTGAAGATAGTTAAGTTTGTTGTAGTAGATCTTCCACTAATGAAACCATGTTGCAGAGGAGATATTACTTCTTTAAGAAGGAAAACTAGCTTGTTATAAATAATTTTTTCAAAAAGTTTGGGAATGACAGATATTTTGCAAATGGGACGGTAGTTGGTGACCTCGTTTCTCGAACCAGACTTGAAAATAGGTGATATAAAAGAAATTTTCCATTCACTCAAGAATTCACCTTCTCGAAGAGAGCGATTGAAAATAATTTCAAGAGGGATTGCCAATACAGATGCACATTTTGTTAAAACGACGGGAGCAATACCGTCAAATCCAGGTTGCTTATCTTCGTTTAATTTTTTCAATTCTTCCTCAACTTCACTTGTGCGTACCTGTAGGTCACCAATGTTTATTATTTCGTGTGAAATGTTGACATCAGGTGCATTCCCACTGTCAGGTGGCTTGAATACTGAACGAAAAAAATTGGCAAAGAGATTACAAATTCTTGAGGTATCACTTGACGTTTCACCTAAATAATGAATTGAATTTGGGATGCCTGTAGAACGTTTTTTATTTTTGATAAAAATCCAAAAACATTTACTATTTTTTTTTAGTTTTGTTTCCATATTTAGAACGTACTGATTATAAAGGAACTGCCTCTGTAACTGAAGATACCTATCATAAAGCAAGCAATTATTATTGGATTGACGAAACAACTTAAAAGTTTTGTTTTTTCTGTTTTTAATATTAATCAATTTTGTATTATACCAATATGGTTTAGATGATGATTGCCGGGGAAATTTAGGAGTATACAAATCTATTGCCTCTTTAATTAAATAGTTAAATTTATCAAAAGCTGTAACTACTTTTAAGTTATTTAAAAAAGGCACCCAGTCGATTCTACTAATAAAATTAGAAATCTCATTGAAATTACATTTATTAAAATTGTATTGTTTGTTTACATCGGAAGTTTGTTTTAAATATTTATAAAATGTAAAGCTCATACAGAGCGCTAAATGATGTTCAGAATTTGGTAGAGGCGGTGGCATGGGACTGTCGATACTCACACTAAATTCTTTATCTATAAAAACAAGATCAAGAAATCGATTCAATTTATTACGAAAATTATTTATCTGTTTGAGTCCAAGTTCAGCTAGAGTATCAACAACCACACTTTCACACTCACTAGTAGCATTAAATGGAATTAAACAATTTTCATCAGAATCTAACAGTCAGTTTATATTTGGTAAATTAAAATCACCTAAGATTAGAATATGCTGATTTTCTTTAAGATTATTAATAATAAAAGAGCAATTATCGATATGAGTTTTATACAATTCAAATGAACTTTTTGGTGGAATATAACTAATAATAACATAAACATCATGAATATTATCGGCGGTTACTCGTACAATCAGCTGGTCTATGTCTAATGCAGAATTATTTTCGATAGTTGAAGATGGCAAATCCAAAAGCATACACAAGAGAGATGAACGAATGGCAAGCAATACCCCACCCCCCCTGTTCAACCCAGTTGTATGTTGACATCGATCTTTGCGAAAACCGTTAAACAGCTGGTTGTCAAACATTTCTGCATTGTAATGGTTCTCACAGAGCCATGTTTCAGTGAATGCAAAAATATGGAATTGTTGTGATGAGGATAAGAGAAGAATATTGTTCAGTTTTGTTCTTAATCCACCAACGTTGTGGTAGAAAATTAAAAATTGAGAAGTGTCACTTTTAGGTGAAGGGAAGGAGAATTGATCGGCTGGAGGGGGGTTAGCAATAATTATATTGTTGCGATTGTGTTTTGTCGATGTTCTTCGTTTTTTGGCGATGGAATGAACATTTTAACTCGCACATATTCAGGCCAGGCAGATGGGTTCATTACAGCATGGAGATTGTTTGCAGGAACACATAGTTTAAAGTTTACAAAAGATAATTCACTGAGAACAGCATCTTTCTTTGTTAATTTAAAACATTTAAACTTATAAGAGGGGATATTAGTATTTTTGGATATGTGATTTATAATTGATTCTGGATCTGTATCACTCACAAATCTAGAAATATGCAACCATTTGTTATCAGGCACAACATTTAGATCTGAGTTAATGTTTGTTAAATAAACACTTGACATGGGACGACGAGAACGATTTTTTTTTGTTGACTTTGTTTACATTTATGTCAGAGTTGTTGTTATTACTTAATAAAGAGGGATCACATTCAGAACCGGAGGCATGTATTTGATTCACTGTTTGAAGCTGGTTTTCAGTGGTATTTTGGTTCGCGGCACCAGAGTATGATGCATCATTTGGTACCAAGAGATCATTTACAAGTACCTCCGTAGAGCTTTTAAGTAAATCGTTGGTGTTTGATTTATTTTGTGGAAAAGTATGCAGCCGTTGTAAGACCTCTTTTGTCAGGATCGATTGTGTGGAGGCCTGCGCTTACTAAGAAATACAACATCGAGAAACTAAAGAAGATTCAAAGAATAGTTAGTTTCGGCACTATGGAGGCCCTTCGATCCTGCTAAACAGATGCCTTAAATCGTATTCTGCACCTTCTACCAATAGACCTTCCCATTAAATATTAAGTATTGTGCAGTGCACTTATGCTTAAAGAATCAACCTAATGGTTTTCCATTAATATTACTGCACCCCTGCATTGAACATTTGCAAAGATTTTAAAGTCATCCTTCCTGGCAGAAAGGATTGGAAAGATGGCATGGACACAAAAGACTTTGATACCACTACCTTTACTGACGGGTCAAGGATAGAGAGTGGAGTTAGGCCGGGAATCTTTTCCGAGTTATTAAATGCATGCAATGAGCTCTTAAGATCGATGAAAAGTTTGTTAATGTTCGTGAAAAGAGTCTCAAACTCGTGGCTTCATCAGCTACATTCTCGTCTATGCACACCGTCCGACGGGACCATGAGTGTTGCCCGCTACCATATCGGTTTCACGAACTTTATGCACTAACTTGCCTACACTGGGTGTTTTTGGGTACTTCATTTCGGTCCATACTTCTTTTCAAAAATGCACACTGACTACACAGCCTTCATACTCAATTATTTCTCCAACATTGTTCAAACTTAGAGTGACTCCATATGTTCTGCGGAGGTAAGGTATATAATAGTGACTTTCAATCAAGATTTCTTGAGGCGAACATCAGTCATTGCAAAATAACCTATGATTTAAAAAGAAATCACTAGATGGCTTACCCTGTATATTCGCCAATATTTCATGGTATTTATATGCTGCGGAATATAGTTTTACGCATACAATTATTAACTTTTACGTGAATTTTTTCGTTCATGATTCTTCCCCGAAATTGAAATTTCTATAGAATAGTGAAAAACAACCCTGATCCATTCCTTTGTGATAGTATTGACATGGGTTTAGGGAACCTACAGATTTCATCCAATTCCAAACGACTAATTTGAGAAAGCACTTTTCATGACAAGAATTACTTTTGAAGGATTTGTTAATTCATCGCCAGAGGCAGTACCTTTGGCACAGATAGGTTTTGGACCCAAATGATTGTGCAATTGACCCTAAGAGAAACATGAATGACCTTGTGAACTTTAACCTTTTAACTAAATTTTTCTCTGCAGTTGTTTTGAAAATACAAGGGAAAAACTTTTAAGATTTATATTCAAAGTTTATACCTCCTACAAGTACATTTGATTTGCTATACAATAGATATAAAACAAAAGTAATATTATTACTCTTCTTGAGTTCTTTAGCTAAAGAACGGGGATTTAAATAAAAATCCTCAAATATATTCAAGACATTACCTTACCATGTTCATCACATCATACATAAAAGTAAATCTGTATGTTGCCACCGTAATTTAAAGGCTTTTTCTTATCAACGCACAGTTTGAAGCCCGCACCAGCTTTTTGTTATCGTCTATCGTGGATCGGGCTCGAAATAAGGATACCGATACAGTACAGCACTACAGCAGAGACATCAGGAAGATAGACAAGTGCTCCTCTGAATTTGTATATTGATTACAACAGATTATTTCTTTTTGTGATATATATATATTTATAAATAGGTACTGAGATATGTATTGGAATTTGTATGCATATGATGCTGTACTTTTGGAAGGAATAAGTTATGACGTATCAGTGGGAGAAGAATATGTGCGAATTCTTTTGTCATCAACGTGGGTTACCAAGGATAACGAAAATTGCCTGTCAAATAAATGCACTGTTAATATGAATAAAGTATTTTTTGGGATTCTGGATTCAAATTGAATTACCATAATTTAATACATTTACTTTAAGAGAGATTCTTCTTCAGACAACTGCTGAGCTATTTTTTAAAGTTGTGTTTATTATTGGTGCTTATATCAAAATACGACTACGAGTACGAGTACTTTAAGAAATGATACTTAAAAATAAATTCACAAGTATACTAAGTACAGAAAAGTCTGCTTATCTAAAAAACAAGAATTGAAAAAACCTTAACTATATCAAGTGATGTTATTTATTTAAATTCTTGAACATTACGACAAGATAAGGAACACATATCAGCAACGCTCTGATAAATAAAGTCGTGAATCCAAATATAAAAATAGCTTGCTTGAATGACCATTCGGAACTTGCTGAACCTTAATATTATGGAAAACGTGTGGGGGGTTGATGGTTGATGGTTCACCGAATATTGGATGATGATTTCTGAATAACAAGATGAAACCCAAGGAAGGGAATTATTCAATTTTGCAATAAAAGCAGAATGGAGGAATATTATTAAACGCTCATAAATTATGACTCATAAATAAAGAAAATTTGTCGTTGATACTGCGAAATGCTTCTCCATACATATACATACATATGTAAAAATTCAGGAGAATTGAAACATTTTTTTATTAATATTATTATTTTTCTGTCCTCGTACAAATTTTCAGAAAAGTGATGATATTTCAAATATTTTCACCTAGGTACATAATTTTGAACACAAATCTATATAATGTAAAAGAAAGTCGTGTTAGTTAGACTATTTATAACTCAAGAACGGCTGTACCGATATGGCTGAAGCCAGGAGGCGGACATAGGATACTGTTTATCCTGTTTTAGACAGCGTTCCCGTGTGACTTGACACAAAACCTCACTCACTATATAAAACGTGGTATAATAAAAAAGAATCTGACTTGGAATAACAAACGCAAATGACAGCTATGTAATGGACGAACATGTATTTCAATTCATCGCAATATTATTGTATTGCAAATTATTTGTCTATTATTTGACAGTCACAATTATCTGTTAGCTTCAAACGATTGTAACAGATGGCAACATCTGTTGACTGGATTGAGTTAGTATTCAACAGATGGCGCTATGTCAAATTTCCAAACGTTTCATATAAACTACAATTTAATAGCCAACATGTTGATGAGAGGCTAAGGTATATGTTAAATTTATTTTGTAGTAAACGAAATACAGTGAATTTTACTTTTTCAATTTTTGATGTTAGCAATTTTCGAAAAATTACTAGTTCTTTAGCCGTACTACGCGAATGTGGAATGCCTTACCACACTCTGTTTTTCCCAGCCATTGCAATATTCAGGAATTCAAAACCAACGTGCACCGACACCTCCTTTCAACCTCTCTCTCCTCTTCCTAGTGCTCACACTGTGTCTTTACATAATAAAGGTAGTTATATTCCCTTAAGTGTGTAAAAAAAGTTATTGGGAACGGTAAAATAGAACTGCAAACAAAAACACAATGCATTAAACTGCCAGACAATTTCTGCACTGTTCTTCAGAAAAAAAAAATGAATTGATTCAAAATATATTTCCGGATACACAGAGTTATTACTTGAATCATAACTGGCTCAATCACCGGGCTATTTTGGAAGCCAAAAATGTTGATTTTGACGAAATTAACTTCCAGGTACAACAGTTGTTACCAGGCGATCTGATGTCTTTTAAATCAATCGATACTGTTGTTAATTGATATACAGAGTAGACATACCTTGAATGCTACCACATAATCTTCGATTAAAGATTACCTATTATCACCTATTATTCTCCTACGTGATTTGATTCCACCTTAATTATGCAACGGTACACGTTTAGTCATCAAAAAGATCGCCGGAAATATTCTTGAAGCAACCATTTTAACTGGAAAGTTTAAAGGAAAAGTGGTCCTGTTGCCACGTAGTCCAATGATACAGTCAGATTCTACCATATCTTCAAAAGATTACAGTTTCAAATTCGTTTAGATTTTTCCATGTCTATAAATAAGTCTCAAGCCTCAACAATTTCCATTTGTGGTTTGGATTTGGAAAATCCATGTTTTTCTCATGAGCGGCTAATGTTGCATGTTCACGTGTAGGAAAACCGTCACACCTATTTGTATTACCGAAATACAGGTTGACCAAAAATATTGTGCACCGATTAGTGCTACACTAAATTGAAATTAAAATAATTTATAATTCAAAGTAATAAATATTGTTGGAAGATTTTAAACTATCCGCCCTACCTTTCTAATTTATAAGTTTAACTGTATTGATATTTTCTTTACATCAACTGTACGAAAATTTTGACCAATTGTGTTCAAAGTCCTTCCCCACTTCAAATCCCAAACCAGTACATTTTTATACCAGCTCTAAAGTTTTCATCTTCGTTTTTAAACAACAATTTTTTTGTAATAAGAGGTAACGGTATTTGAAAATCAGTCATGAAGGTCGCCATGTTTTTTTTTACAAATGACCGTCTTGTCGGAAAAATCCTAAGCAACTATTTTTGCCAATGTCGTGTATGTGATCATTCCATAAGTGGTTATCTGTGCTACACATACCGAGTACTGAAAGTTGATTAATTTTTTGGGTTAGTAATTCCCCATTGAAAAATGTTGTTGACTGTCGTCAGGGAAACAGTTAAATGGATTTTTATAAGTCTAAGTCAAGATATCGTTAATGAATATCAGGAAGAGAGTCGAAACAAAACAGAGCCTTGAAAAGTAAAGTAGCATCTAATCCAACGATAAGAGAGTTTGGTGCCAAACTCTATCAAATGCTTTTGAAATATCAACTTTCAATAATCATACTTTCTAAAAAAAGATGTAAAGATTTGTTTTACTGTTCGGTTATAAAAACCATCAAATCACCCTTGGACCTTTATTGCTACGAAAGCCATACTGCCGGTCGTTAAGAAGCATCAGTTCTTTGAGATATTTCTTAGGCTGATAATAATTAATCAGCGTTTCCATGACCTTGGAACGAAGTGACGTGAGTGTAAGTGGACGATAGTTGGATGGGAAGGAGGATACATCTTTTTTAGGAACAACTTGGTTTCATAAATATTTCCCCCTGCTAAAAAATACCCCTTAACCTTATATGCACATTTTTACTATTTTTCATATCTTAAATCGTATAAAGTGTTTTGTAGACCTTGAAATTAAAAATAAATAAAATAGTATTGAAAAATCAACAGTTTTCTCGTCGATATTGTTTCAAATGGCGAACACTTGTCCAATTGATGTGTTCTAATAAAAATTTTAGTTAAACATGTTTGTATGCGTAAGCATATCAAGAACTCAAGACTACCTACCAAAGAAAAAAAGACGCTGATGGGATGCGACCCACACTGATAACTTCCCATCCCGTCGGTCGATTTATCTTGCTTAAAAGTTTGTCTACATGCATCAATTTTTACCAAATTTGCGTACTATTTTTTGTAGATTTTATTTTTTTATGAAAAAACGGACTGTTGGATTTTTATAAAAAAATTATTGAATATCGAAAACAATATTTTCTGTGAAATAAAATAAGTTTGAAGCGAATATTTGTAATTTTTGAAAAGCTATTTGAGTCGAAAGTAAATTTTTACCAAGTTTTAGTATTGTTTTTTTTTGGGTTTTTATATTTTGTAAAAAAACTGTCAATTCGAAAATTTTATCGAATGTTAAAAACAATATTTCTTATAAGTTAAAATTAGTTAGAAGCCAAAATCTAAAATTTTTGAAAAGATATTTGAGTCGAAAATCAAATATTACCAACTTTTATTAATTTTTTTTAGGTTTTTTTTTTTTTTTTTTTTTTAAACTGTCAATTCGATTTTTCTCAACATTTTTCAACATTCTATTTCTTATAAGATAAAAAAAGTTTGAAGCCTTAATCTTAAGTTTTTGAAAAGATATTTGAGTCGAAATTCAATTTTTACCAACTATGAGTAATGTTTTTTTAGGATTTTATTTTTTATAAAAAAACTGTCAATTAGATTTTTCTCAAAATTTTATCAGATGTCAAAAACATTATTTTCTTTGCACAAAATTGTTTTGGAGATGAAATCATATTTTAGTCGTAAAATTTTCGAGGTGACATATTTTTTTTTCAGTTTTTTTGATTTATAAAAAAAACCGTTAATTGGATTTTTGTCTACAATATATAATATAAAATTTAATTCAAGTCTCTAGCGTCATTGGTTCATGAGATATTTAGGTTTAACTAAAATTTTCACCTTTTTTTTTTAAACTGCTATGGTAAAAAAAACACCCACGCAATTTTCTTGAGAGCCCTTTCTACATCTTTCTGCCTTTTTATCTGTATAACAAAATTTATTTGAAGTCGATATCTCTTCTGGTTCTTAAGTATGGACGACGAAAAAAACGTCGCGAACGTACAGACGTATACGGACTTACGGACGTGCGGACGTACGAACGTACGCACACACGCAAGCACAGACATCTTTCTTAAAATCTTTTATTTCGACTCTAGGTACGTCGAGAAATGTCAAAGTTTTCAATTTGACAAATCGGACCCATTACAATAACTTCCTATGGGAAGTTAAAAATATTAAAACGTACTAAAAATTAAATTTTCAGTAAAATATCTTGAGAATAAAAGAATATACTGACTTCCAAGTTGTTTCACGTCATAGAAGTATTGTTGTTAATATTTTTTAATATTTGAAGACAGTGTTTTACTATAAAAATATATTGATTTAAATGAATACATCTCCACACAAAAAAGCTTCAACTTAAATTTTTCATTGCATATTAATTCTTTCAATTTCTCTTGATATTCAAATTGACTTGATACGAAAAATATCATTTGAATATATGGAGTTATCAGTGCAAACGACGATTTTCTTGAATTTTAACTTTCAATTTAAGGAGTTCAAAAAATCAAAAATTACTGCAAAAATCAGCCTTGATAACTTAATTACATTTCCAAGAATATTTTGATTACTTTACACAAAAAAAAAACATTTTACAAAAAAACTTAAGTAATTAATACCAATATACGTAAAGCTACGTTATCTCTAATTAACAAACATAGTTTTTAAAGGATAGTCTATATTGAATTCAATCAAACTTGAGTGTATATTGCAAATCATTTTTGAGTTGCCCTTATAGTCATTATGAGGTAGTTATTTGCATTAATTTATCGATTTTGTTCCACATTTCCACAATTCAATCCGTTTACATTTAACCCTCAACTGAATCATAAGTAGGCATGTTTCATAAGCCTGTACACAATTATTAGGTAGGAAATAGATACATGCAGGCATAATAATTCCCGAATGATATACATACTTACATATGTTAGCACGTTTTGAAAATGTTTATTTAACAATGTTATTGATATGATTTTCAAAATAAAAGCATCACTATTTCAAATTTGCATTTCGAAAATTAAAAGAAGATAAGTTTAAACATCCTGGAATCAATGTTGTCATATTCATGACCTTTAAAAATAATAATACTAACTCGTAATAATACCACTTTGCTAATGAAGTATACATTACATAATTACAAATGAAGAAAACCATATATGAATGTAAATTGTTTGTTTGTTTTTGGAATAACCCATTATTAAATTAAATAAAGTTCAAAACATGTTAAGTTATAAATACCCACTTTTAATTAAAAGTTGTGTTTTGATATCTGAAAATTTGAACAAGGTTCAAATGCCGGATTGTTTTCCTCATAAGAGGGAAAAGGAAACCACAATGGTGGGCATCAGAGCTCGTCTCGCTCACTCGCGAATGTAGGAAACTCTTTAAACAAACCAAAGCCACAAGACTAGCTTCTTACTGGGGTTCTTACAAAGAATCCCTAAGGCCCCTTTCACACCAAACGAATCCGAATCAATCTGGATCACTCCGAATCAAGTTGAATCTGATTCGTCATCTCCACTCTTTCACACCAGCTGAATCAACCTGAATCTAACGGGTGATTTTTTAAGAGCTTGAGAACTTTTAAAAAAAAAAAAAACGCATACAATTTGCAAAATCTCATCGATTCTTTATTTGAAACGTTAGATTGGTCCATGACATTTACTTTTTGAAGATAATTTCATTTAAATGTTGACCGTGGCTGCGTCTTAGATGGTCCATTCGGAAAGTCCAATTTTGGGTAACTTTTTCGAGCATTTCGGCCGGAATAGCCCGAATTTCTTCGGAAATGTTGTCTTCCAAAGCTGGAATAGTTACTGGCTTATTTGTGTAGACTTTAGACTTGACGTAGCCCCACAAAAAATAGTCTAAAGGCGTCAAATCGCATGATCTTGGTGGCCAACTTACCGGTCCATTCCTTGAGATGAATTGTTCTCCGAAGTTTTCCTTCAAAATGGCAATAGAATCGCGAGCTGTGTGGCATGTAGCGCCATCTTGTTGAAACCACATGTCAACCAAGTTCAGTTCTTCCATTTTTGGCAGCAAAAAGTTTGTTAGCATTGAACGATAGCGATCGCCATTCACCGTAACGTTGCGTCCAATAGCATCTTTGAAAAAATACGGTCCAATGATTCCACCAGCGTACAAACCACACCAAACAGTGCATTTTTCGGGATGCATGGGCAGTTCTTGAACGGCTTCTGGTTGCTCTTCACTCCAAATGCGGCAATTTTGCTTATTTACGTAGCCATTCAACCAGAAATGACATCGCTGAACAAAATTTTCAAACAAACACATTTCGAACCGAACACTGATTTTGGTAATAAAATTCAATGATTTGCAAGCGTTGCTCGTTAGTAAGTCTATTCATGATGAAATGTCAAAGCATACTGAGCATCTTTCTCTTTGACACCATGTCTGAAATCCCGCGTGATCTGTCAAATACTAATGCATGAAAATCCTAACCTCAAAAAAATCACCCATTATAAAAATCCTTTCATCTTCTTTTTGTTTTCCTTCTTTTAGTTGCTCTCTCTCTCGTATGGTTGTTGATTCAAGACTGACCGGACGAGGGATCTGACAGGTTGAATCAAATGCGATTGAACCAGATTCGTCCGGTCTGAACGCGGGAAAAGAATCCCTTCACATTTAAACGGAGCGCTCGAAGCCGAATCTTGGTCAATCAGATTCAATTTGATTCGGAGTGATTCTGATTGATTCGGATTCTTTTGGTGTGAAAGGGGCCTAAGAAGTTATAAGAGGGCACTTAGGAAATCTAAGCAATCTTCCTTCCGGTCCTTCTGTGGCACGATAGAAAAAACTTCCGAAGTCTCCAGGCTACGGAAAATTCTTTCAACTAATCCAGCGATGCTAAGCTGCCTGAAAAGATGGAGATAGCTCTCAGGCATGATTGCACCAATCCTTGAGGCAATAAAATAAAAAAGGTTGATTTATTCAATACCAAAAATTGTTGTTTTGAAAAAATAAATTATATCAAATGTTTTGACACACAAATCAACAGCCATATTTTGAATGTAAAAAATATTAGTAAATCGTGAAATATGTTTGTTTGGTTTTTCTTAAGTGATATTTGCTATAAATAAGGATGTCTTAATATGTAAAGTATTTTATTAACTTCCCATAGGAAGTTATTGTAATGGGTCCGATTTGACAAATTGAAAATTTTGACATTTCTCGACGTTTCAAGGTCCCTAGAGTCGAAATAAAAGATTTCTAGAAAGATGTCTGTGCGTGCGTGTGTACGTACGTCCGTACGTTCGCGACGTTTTTTTTTTACCATAGCAATTTAAAAAAAAGGTGAACATTTTGGTTAACCCTAAATATCTCATGAACCAATGACGCTAGAGACTTGAATTAAATTTTGTATTATATATTGTAACGTGATACAAAACAAGTATATTTTTGGAAAAATTCCAATTAAGGGTTTTTTTATAAATCAAAAAAACTGAAAACAAAAATTTGTCACGTCAAAAATTTTAAAACCAAAATATGGTTTCATCTCCAAAACAATTTTGTGCAACGAAGAATAATGTTTTTGACATCTGATAAAATTTTGAGAAAAATCTAATTGACAGTTTTTTTACAAAAAATTAAAGACCGAAACAAAATTTAACAAAAGTTGGTAAAAATTGATTTTTCGACTCAAATATCTTTTCAAAAATTTAAGGTAATGGCTTCTTATTAATTTTAACTTATAAGAAATATTGTTTTCAACATTCGATAAAATTTTGAGTTCGACAGTTTTCTTACAAAAAATAAAAACCTAAAAGAAATTAACAAAAGTTGTTAAAAATTAATTTTTGACTCAAATATCTTTTCAAAAATTTGAGATTATAGCTTCCAACTAATTTTAACTTATAAGAAATATTGTTTTCAACATCAGGAAAAATTTTGAGAAAAATCGAATTGACAGTTTTATTACAAAAAATAAAAACCTAAAAAAAACAATATTAAAACTTGGTAAAAATTGACTTTCGACTCAAATAGCTTTTTAAAAATTACAAATATTGGCTTCAAACTTATTTTATTTCATAGAAAATATTGTTTTCGATATTCAGTAATTTTTTATCAAAATCCAATAGTCCGTTTTTTCATAGAAAAATAAAATCTACAAAAAATAGTACGCAAATTCGGTAAAAATTGATACATATAAACAAACTTTTAAGCAAGACGGGATGGGAAGTTATCAGTGTGGGTCGCATCCCAGCCTCTTTTTTACTTGCGACATATAGGAACTATATGGCAAGTTTTGCATTCGTGCAAAATTTTGTCTGTCTGTCCACGCTCCTACAGCCTAAACCGTTGGGTCCATTGAGTTCAAACTTGGAAGTTAAGGTTTTGAGCAGATTCGCGTTAGGCGTTTTTTTCATTTTTTTTAAAGATCAAAACTAACAGTGGCCCCCATACAATTTTTTTGGTCAAAAAACGAAAATTCGAATTTTCTTAAAAACGAAATGATAGATTTTTTTTAAATTTTCTCTAAAATTTTATTTTTTAACTTGGCTTCTTTTAATAAGAAAAACATATTTTTGTATTGCTCAGGAAAGGTACCGCTCATAGAACCGTTATTTTGTTTTTTAATTTTCTCAGCAATTTATGTACTGATTTCAATAATTTTTTTTGTGAATAAGCTCTTATATTGCCTTAACAATATTTGATTATCAAAAGTGCAATTTTTTTTTGTTTGGATTTTTAAAAAAATATTGATTTTTTTTTTCAAAATTCTATATCTCAAAAACGGGTTAATATTTTTTTACGAAATTCAAATGTAGAGTGTATACTTACAATCACTAAATAACTGCATACCAAAAATATTCTTAGAACAAAATTGAAAAATTTTATATATAAAAAATTAATTTAAAAAAAACCGCTCTAACGATTTTCGAAAAAATTTTTTGAAAAATCAAGGGCTTTTTTATTTATAAAATGGCATTTAAATTTTTGAAGACAAACTTATTTTTCAGGTAAAATTTTGAATCTTATATTATTTTTTTTTTTTAATTATTTTAACTGTATTGAATGTAACCCCCTCCCAAAAAAATTGAAAAATGGAGCTTTTTTCGACAAATCAAATGGCATTTATATCTTTGAAGACAAACTTATTTTACAGGTATATTTTTAAATCTTGTGTACATAGATACTTTTTTAAACAGACTCTTTGAATACAGGAGCAAGTTCGTGCGACCCAGTCGTGCATTTTATTATTTATTAATTTAGCTCTCTTTCATCTGCACTACATTTATTGTATGTAGCTATAAAAAAAAAACAATCTCACTGAGAAAACTCATGCCTTTAAGATGTAACCATTGTTGTTTTACGATACGTAAAGTAAAAGATTAAGGTAAAACTAAGCAATAGTTATGCTAGTAATTAAACCAAGAAACACGTTTAGCTTTTAGCAACGCGTCTCGGTCATATGAACCGCTGTTGGACTATGATGGCGACAAAGAAATTCTCATGATATGATGCATAAAAGTATATATGTAGGTACAAAATAGGTACAAAAATATGTCAATTCTGTTGTTTTTTGTATTATAGGATACAAGTTTTATGTAAAAATATATACATAGCTTATTAATACATTTTATTATACTCTTCGATGTTAGGAATTAGGATTAGGAAAAATTAGTAAGAACAAACAAATTAATTGTTTTCAGGAGGAGCATGACATATTTAATATGGAAATGTAGTGTAGGCGCCGTGTATGGAGATTTAGTTTTAATTATTTTTAAAATACAATAACTTAAAACTACGCCATTACTCAATATTGGAAGAGGCACCGTTGAGATTATTTCCTAAATCCTAACAAAATCTTAGGCCGTGAGCAAATTGCGTCTAAATTTTGGTTTAATTTTCAACCACTATAAAATATTGACGGTTAATTACAAATGGCATCAAATGATTGCAGCCAAAGACTTAGTGGTGCAATTGGCAGATAAGCTGCACTAAATCAATCAAGACAAAAATGAAATTAAATTTCAAGTCGAATTCTCAGAGTTTCTTAATTTTTAACTTCCCATAAGAAGTTGTTGTAATCGGTCCGATCCGTCGAATTGAAAATTTTCACATTTCTCAACATTTCAAGGCCCCTAGAGTCGAAATGAAAGATTTTTAGAGAGATGTCTGTGCGTGCGTGAGTTGAGTACGTACGTACGCGACGTTTTGTTCGTTGTCAATAGCTCACGAACCAAGCAGAGCCTGAGCATGAGCACGTCGAGTGCGGTCTAAGCAGAGTTTGATCAAAGTTTTCCGATTTATTATGAAATAGAATAGAGCACTGAACTGTCAGATTATTAGATTTGACAAGTTGTGAAATTATTATAGATTGTTGATGAACGTTTAGTTTGTATAACAAATAATAATGGATAAGGTAATTGTGTTGCGAGAAACATTTAAATAAGTTAAATACTTCGCAAAGCATAGTAAAAAATAAACTATGCGGAAGAAGTGATGCCGAGATTTTCCGACTGAACATTTAACTTATCATCTACATCTACAATAAATGATGATAACTTTGTGGTATTTAGGAACTCCAGAGTGCATGAGGTAAGTTATAGTTTTATTTTATTTTATTATGATCTAAATTGAACTTTCGATTGGGGACAGATTCGGCGTTTGAATTGCAAAACTTTTTAGAATTACTACGGGGATCTGCAAAATTCTTATAAAACTTAACCGAACGAGAAGGTTTATAAGACTCCTTTACAACTCCTTTACAAGTGTACATAGTTGCACATTTTTGTTTTTAAAGGTTAACCAATTATTAATGATTGAAATTGAGTAGTTCCAAAAAATAATCGGCTCTATTGATTGTTCCCTTATACCGCTAAGAGCACCAATTGTGTCTCATAATTCCTATATAAACCGAAAAGGCTATCATTCTGTCCTCATGCAAGGTGTATGCAACCATAAACTAAAGTTTTTGTACTGCTTCACTGGAGAAGCAGGCTCCATACATGATATTATAGCACTTCATTTTTTAAAGGTGATTTTAATATCAGTGAAGAACAGTACCTATTTGGAGAATCCGCTTTTAAATGTCCAAAAGCTTTCCATCAACGAATCCCTTTGTAGACGCCACTTCCTAGTTTGACATCGAAAGCTCACGTTGACTTGGTTATCATCCTCTTTTGCGTTGATAGGAGCAGCCTCAATGATTTCTAGCGAACAGGCGAGCGAATCGTACCTACATCTCCTCGAAAAATTCCCAAATTTTTCTGAACATTTCCATTTTCTTATCATCTTTCTAGTATTGCTTGTAAGTTCTTTTCAGACCTATAAACTGTCCACTTGGAAAACATTTTTCTTTACTCCAGTTTGCAGTTTGCAGCTTGTTTTATTGTTTTTTTTGAAAAACTATCAGAAAGTTCTGATTGCTTGCAATCGAACACGCTGGATTTTACTCATACGGAATCAAATTTAGAACTACATCAGGTTATTACTGAGCAGAAGATTATCTGGGCAATAAACTCGTTCAAACCCTATAAATCAGCGGGACCAGACGAGATTTTTCCAGCTCTTCTTCAAAATGCTCTCAAAGTAATAACTCCGTGGCTTAGGGTAATCTTCATAAGTTGTATCAAACTTAGATACGTCCCTAATAGCTGGAAAAAGGTCAAGGTAGTCTTTATCCCAAAAGCAGGGAAACCGACTCACTCGACCGCTCAGGATTATAGACCAATAAGTCTCTCTTCGTTTCTCCTTAAGACACTAGAGAGGATAATTGATCTACATGTTAGAGAACTTCTCAACGAAAACAATTTGTGCAACTACCAACACGCTTACCTTAAAGTTAAATCAGTTGAGACTGCTCTGCATGAAGTAGTTTCACATATTGAGAAAAGTCTTGAACATAAAGAATATACCCTGGTAGCATTTCTTGATATCGAGGGTGCGTTTAATAACGTTAAAACGGAATCGATCAAAACTGCCTTAGTTGAAGTTGGAGTTGAATCTGCCATCGAGAAAACAGTTACTAGAGGCACACCACAGGGAGGAGTCATCTCACCCCTGCTCTGGATCCTCGTAGTCAACAAAATTCTCACAAAGTTCAAAGATCAGGGCATTAAAATAGTAGCATATGCAGACGACATAGTGGTTTTGGTATCAGGCAAGTTTCTCACCATCATCGAAAACATTATGGAAAATGCATTAAAAGATTGATCTTCTTGGGCAACTAAGAACGGTTTAGGGGTCAACCCCGCCAAGACAGAGCTAGTTTTGTTCACGAAGAAACGGAAACTGGAGGGCTTCAACCCTCCCAAACTAAATGGCATTCCTCTAAAACCTTCTAAGGAAGCTAAATTTCTAGGAGTAATCCTTGACTCCAAGCTTACATGGAAGCGTTATACTGAGGAAAGAATGAAAAAAGCACTATGTGCATTCTACACATGCAAAAAGACCTTCGGTGTACGTTGGGGTACCGCAAGACATCCAATGGATGTACACAGCGATTGTCAGACCCATTCTTACCTATGGCTCTATTGTATGGTGGAAGGCGGTGGAAAAATCAAGCTACCTCAAGAACCTAAATAAGGTACAGAGACTAGCCTGTATAGGAATAACAGGGGCTCAAAGATCCACACCACAAGCTGGATTGGAAATGGTCTTGGACCTCCCGGCTCTGGATGAGTTCATAAGGTGCACGGCAGCCAAAACTGCAATTCCTTTGAGAGAACTGAGTTATTGGAAGCACAGCACTTATGGACACGGGTCAATCTTACAAAGATATGACACAATTCCGGGACTGAGAGGGTCCACCGATTACATCTCCCTTTTACTAGATTTCGATAGGAAATTTTCTATTTTCATACCAGAAAGACAGGGTTGGGATCCTAATTAACTTTTAAGTAAACAGGGTATCCCTTTCTACACTGACGGTTCAAAAATGGAATCAGGAACAGGTGCTGGAGTTTTTTGCCAATCTCTCAACATCAGAGCGTCATATAAACTCCCAGCTGACTGTAGTGTCTTTCAGGCCGAGATCTTTGCCATTGGAAAAGCAGCTGAATTGGCACATCACGAAAAGCTAAGCTCTTCGGAGATTACTTTTTTCGTGGACAGCCAGGCTGCTATCAAAACCTTAGCCAGTGAGACCATTAGATCAAAAGCAGTTTTAAACTGTAGGAAGGATTTAAACAAAATCTGCCACACTAACCAGGTAAAGCTCTGCTGGGTTCCCGGACATAGCAATATAGAAGGGAATGATATAGTAGATGAACTAGACAGGAAAGGGTCAGAAGCAGACTGAGCGCTCTGATGTGACTGAGCTAGAAAAAGTGAACATAGATCTTTTTTGACAGCTCAGTCAAATGTCTCTAGATTACTTTGTGAAGTCATTGGCTTAAACCGATAAACCATCAGCTCTTGAAGAAGTGAAAACCAATATTCAAACTACTATTGAGGTCATACGGCCAGATAGGACTACTTACATAACTCGTAGCCGTGGCGGATATTTATGCTGCAAATAATGCTTTAAAAATAAATTAAAATTTCGGTCTAGTATTATTGTACCTACGTGTTGTTTCCAAGTTCTTAAAGAAACATCCACGATACTTTTCACACCCACTCAATTTTTTATAGCTTTTTATTTTGTGTGCACTTATGTATATGCTATTTCCTTTGAAACAAAATGTACTGAATAGTTGATTTATCTACTCGTTCTCGAAATGCTTAGTTATTTGTTAATTTTCAGTTTTGTGTCAAAAATTCACGTCACAATAATAACAAAATGTCATTTGTTCTATTCTATTCTTAGCTAGAGAGTTATTGACAGAACACTAAGGCAATCAAATATTTGTATATATAAAAGTAAATAGGTCTTAATATTCCATACAATTATGTAATATTCAAAAACAAATAAGAAAAATCGCAACCTTCACAAGTCTCTTGATGAATATTTTATTTATACACATTTATTATGAATTCATTTTAGTTAACTCATGATTATTTATATGCCTTCCATCTTTTTATTCCATTTCATCAATTTAAAACATCCTACAATTTATGTGAATTCAAAAGTTAAATACAGCCTCCGTCCCGCCGCCGCCGCCGCCGACTCAGCCGCTTCCGCCGCCGCGCCGCGCCGCTTTACCACTTCTGAATGATTAACCCTTAAAAGTTCGTTTCGGGAAATTCATTAATTAAAGACACCGTGTAGGGCTGGCTTTGCTGGTGGCTGTTGGATGTATTTATTCGAAAATTGTCCTAAATTTGTTTTTGTCTAGAAAGCTATTTTTACGTCTTGCTCTAGAGGGAAAGTATTTGTTTCAGGTAAACCGCAGGTTTTCCTTGCTTAATATTTTTCACGAAAATAGAACAAAATTTCAATTGAATTTCATGTTTTAATTAAACTTTCAAACTTATCAGAAGAAAAATACCCTTCAGGGTATTTGTTTGAAATATCGTTTTGTTTATAAATACAAAAATATTGTAGTGAAGATTCAAAATAGAAAACAATTTTTCAAGTCAATGTTATTATTTTAAGTAAGACATTTTATGAGGAAGTAAAAGTAACCCAGAGGTGTTCTTTAATTTATTTTCAAATAACATCACGTTCATCCTTTCAGGCATGAATGAATAGAATAGTTGTTTAACATTCTGACTGAACGTTCCAATTAAAGATTATATTGCAACTATGTATGAAATCATTCCTGTGAATGAACTAAAGACTTCAGGTATGAGCGTGGAAGGGAATATTGTTTTCACCATACCTATAGGTACATGCTAACTTACTATTACTGTAAATTGTCATTTAGATCTTGGAAATTTTACTTTCAGGTGCAGATGTAGAAGTTTTTTAAGGTGACATAAGATTTAAAAAGGTGTTTACCTCTTTAACGGAAACATTCGCATAAAGCTGTAAACAAGTTTTAAAATATAGTTCCTTTAAGTGAAGTAATGGTTGTCCCAAAAAGTACAAAAGATTTTAATGGTCTAGTAACAGAATGCTAACGATCCTTAAAACTATTTGACAGCTGACAGCTAACACTCAATGTTTGACAAGTTTCAATAGTTTTGACAATTACTGCCAATGAGCTGCCAATTACTGCCACACGTTTAGCAGATCTTTTCCTACAATTTCCCTGTCAGATGGTTTGCTGATGTGACAATTGCCATCAACTTTCAGATACCTTAAAGAACGACACCTGCCAGTTTAAAACTTCACCGTCTGCAAATGGCTGTCAATGACGTTTCTGGCAATATTGTCACACAAAATGTTAGGTAGGCACGATTGTAGGACAACATTTTTTGAAGGCTGATCTGAGAATTGATTGAATTAAGCATAAGTTTAAACAAGATTAATAAGTTGAAAATAGTAATGAACATAATTTGACACATTCTAAATTACAACGTCACAAAATCTGTACAGTTTTTATAGTTTTAAAATTCTAGAAAAACGTCGCTCTGAAATGTGCTTTGTCATTTGTTAACTGCTGATGACGTACGAAGCACAAAAAAGATTTTGTATTATTCATGTCAAAACGAACAGATTCCCTATCCTTCCCATTGGACCCGGACTTGATTCTTTTTCATTTAAACTCCCATTGAGAATAACAAATAATGGGATATGAGTTTTGTACGTTGAAATAGAAAATATAGAACATGGTTCTGCAATCTTATGGAACTGTCATGAAGAGACGAGACATTTGTCTTTTCTATTATACCCCCTTACTTTTATTTATGGTTTTGTGAAATGTTGGTATTCGTGTTTGTTAAAACACAGCAGCTTGAGAAAGACGATGTCTTGAAACATCTTCATGTATGTAGGTTGATATGGGAGTTAATTCCTATTTCACATTATGCGCCTTCCTTGCTTTTAAAATAGAACACTTAAAGAAAAAATATATTGGAAAGAAGAACTTAACAAAAATACTCTGAAGGATAGCTGTCAAACTATGAAATGTCTCACGTCAGGTAGTGAAACAATTTATTTTAAAGGGTTTAGTAAATTTTAGTGGGATAGATATGGATGCAAAGTTTTAAATTATTTTGTTGAATGCTTAAGCCATTTTCGAAAGTTGAAAAAAGATGGCTTTACTTAAGTTCACGTCAAAATGGCTCTTTAAAATTGTATTTTTTGTATAATGATAAATCCATATGACTATTAAGTTTTTGACATTTAAAATGATTGGATTGTTCTCTATGTTAAGGTTTGTTTGCTTTATCAACTTTCACGAGCTGTTACTATTTAGACATGATCAGTTTCAGATGCAAAGTTCTTATTAATATTTAAAGATTATTCTGGCCAGACAATACCCGAAGGAAGGTATGTTGAGGTCTTTGCTGAGTTAAATCAATTAAATCAGCTTGTCGATGAGCCAACTCGAATCCCTGACGTTGCGTTGCAAGCCAATCCGCCAACACTCTAGACTGTTTTCTTACCTTTGACTTTGACCCCAATAAATACGCAATCAGTGTATTACCGCTTCTGGACACATCAGATTATTGTATCGAATCTGCAAAATGTTCATGTCAAAAAAACTCAGTTTAAGAAAAATCTCCTATGAGAACCGTAAATTACCGCAAAAAATACTACAATGTCCCAAAGGTAGTAAACATTTCTGATCATGTGTAAAAAATGTGCGCAAAACTACGTCATCGTCAGTTCCTATGCTCGTTTCCAATTACACACCCTATGTTTTAGCTCAATTATTAAAGCCAAGTGGCTTGTCGAACAGTATTCTGTTAATTCGACACTACCAGAGATTGTTATGAGTCCTCCTGTTCTTGAGAGCGTAAACGATTTTATGGGACGAATCCTCCTTCGTATTAGTGCAGTTGCAAGAGTACTGAGAGACCTTGACATACACCAATCCACTGGCTCAAATAGAACCCCCCCTATTTTTCTTCAACGCTGGCAATTTCATTACGTAAGCTTTTCCGTCTTTCCTTCTCTACAGATCTATTTCCAAGCGGATGGAAAACAGCATTTGTCCAGCGTGTCCTAAAAAAGGCAAATCCTTCTCCCCTCCAACTATCGTCCAATAGCATTCACGTCCCTTTTTTCCAAGGCCATGGAAAAGCTAATTAATTATGAGCTTAAGAAATATCGCGAAGAACTGAACTTCTTAATGACCGGCAGTATGGCTTTCGTAGCAATAGATCCCCTGGTGATCCCATAGTTTATCTCACCAAACAGTGGAACAAATCTTTACATCGTCTCGGAGAAAGTTTTGCACTAAGCTCTCTTATCGAAAATGCGTGCTTTCGTTATTGATGAACCTCTTCTTCGATGGATTAGAAACTACCTTTCTAACTGTTCAATACAAGTGGTATTGGATGGTTTCAAATCGGAAACTCATAAAATAAATGCTGGTGTCCTTCAGAGCTCCGTCTTTTCTCCGAATCTCTTCCTTTTATCATAAATGATCTCTGGTCTGCTATTTCTAATCCATTAAACTGTTTCGCTGACGAAAATACAGTCAGCTCTTCATATTTTTTCCTAGATTCACATATTTGTCCTTCGGATGTGAAACTTCAACTGTAGCTAATTATAAGCTTATTAAATTCTGATCTTGACAGCATTGTCCAATGTGGAATCAAAAACCTTGTAGAATTTCATGCTTAGAAAACTCAGTGGTCCTGTCGTTAATGCGTAACACCCCCGATGCCGCTATCTATGATTTACACTTGCATCCATGAAGATAATCAACTTAAAGTACTCGGTATGTGTATCACAGATCACCGCTTATGAAATTAAAATTTTATATTTCCAAGAATGCTGCTAGGTGCTTAGGATTTCTACCACGCGACGGACGGTGCAAGAAATTTGATACCTCTTCTGATCTGGCTGTAATTTATAAAGCCTTCATCCGTCCAAAGCTTAAATAAAATTTGCATATCTGGGCAGGTGCCCCTAAAACAAGTTTAAATGTCTTGGAAATAATTCAAAAAAGGGCTTTGAAAATGATAGATGATAGAACTATAACCGAAACATTTACATCCCTCGAACACCGACGCATATTTCATGCCATTCGTTGTTCTACTGGTATTTTTATAAACAATTATCGGTCGAATTAGCCGGTTGCATTCTACCCTTAGAACGATTCAGCCGTAATACTCACTGTTAAATACTAATTAGGCAACACTTATAAGCTTTTAAATAACTTAATTTATTAATATGTTTAATAGAATTCATTATTATTATTATTATTAGACTGAGCTAATCTGATATGCGTGGGTTCGAATCCTATGTTGTACATAAAAAGTTTTTCAAATAAAATTGGATTAAAGCTCAGCACCACAAAAAAGGAGACTGATGAGTGCAAAAGTGGCAAAGCACGAAATAGCTATATCTCCAGCCAAAAACAATGAGTGGTAGCACCTTTAAGTTGTTGTTGTTGTTCAAAAACATTCAATAAAATTTAAACAAAAGGAATGGTCAAGTCTAACAAGCTGACATTCTAGTACGAATAGTACAATAAAAATAATAACAGAATTCATTATAATTAGGTACTTAAAATATTTATAGTTAAGTCATATTGGAGAACTTAGAGAACTATGTAACTTCTTAAGAAATGCATGGAACAAACTAAACTTTAGGTAACAAAAGTTGGAGCATAAACTACTAAGTGCAAAATCTCACGTACAGGTGTATAACCCTGTACAGGCAATTACAAACTGTATATTTATATAATTCAACACTTTTCCTTAAATCTACAGTTTGTGAATTTTACATTGTATTTTTAATTACATTTTGTTTTTTGATTATTAACTTTCCATAGGAAGTTATTTTAATTGGTCCGATTTGTCAAATTGAAAATTTTGACATTTCTCGACGTTTCCGTACGTGCGTCGGTACGTCTGTACGTTAGCAACGTTTTTTTCGTCGTCCATAGCTCAAGAACCAGTAGATATATCTTACGAACCAATAACGCTAGCGACTTGAAGAATTAAATTATATATTATATATTGATACCAAAAAAGTATAATTTTGGAAAAAAATTCCAACTAACGGTTTTTTTATAAATCAAAAAAACTGAAACAAAATATTTGTCACCTCAAATATTTTACGAAGAAAAAAAAGACTTGATCTCCTAAATTTTTGTATGCAACGCGAGAAATAACGTTTTTGTCATCTGATAAAATTTTGAGAAAAATCGAATGGACAGTTGTTTTACGAAAAATAAAAAAGATAAAAAAAAATTAATAAAAGTGTGTAACAAATTGACTTGCGACTCAAATATCTTTTCAAAAATTTGAGATTATGGTTTCAAACTAATTTTATCTTATAAGAAATATTGTTTTCAACATTCGGTAAAATTTTGAGAAAAATCGAATTGACAGTTTTCTTACGAAAAAAAAATCTAAAAAAAAACAATACTAAGACTTGGTAAAAATTTACTTCCGACTGAAATATCTTTGGCTTCAAACTATTTTTATGTCACAGAAAATATTATTTTTGACATTCAGTAAATTTTTTTTAGAAATCCAGAAGTCTTTTTTTCATAAAAAATTAAAATCTCGATATCTCGTGAATAATAGAAGATATTGATTTCAAATTCATTTCATTCGTCTAATTTGTATTTGTTTATACAGGAAACAAGAACTTTTAAGAAATGCTACTAAAATTGGTAAAAATTAGTTTTCTACTAAAAATCTCCTTTACAAAAATAGATTTTGAAATCGAGCTATTTCATCATATGGAAAATATTGTTGGTTATTTTTAAATTTTTTTAGAATAATTTTACTAATAACTTTTTTAACAAAACAACGAAAACCAACGAACCTTTTAAGCAAGACAAATTGTCAGATGGGATGGGAAGTTATCAGTGTGGGTCGCATCCCAGCCTCTTTTTTAGTAAAAGTTATCGTCTTGCATTTTAAAGGGTTGAGGGCAAGGCTTTTTTTCCCACACCAAAATGTGGAGCTATCAATGTTGGTTTGTAAAAGGATACGATCATGGGTGGACTTTATTATTTTAAAAATTTTCATGTCATCAGCAAAAATGAGAACTTCACTTGAGCGTAGACAAGACGATACGTCGTTAATAGACAGGATGAACAGAAAAGGGCCAAGATGGCTTCCCTGGGGAACACCAAATTGAGCAACAAAAGGTTCAGAAAGGCAATTTCTAAATTTTACCTCATAGGATCTGTTTTCAAGGTATGATTTGATCCAAGCTAAGAAAAATGGTGGAAAACTAAGAGGTTTGATTTTAAATAAAATAATTCCGTGTTTAAGTTGATCAAAAGCTTTAGAAAAGTCAGTGTATACATAGTCAACTTCATTACCTTGTTCTAAAGCGTTGTTGCTGTTCGCAAATGAAATTTTTACTAAAAAATGCTACACTTTCACAAACAACTTGTTCAAACAATTTAGGAATGCAAGAAGGCTTTGCAACGGGCCTGTAGTTTGTTATATCCGCCTTGTTACCTTTTTTGAAAATTGGTGTTAGAAATGACTTCTTCCATATACTGGGAAATTTGCCTGTTTTTAGAAAAAGTTTGAATAAAAACGTAAAGGGTTCAACTAAAACATTACTACACTTTTTAAATACTATCAGAGGAATACCATCGGGACCGGCTGAGCAGTCATCATTCAACGCGGATAAAAGATCAAGGACCGTACTCTGTAGCACAGGGATGTGACTACAGCTAGTTTGCTAAAAGGAGTGAAGATTACCGGAGAATAAACGTTATCAATATATTCTTTTTGTTGAATTCCACGAACAACTATAATCTAGCCTTGTAAGCTTTCTCATTCTTTTTCTTATATACCCATTTTACATCAATAATATCTTTATCTTTCGGTTTATCAACTAATTGCCAGGTTTAATTCTTAATTAAACTTTGAAACTCTGAATCCATAGCATTTTTCCAATTCTCCGTTTCTTTACTTAAAATTGCTTCATCAAAACTATTTGGGACATCACAATACATATATAAAATTTGTTGCATGCTCATCATAACCATATCTAACTTCTAACTGTTCATTATTTTCATTCTCTTGACTATTCTTTTCTTCATTAACTTTTTCCTCATTACTATTTGTGCCTTCATTTTCTTCAATTTCTAAGTCATTATTTGTTGCATGACTTCATCTTTATAAATAACTAGCGGCCCGTCCCGGCTTCGCACGGGTAGAATTAAGGAATTTCTAAAGATTTCTATAGTAATCTAGTACTAAATATAGCCTATGTTACTCAGTGATAATGTAGCTTTCTAATGAAAAAAGAATTAATAAAATCAGTCCAGTTTGAGTTTATTCGTTACATACAAAAATACAAATCTTTCTTCTTTATAACATTAGTGTAGATTATGTTTTATTAATTAAATATAATCATTTTTAAGTTTTCTTAATTATTAAACGTCATTTTTGTCTGAAAAGAAATTAAAAAAAGGTAAATTTTTTTAAGCGAAATACAATTATATGTTCTTCTGTTCAAGTGCTGGCAAACATCAAAAAAGTACGAGACTTTTGTAGATTACAACAATGAGAACTAGAAAAATAAAACGAAGTATTGAAAATAAAGAAGTTCATTTTTAAATAAAAAAAACTTATTTCTGCAGCATTATTTTAACACAAGAGTAATTAAGCTTTCCTTAGTTTGTAATTTTTTTGTATTCTTTGACAGAATTCTAATTTTGTTTTTATGTTGAACTTTTATTTTTTTTTGAATGCAGCTTAGTATTTAAATGACACTGTAGAGTTGAATTGCATTAAGCAATTACTTTTGTTATTCAGTCTTGCACAACAATTACAGTACGCAGGTTTGTCCTTGAACTATAAATGTGTACTGTACGTGTACCGTACACAATTTAAATATATTTCTATATGTATACAGAAATTTCATCGAAAATAAAAGTTGTTTGGAACAATTTAAATATTTTAAAGCCTTTTAAAAGTTGTTTCTACGAGGGAAGTAAAATCTATTTCAGTTAAAGAGTCCAGTGCAGAACATGTTCTGGAAAAAATTGGATTCTTTTAAAAAACAAATGTCGATTGAATCTTTTTTTAGACCTAAAAAAGGATAGGCCATGGGGGTGGAATTTTAAAAAGGAATGGGACCAAAAGAAAGGAGAGTGTTAGTTGATTGAATTATTGAGTTTAAATGTAGTAAAATGTCTTGTGAATTTTGAGATATTTTGGCTTGAAGTTGAAAACTTTAGAGAACGGTTTAAGTTTGTTCATCTTAAAAAAAAACAGCTTCCTGACTAAAAAGGTACATATATGTACTTTCTTTCTCAGTTTAAGCCTTAGATCGCCCCAAAACGGAAGAGGGGGCAGGGTTTGAAATCTTTTTATCTAACACTCTCTGGAGTGATGATTAAATTACCTAAAATATTGCCTCTATTTCCATTGTTATAAAATCAAAACCAATAAAACATTGCATTGGAGAGTTGGATTAACTTAGCAAGGCGAAGGCATGACACTATGCCAATGGCTTAAATGCAGAGCTTTTCAAAGCAGCTGGAGATAATTTGTCTAGGAGCATGCACCAATTTATCTTTAAAATATGGGCGGAAGAAAGTAGTCCCGATGAATGGAACCTCAGTACCTATTGTTTATCTGATACTGATATCCGAACTTTCCAAGGAGCTAACAGCGACTCGGACTACTCGTTCTTTGTAGCCAAGGTAGCACTTCGGAGTTCCAGACCCAAGGCAAAATAGGGAAATGCTGGGAGAAGATACAACGTCGAACGGCTACAATCGCAAGAGATCGCAAGATCTTTCTCCGACCAAGGCACTAGTAACATCTTTCGAATGTTTTTGCCGTCAACACAATGTATCGAGAACCAGTGGCAACATTGTCAAGATCAATCAGTGAAGCCGCCTCTGATGTGCTGGGTATCAAGCAGCCACCAACAAAACAGACAAATGCAGGGAAACAACAGGCACGCAAAGCGGCGCTGCCGAAAGCTGCTCAAGAGCTCTATGAGCAGAAGAGGAGAGAGAAACACCGACTTCTTAAAAGGAAAAAAAAAAACATGAGAAGCATGCGGTCGAAGATGTTGAGAGGTTCGAAAGCAGAAATGAAGTTCTAAAGTTCTATGAGGAGGTGAAACGAAATTCACAAGTAGGTACATAAACCTCGAACCGAAGACTGCAAGTGGAAACATCATAGTGAAATGGCAGTCAATGCTGATGATAAAGAAGGACCACTTCTGCAGACTGTATAACGGCTATGTCAAACCAAATTCGGTTCTCAAGCAAATTATCCATTGAACATAGACGACGAAAGCCAAGAATCCCGTCTTCCCGACTCAGACAAAGTAAAGATTGTCATATTTAATATGAAGTCTAACAAAGCCGCCGGAGCAGATAGCTTGAATGGCGAGCTCTGCCGATGAATGGAACATCAGTAATGTTTAGCCGATATTGAAAAAATGAGACCTTCTAAGCTGCACAAACTATAGAGGAATCAGGCTGCTCAACATCGCTAACAAAATCCTCTCGGGTTTAACGTCCGTTGAGAACTAGGGCCTAGTGACTTACGACTCTCGACCATTCCTGTGTGCGAGTAATTTTGTCAGGAATGGAGGGGACTTACAATCTTAAGCCGAATCCGAACGGCTAATTTGAGGAAGCACTTTTCATGACAAGAATTACTCTTGGAGAATTTGGCAATTCCTCGTAAGAGGCAGTACCAGTGAAAAAACTTTAGATGGCACAGGCAGGGATTGAACCCAAGACGTCTACTATGACAGTCCAACGCATTACCCATCATGCCACGGGAACTACCACACTTTTAACTTTACTAAAACTTAAATGTCGATAAGTTGCTTTTGAATTGAAATGTAATCTGTGTAACACCTTTATCGTCTTCATTTACACTTTACCTACCCCAACCTTTATCAAGTCATGAGGAACACAATAAATCTACAAAAATCTATTAGTAAGATGTTTCTTGGCCTTTAATGAGGCATGCATCATCTCTTCAAACCTACACCATTGGTGAAATTTTAGAAACATTTTAGTTTAGAATATTATTAAAAATATCTATTTTCCAAAATGTCCTTTAAACACGTTCACCTTTCATCCTTGACCTTCCCCAAAACAAACCAACAAGTCGTTTGGTCAGTTGTGAAATCACGTGTTTCCCGTCTTGAAACTTTTACATAATCAACTTCAAAACACAATGTAACCCAATAATGAACCTGTCACATATTAAAGCTAATGTTTAGTCTCTCATTATAATAATAAAAATAAGGAAAGGTACGTATGTGGCTAATTACTTGACAACGCAACCGTCAACACTGTCTCCTCATATAAGTACTTGAGAGTCCAATAACAAAGTGTGGTTTTCATTGTACACCCGTTCATGTATTTTTATAAAAATGAAATCATTTTGGACATTTTGTGGCGACACTGATGAACTCTGAAAACGTATAGGACCGTTAAAATACGACGATTATATTATTCTCATGGGGGTAGATTAAGGTGTTTTTCAAGGGTTACCATGACCATGGCCAACGCCCGCCCGCCGCCACCGTAAAGTATTCATTATATTAAATTATTATGGTTACATGTCCAGGCCCTTGGGATGTTTTGTTTTATTATTTGTTAATATCCATAAACACAAAATTAAATTGTTTTAGGTTTTTTTTCTTATTCAACATTCTAATTGAAGTAACCTTCAATTTTCTGTGGAGGTCAAAAGACAAAGGTGAGATACTCCATTTAGTTATACTTACATATATAAGAGACCCTGACCTAATGTAAAGAAAAAAATTAAACAAAAAATTCTCTTATAGAGAAGATTTCCTAATTTCTAAATCCTTCACTTTTCCATAAAAATAAATGTTTTGGGTTGAAAACTTTCTCTTTCGAGTACATAATTAATCTTTTGAAAAATCCTCTAATGTTTGTAGATAAGGGAATTGAGTACGTAGAGCTACATTTTCAAAACTTATAACAAAGTGAAAACTTTGAAATTAACTGTGATGGAAAGTGTTCAAAGTAATCGCCTTACACATCTGTTATCCAATAACTTTGCTTAAAAATGTTTTTTTCTATTTTAACGATTCAGTTGTAGGAAGAGATTTACTTTAATTTAATTAGAAGTTTTTTGGTAGTATAAAATATTACATCAAAGAATGCTTTGGTATTCGATTTAATTCTATTTCTTTTATAAATGTAATAATGTATAAAGGGTGGTTAAATTTTAAGGGCCGGTGTTAAATGTGACCCATACCTAAATGTCAAGTTTTTTCTTTATTTCATTTGACATTTCTCAATTTGAACCATGGAAAGACCACACAATCAAGTAACGAGTTAATGTTATTCAGGCTTATTATGAAAATGGGTGTTCAAATCAAAATGCATATCGTGAACTTCGTGATTTTTTTGGTCAATTGTCTAAATGTGCGTAAAATGGGTAAAATCTTGCAAAAATTTGAGCAAACCTGGTCTCTGAGAGATGTGAAAACACCAATGCATACTCGTAAATCTCGTTCTACCAAAAATATTGAAATTGTAGAAAATCATCTTTAGTGATGACTAATTCATAATTTGTAATTTTAAACCATGAAAAATCGGTGAAACAGGGTAGTTCATTTTAATAAATATGATTTAAAATATAACCAGCATAAGTGTTCGTATATTTGTTTCGCCCCGGTGTAATGTTTATTGTTTATGAAAGTAAATTTTTCAATTATATTGCTCTGAAGTTTTTAATAACGGGTTATCTATTTTGCGTTTTTAAAAGTAAAGTAAAAGAGTATAGGGCTGCAATTCTACATCTGTCAAGCTAAGTTGTTAAACCAATTTGTTTTTGTCAGTTAATAGTCTGAAAACGCATACAAATTGTTAAAACCTACTACAAAATGGTGATTCTGCCACAGCCACACATTGTGCTTTAAGAGGTGGTTATGGTTTACATAATCGTCCAACTAAGCAAGAAGTTGGCAAAATTGTGAAGAAATTTGAAGAGATTAGATTGGTTACAGATATTGTAAGGGATGTGCATCATCGTTTCCGTCGTACCACTGAAAATATCGCTGCTGTATGTGAAAGTGTTGCCGCAGCAAACCGCTAGCGTCGTATGGGCAAAAAGCATACTTGCTACTACAAGGACCAGTAAGGACTCTACGTCTAAACGCGAAAGGTCTCTTGAGGGGGTCGTACCGACACCAAAACGGCCTCGAGTGCACAACACCAGCACTCCCCTCAATCCCATCAAGAAAGCCAGTTTCAGTGACGTCGCGAAGGGCAAAGTCGAGGTTGCGGTCATTGACAGGAGCGATGATGATGGCACAATATCGGCTGATCGTTGGCAGTTGGTCAAGGTTAAGCTCTCGGGTGGCTTTTTAAGCATTTTGAGGGAGCTTCCAGGACCACTTCCTTCCATAAGCGATGGGGGTTGGCATCAAGGCCATGTCAAACTCATGGTTTGTGGCGATCAGAGGTCTTGTGACCTATACAAGCTCGCTGTTAGCCGGTTAGGTGAAGTTTGGCCAGGTGCGAAGCTCGAGGTTGTCGCTAAGGAAGACATTCCTAGCAGACCTAGAGCCCGCATTTGGATCCCAATGGAACCTGCTGGTATCGAGGACATTCTCGAGATGATCAAAGTTTGTAACCCGTCCCTTCCGACTCATAACTGGAAGATAGCCAAGCTAGAGTAGGTGAAGAATCTTTATAGGAGTGCCATTTTGGTACTCAATAAGGAATCTTTGGCTCCTCTAGCCTTAAACGAGGGCTCAATAAAATATGGATTCGAAACCATTAAAATTCGAGTCTACAAAAAAGATGAGGTTAACGCGGAAAGTGGGCCTCCAAAAACAACCGAGGGTGAACTAGTGGTTGGTGGGCCTGGGACATCGTCTTCTCTCCTAACAGAGGGTGACGATGCACCCATGCCCTCTCCAATAGCGACTCCACCCTCTACTAAAGTCGTAGACAGTCCATCCTTAATGGAGACTGAGGACGACCTCAACATGATTCTTTTGAGCGAGGACGAACTCTTGGGTTCATCCTCAGACTCAGATGATCAGAACAAAACCGTGGTGGAGGTTGATCTGCCTAATTGTAGCCAAAATGCGGTATGGGGAAGTACCAATATCAACGACAGAGGTGAGTCTCTTTTTGATTATATTCTTGGTACTAACCTCTTAGTAAGTAATGTTAGAAATGAACCAACCTTCATAACTAAAACTCGACAAGAAGTCTTAGGCATAACTCTTGTCTCAGATACTATACACCTGTGTTGGGCAAAATTTAATTGCAAAGTACAATTAAAAATAACAATTAATTAATTGTTAATTGTGATATAACAATTAACAATTAAATAATTGTTAATTGTGACTTTTCAATTAACAATTAATTAATTGTTAATTGTAAGTTTTTCAATTAACAATTAATCAATTGTTAATTGTTCTTGCAAATAAATTTGATTATAATATAAGAAGGAGGAGTAGCTACAGTCTGCAAGGTGATACCAGAAAGACAAGGACAGAAGAAACGTACGTGGCCTTAAGTTTGAACGAGAGCGTGGCAAGTGGCAACAAAAGGGTCATTATTTGAGAGTGTACAGTGAAATATGATAATTAATTGTAAGTTTTAATTGCTTCTAACAACAATTAAAAATATTAATTGCAATATTTTAATTGTGTCTCGCAATTAACATGCGTTAATTTAAATAAATAAATTGTAATATGCAATTAACAGATTAATTGCAATTAAAATTAATTGCAATTAAATTAATTGCAATTAATTTTTCAATCAATTACTAAGATAATTAAAATTTTAATTAATTAATGCCCAATACTGCTATACACCATATGATCTTGGATTGGAAAGTATCCAAAGAACACTCTTGTCCTTCCTCTAACCCTAATGAACTTGACAACAAAGTCAATGACCTTACCTCAGCTATGAACAGATCGCTAGAAATTGCTTGTCCACTTATACACAAAAGAGGAAAGAATGCAGGAAAATTTTCAACCGAGCCAAAGCCGCAAGACTAGCCTCTCACTGGGATTCTTACAAAGAATCCCTAAGAATTTACAAGAAGGCACTAAGGAAATCTAAACGATCTTCTTGGAGATCCTTCTGTGGCACGATAGAAGAAACTTCTGAAGTCTCTAGGTTACGGAAAATTCTTTCAACTAATCCAGCGATGCCAAGCTGCTTGAAAAATGCAGACGGCTCCTGGACAAATTCAAGTAATGAATCGCTGAACTTACTACTGGATACTCATTTTCCTGGAAGTTCTCTTAACGAGGCTTGCAACGGTTATATACGTTCAAGTCCCAATACAACATATCCACAAGGTCTGATCACAAGGGACAAGCTACAGGCTCTCAACAGCTTCAAACCATTTAAATCTGCAGGACCAGATGGAATAATACCAGCCGAACTACAAAAGACTTCTGACATAATTGCACCAATCCTTGAGGCAATTTTTACCAGCTGTCTTTACCTGGTCCATGTTCCCTCGGCATGGCGAGAAGTCAAAGTTGTTTTTATACCCAAGGCAGGTAAATGCTCGCAAGTCAATCCTAAAGATCTACGACCTATAAGACTATCATGATTCCTTCTTAAGACCTTGGAAAGATTGATTGATATCCATTTAAGGGCAAGTATTGATACAATACTTCTGTCTTCGTCTCAACATGCCTACTGTAAAGGTAAATCGGTGGAAACAGCGTTACACACCTTAGTACGTACCGTCGAATATTCCCTCCATCATAAGGAGTTCACTATGGTTGCTTTCCTTGACATCGAAGGTGCCTTTAACAACGTGGACACATCTGCAATCACATCTGCACTAACATCTCTAAATGTAGAGAGTTCGCTTCGGGAGTTAATTCATTTAATGCTTACTAGCAGGATAATTAATTCAAAACTGGGCAACTCTTCTGGCAGACGATTCGTTAGTAGAGGGACACCGCAAGGTGGTGTTCTATCCCCTCTCCTCTGGAACCTAGTGGTGAATGAAATCCTAACTGGTCTGGATGCGGAGGGTTTCATAGTGATAGCCTATGCGGACGACGTTGCTATAGCAGTTTCAGGAAAGCATCTTAACACGTTAAAAGAACTCTTACAAAATTCCTTAGACAGACTAATACTTTGGGCTGATCGGTGTGGACTGGGTGTTAACCCACACAAAACCGATTTGGTCTTATTTTCGAGGAGATGCAAAATTCCATTTGTCAACCCTCCCCATATTAAAGGAATCCAATTAAAATTCTCAGACGAGGCTAAATACCTGGGTCTTGTCTTAGATAAAAAACTAAATTGGAAACGCAACGTAGAGGAAAGAGTCAAAAAAGCTACTGTAGCTCTCTTTTCTTGCAAAAAAGCCATCGGTAATAAATGGAGCTTACAACCCAGAATCACGCATTGGCTATCACATCGGTAATCAGACCGATTTTAATGTACGGTGTGGCAGTATGGTGGACTGCTTTAGAAAAAGGTATAAACCGAGATAAATTAAATAAAGTCCAACGTTCATCTTGCCTATGTATAAGCGGATCGCTTCGCACGACCCCATCTGCGGCACTGGACACCTTACTCTACCTAAGACCTCTTGACATTTTTAGCAAACAAATAGCTGCAAGCTCTGCTATTCGCCTCACAGCTTCGTCGCAGTGGACTAACAACAACATTGGCCACTCCGTAATTCTTAGTTATTTAGAATCAATTCCAAAGCACACAGACTACACCATCCCCCAACTGCAATTCGACAGAAATTTCCAGATTTCTATACCTCCCAAATCTTTTTGGGAGGATAGGACATTCCTAGAAGATGAGTCAATCCATTTCTATACAGATGGATCAAAAACGAACGAAGGGGTTGGTGGAGGTGTGTACTCTGAACGACTGAATTTAAGTCTCTCATTCCGCCTTCCAAATCATTGTAGCGTGTTCCAGGCGGAACTTTTGGCGATAAAAGAAGTCTTGTCCTGGCTTAAAGAAAACGTGATATCAACATCTGATATCCGTATCTTCTCAGATAGTCAGGCCGCTATCAAATCACTGGATTCTGTCTCTACAAACTCTATAACAGTCCATAACTGTCGATCATCTGTAATGGAGATGGTACAACAGTTTAATATTCACCTTTGCTGGGTGCCGGGCCATAGAGACATTCCAGGTAACTGTAAGGCAGATGAACTCGCCAGGAACGGTACAGTACAGCCCATCCTACCACGTTTGGCACGTACTGGCATACCAATCGCTACTTGTAAACTGTTGCTAATGCAAGACGCTGTGAGGAGGGCAGGCACCAGGTGGAACAACATCACCACGTGTCAAGTCACAAAAAACATCTGGCCAACACTGGATTTAAAACGTTCAAGGTGCTTGCTCTCTCTAAGCAGATCGCATATAAGCTCGATAATAGGTGTCATAACCGGACACTGTCTAATAGGAAAGCACGCCACGAGATTAGGCGTATTCTCAAATGATTTCTGCAGAAGCTGTATGGACGAGGAAGAGGAGGAAACAGTTCTTCATCTTCTCTGCACATGCCCTGCTCTGGCTCGAAAACGCAAGAATTACCTAGGAGAATTCTTCTTTAACGATCTAAACGATCTAAATCATATCGGCATAATCAGCCTCTCACGTTTCGTAAGAAACTCAAACTGGTTCCATTGAGCTTAGGAAGAAACTTCAAGATTCATGTGGTATCACAATGGGCCATTAAACTGGCCTAAGTGTGTCCGTTTCCATCATGGACAGCCACTATAACCTAACCTAACCTAACCTATGGTCAAATGATAACCGACTTTAGTTTGCCTGCTATTGAAGGCTACTTGTACCCGTGGCATGATGGTTAGTGCGTTGAACTGTCATGCCAGAGGTCTTGGGTTCGATCCCTGCGTATACCATCTAAAGTTTTTTTCCCGGGTACTGCCGCTTCGAGGAATTGATAAATTCTCAAAGAGTAATTCTTGTCATGAAAAGTGCTTTCTCAAATAAGCCGTTAGGATTCGGCTTAAAACTGTTGGTCCCAATTGACCGGTCCCGAACGTGAAATAAAATGTTCACCGAACTCGCCTCTCAATAAGTCCATTGTTGCACGTGCTGTGTGGCATGTGGCACCGTCTTGTTGAAATCACATGTCATGCAAGTCAAGTTCTTGCATTTTGAGCAAAAAAAAGTTGGATATCATCTCACGGTAGCGCTCACCATTCACAGTTACGTTACGATTCGCATCATCTTTGAAGAAGTACGGTCCAATGATGCCACCAGCCCATAAACCGCATCAAACTGTGACTTTGTCTGGCTGATATTCACTCCAAAATCAACAATAAATTCTGCTTATTTACGTACCCATTGAGACATAAATGAGCTTCGTCGCTGAACACAATTTTTCGGTAAAAAAGTGGATCTTCGGCCAACTTTTCAAGAGCCCGTTCATCAAAAGTTTTACGTTGCAGTAGGTCGTTCGGCTTCAATTCTTGCACCAGCTGTATTTTGAAAGGCATCACACCTAAATCCTTCCGCAAAATTTTCCACGTTGTTGAGTAACAGAGGCCCAATTTTTGAGAACGGCGACGAATCGATAATTGATGGTCATTATTAATACTGGCCGATATAGCTGCGATATTGTCTTCAGTTCGCACTCTACGTAAGCGTGTTGGTGGTTGATTGTCCAACAATATAAATTTGGTGCGAAATTTAGTCACAATAGCCCGAATAGCCGCTTCAGTGGGTCGATTAAACTGTTCATAAAATGGAAGAGCACGCATTTTGATAATAAGATCGAATAATTTGCTAGCGTTGTTCGCTTGTAAGACAATACAAATTATAGACCGAACTGAAGATGCTTGACAGTGAAACAAAACACAAAACGTGCGTCAGCTGTTTGATTCAGTGTTGCCAAAAAGATAATAGCTAAAAAATCACCCTTTACGATCATTGCGAATTGGTTTTGAATAACAAATGTCTAAAATTTTTGAATTGATTTTGAATGACAGTAATTTTCTTAGAAATAATAAAAATATTGTTTCTGGATTTTAGGTAAGAAAACTAATGTTTATTTAATAAAAATAAAGCAGTTTCCAATTTATCTTATCGACTTTTATAATATACACGAATATACAATCATATGCTCATCATTACTCTTACAAATCAACCTCAAGTTAACTTAGAATTAGAAACACTCATCACATGGCATTGATATAATGACACCTTCAAGAATCAACTCTTTGAAATGAACTCTAGGTCGTTTATTGTTGTTAATTTAGGATACAATCGGTAGTTAACCACACTAGCTAGTGAATATCTCTCCAAATCTATAGAGTATCAGTTTACAATCATCATGCATTGATATACCAGAATCACAGTTTCTGCACGAATCGAGATTTATATCTAACTACGGTCTATGGTCAAGTATTGTATTGTTCAATTGTATTCATTGTTCGTTTGTATTTTAAGTATTCATCAGTTACAGCGATTATCAGATTCTTGTCATTTGTATTGTTGAAATACGAGCACGATATCGAAATGAAGTTCATTGGAAAAAGGCATTGATTTGTGCATTTTCAATCTTACTTAACAATCATCACATGCCCTATGAGTAAAAATAGAAATTTAAATTTCCCTGAAGCTTAAAATTTTACGATTTAGCAGCTATGGTGTTGAACTAGGCCTTATCCTGCGATACACATACATTACACATATAAATGTATAGTTCATTCGTCACAGAAAATACCAAATATAAATACAAACATTTTTGCTGATACATCTCTTTAACGAATACAAAAATAAGTCCGTTCCTACCAAAACCCATTGTTATTTAGATTGAATGATATGCATTTATGGTGGATGTAGTGTAGTTTGATGCATGAATGAGATTGCTGTTGGGTTATTTGCAGCATCCATGAAAATCCTGCTGATACTGATATCTGTATCTCGGGATGTGTATTTTGATTGTTAGATTAGGATTCAAATTTTGCACTATCCCATCTCCCAACAGCAGAAATATGAAATCACAATGCTTATTTGCATTTCGCCCATATACTCACTGAGATAACACTTTTAGGTGTATGATGATTTTCAAAACCACAAAAATCTGTTCAATTTGCTAAAAATACAGAAACAAAAGTACACATCCGCTTAAGCGCCTTGAATCCGGTTTACATTCGCAAATTGAGGCAAAATATAATTACTTAAAATGCATAAAACACGCAATGATGGCCTTAAATGTATTTCGAAAACAGGAAATCTTACTCAAAAAATTGTATTTCTTTCTTATTGCTCAACATTTTATTGTTGACTTATTTTTGGTTTGTTTATTATAAATCACATAACATATCTAGATTTAATTTAATAGAAATGGTGTAGTTATGTGAAGTGTTACATTTTTCCTCTATCACCTCAAACATGAGACAATTCGTCCTAACATGCAGTTTAGTTTGGTCTTCACTGCACTCACGTTACATCCTTTGCTGAAATTTCCACACGACATCGCCTCACCCTCAGCCCTTAAATAGGTGACTCCACCGTTGGATGCCTTCTGGATGATAAAAATGCATTTGATAGCGGATCGATTGAAGGACTTATCCATAAACTTCACATGATTGGATTTCCAATTGCACTAATAAGAATTATTTTCTTTTCTTCAGAAAATTCTACGCACAATTGGAGAAATGATCATCTTCGATGAAAAACTTCAGGGCTGGAGTTGCCCAAGGATCGAAGCTTGGCCAGTTTCTATAACGTATCCTGACATCCGAACAACCTAACCCCCTCAACTGCGAGGACCTTCTGTACGCCGATGATTAATCGACTTATTGCTCCTCAATATGTCACCACATATAGCCGTGAGGAAAGTAAAAGCACACATTCACCGACTCTTTGATTTTTACTATGAATGGGGTATTAAAATCAATGCTGCAAAGTTGGAACTCATTTGCTTCAGAAGGCCGTTATTCAAACTTGAAATTGAAACTCCCATATGTCTAGAAAGTTCTCAAGAAATTCATCTGGGTTTTTCACCGTTTCCATCCTTTGATAAAGAAGAGTAATGGATTAAGTTAAAAGACCAAGATACTGATATACAACTGCAACTGCTGAGACAATTCATTGGTTACAGCTTTCCCGTTCGGTATAAAAATAAATAAATAAATTGGGTGGCGCAACAGTCCGTTGAGAACTACGGCCTAGTGACTTACAACTCTCAACCATTCCTGTGTTCGAGTACTGTTGTCAGAGATGGAGGGGACCTACAGTTTTATGCCGAATCCGAACGGCTAATTTGAGAAAGCACTTTTCATGACAAGAATTACTCTTGGAGAATTCGTCAATTCCTCGCAAGAGGAAAATACTTTAGATGGCATAGGCAGGAAACCCACGACCTCTGGCATGATAATGCAACGCACTAACCATCATGCCACGGGTACTACCCGTTTGGTATACCATCTCCAAAACGGCCATGAAACAGCTAATAGCTTTCGAAAGAAAGATACTGAGAATCTGCACTTGTTATCAACATGTAGCATCAAAAACACTACAAAAACTACCGTATCTATTCTAAAGCGACAATAACTACACTGGATAACTACCTACTACTTTTGGCTAAGAAGCTAGTAGGAAACTCATCTAGCAACACGAACCAACTTAAAAGAAAGATGACAACCTCATGCGACTGCCAGAGGCCAGGTACCTCAGCGTTATGGATGAAAACATAATCCAAGTCAACAATGAAGCTGCCGTTGCATTCTACGTGACCCCGTGTTAGCACCGCCGACGCATGCGGCTAAGCCCGCCACCAACCCTCAAACCAATCAACAAACCCAACAATAACAACCGGGAAGGACGACCCCGAGGATAAGTTATAAGTCAAGTTATCTATTTAATCTTAAGACTTTCAAATTGTATATATAAAAGTTCAATAAACAATAAGGAAATCAATGCCAATTATTTCGCTTAGACGGCCAATATAGTTTATTCTCTAGTTTGCTGCTACGAACAGAAAGCTAGAGTTAGGCAATATAGTTTATTTGAGTGAGCGATCAATTTAGTTTAAAACTTGAAACTGATACTGAACTAGTTCGTTCATTTTAACTCAATTTAGTTCTTTCCATTCAAGAAAATTAGAAAAACATTGTACTTTGAAATAATTTGCATATTGATCACAATTGGTACAGACACTGAGGAAATTATTGTGAGCATAAAAAGTCATATTAGATATTTGTTGAAAGAACCCGTTTTTGGGCTGTGATGATGCCATGTACTAAAAAAAGCTTCAATATATTATGAGCTCAATCACGTGTTGGATATTTTATCCTGGAAATGTGGATTTTTAAGCGGCCCATAGAAACCACACTTGTGTGCACACCGGTAAACTGGCATTCCGCCACACACGACACACTAAATCGTACACATATTAGTTGTGAAAGAGATCTAAAAAAAGGATATATCAGAATAAGTGAAGTTGAAGCTTGAAGCTCTTATTAAAACAACTTGCGACACACCTCACGCAACAACGATTCAGATGCAACCAAATAGTAAATATGCGTGCGCATCCCCATACACATCACAAACTTTTGATTTTACTTACTCCGTGTTTGACACCGAAAATCGGTGCACACCGACACAACTGTGAACACAAGTGTGGTGTCTATGGGCCGCTTTAGATTCCTTATTGAGAACAGGTTGGATACCTAAATTGAGAAGCTGGAAAAAAATAAAACAACTATCAGCTGTTTACGAGACAAATATTTGGATTTCAACATCCAAAATTATTGTAAAATAAACTGTTCAATATATTATAATTTCAATAATTCACCAGATTTTTAACAAAAAAAACATTACAAAATTAAATCAATTTTCTGGGTCCTTCAAATGTTGAATCAGTTGTTTTGTCAGATAGCCACAAATATCAGACATTTTTAGATACGGCTGGACTCTTTTTTTGACATCCCAGCTGTTTTGGATCAGCTGCTATTTGACACGTAAAACACTAACAAAAAGGTATCCTCTCGCAATCGATTATTCTGTGGCTATACCTGCTTCCAAAGGCGCCACGGACATAGCTTATCCATTAAGGCAAAGCACCTATTATCTGCCAAGGGAATTTATCCCAGTTTATTCCGCCGTCCACTTTTTTTATTTGTACAACGGACAAGGCTTAGGCCGACTGATCATTCTCTTTTATACTGCTAGAACAGGAAACGCAATCTCAACTCAATTACTCCGGGGTCTCTTACACAGTGTAAGAGAACCTCGGACAAGGCTATCGTCGTCGTGCTCGTGGCTAATGTTCCGCTGAGCTTTTCTTTCATACATTTTAACTTTGACATTTCGAACTTGTTTGCTTGTATAATTGTATGAAGGAATTCATAGGTCGAACAAACAAAATTAGACTTGCTTTGAATATCTCGATTTTTTTTATGGAATCCCCATTTTAAATCACATGTGCATTGTGAAATTCAAATTTTTGAAGGGAAATCTCAGTATGCGAGCTGAATGAATGAATGAACTAGCCTGTTTTTTAAGTATTTTACTGAAGTGAATTGTAATTTAAAATGGATACATTTCTAAAAAGACCAACAGAACCGTAAACTTCTAGCGGGAGTGAAGGAACAAAAATAAATAAAAAACGTCTGTATGATGACAGTTATTTGAAATTCGGTTTTACTATGATTTGGAATAAACCACAGTGTGTTATTTGCTTTAAAACTTTATCAAGAGAAAGCACGAAGCCATCGAAGTTATTATGCCATTGGACGCATTGTTTTATCCATCGCCAAGCTCTCGCGGCCGGCAAGGTTTTGGCCGCACCAGTCATGGCTTTACATAAAAACAGTCAATTTCTAAATATTATCATAAAAATTGTGAATTCTATTAAAGGCAAGTCGTTGCAGACACGACTGTTTCGAAAAATGTGTGAAGATATGGGAGCACTCCACCAAAATTTACTTTACCGGTGGTTGTCGAGAGGCAAAGTACTAGCCAGGGTGTTCGAACTTCGCGCTGAACTTTTAATATACATATTTGCAGCAGGCCAAATCAGAATACTCTAAATTCGTTTGTGACCCGGAATTCCTTTTGAAATTGGCTTTTCTTTCTGACTTATTTAAGCATTTAAATATCTTGAATAAAAAATGTCATCACCGCTAAAGACAAAATCCATGGCTTTACAAACAAAATTGAATTTTGGTCATCGTCTCTTAATCAAAACCACTTAGATTCATTTTCCTCGACACAATCTTTTATTGAAGAAGTCGGATGTGAGATAAATATCAAGGAATTTATACCTGGTATGAAAATGGTGTTAGAAAAGTTGAAAGAAGAAATGTGTCATTAATTCTCAATGTAAGAGATATCGAAGAATATTGGGCAAAGGTGGATCTTAAATCCGTTTTTAAATGCAGCTGTAAATGAGGCAAAGTTGGCTATCAAGCTCAAGGAAAGTCTGCTGGATCTATCTGCTGATGGGATTCTGCAATTGGAATTTAAGTCTGGATACCTTTTGGTTAAAAAGGAAATTAGGATACCCTGAATTAACATTAAAGGCTTTGAAGTGTTTGATTCCACCTCGTACCTGTGCGAGTTGACATTTGCATCAATAGCCCAAATTAAAAGTAAGGAAAGAAATCGCTTAAATTTGGAGAACGATTTAATTCTCAATGTAGCAAAAACGGGTCCACGATGGGAGGAATTGAATTCTGAAAAACAAGCGCAACCCTCGCATTAAGAATAATTTTTTTTTGTCAATTTGATACAAATGTTTAAGATGGATTATATCTCATAGGTTATTTTTATTTTTTGTTTATTTGACGCAAATGAATAGGTATATCCTTTAATAATTATTTTTCTTAATAAATCTTTTTGAACTTTATTGTTTTTTTTTTTAACTGCAGTACTTTCTCAATCTTTTGGAATTCCTATTAAGAATATTCGCGACCCCCCTAAAAAGGCGACCCACACGTAGAAAAACACTGATATACAATAAGCTTTAAGTTAGTTGTAGAAATCTGACGATTACGATTTTAAGAAAGTAAAGTTGGTTACAAAACGAAGTTTGAAAACTCTAAGCCCAAGTGTTTTGTTTTCTCTTGGAAGAAACCTCGACACAGATGAGTCTATCTCAGCCTCGTACAAAAAAGCAACACAGTAGATTTTGCAGCATTAATATTAAAGGGTTGAATCTTTTGATCACTTAAATTCATTTATCACAGTCGAATGAATTATTTATATTGCCAAAAACAAAACGAATCGATTTTAAGTATTCAATGATGGAATACTTTAACTCTTTTATTTTTTGGAGAATATCGTTAGAAATAAAATTTGTGTAATTTTATTCCGGGAAAACTATATTTCTTCTCTCTAGAATGATAAAATCGATATTTTCCAGAAGTTCAATCATCGAAATGAAATTAGGTTCATATACCTAAAATAAGAAGATTGTTGTCACAATGTATTGTTCAGTAAAATTTTCTATTCTCCATGTGAATTTTAATATTCTATTATTAACTTCAAGTTGGGAGTTATTGTAATAGGTCTGATTCGTCAAATTAAAAATTTTGTAATTTTTTACGTTTTAAGGTGCTTATAATCTAAGGTGAATGCATGGGTTTTAGAGAGATGCATATCAGAGCGGTTTTTTTTTTTAATTAATTTTTATATATACAATTTGTACATTTTGTCTTTAAAATATTTTTGGTATGAAGTTATTAAGTGCTTATAACTATACATTTTACATTTAACTTCGTTAAAAAATGTTCACCCCTTTCTGAGATATCAAATTTCGTAAAAAAAATTATTATTTTTTGAAAACTAAAACAAAAATAATGACATTGATCATCAAAAATCTGTAATGACGCATTACAAATCTGCAACGAAAACACGAACAAATTACATGCGTTCTGTCACTACACCGAGTATTGAGTTCACACTCAGTTCAACTTGGCCAAAACTCGGTGATATTAATTTGCAAAGGTTATTTTGTCATTCGCAAGGATATAACTCACACTAGGTTGTTACCAAACGTTGCCTAGTAGAACCGAACAAGACCAACAAAGGAAGGCAGTTGAAAAGAGGAACCAGACCGCAGAAACCAGTTGGACTTCGATCACCGCTAAGCAAGGATCAGTGGTAAGTAAGTTGGATATTAACAGAGGCTTCCTCCCACCAGAGGTAAGGGGCTTCTTATGAAATATTCAAGTTTAATTGATTTGCCAGCTTCGGCTGTGATTTACCAGTTTCGGCTGTGTGTTACCAGTTTCGGCTGTGTGTTACCAGTTTCGGCTGTGTTTTACCAGTTTCGGCTGTGATTTGCCAGCTTCGGCTGTGATTTACCAGTTTCGGCTGTGTGTTACCAGTTTCGGCTGTGTGTTACCAGTTTCGGCTGTGATTTGCCAGTTTCGGCTGTGTGTTACCAGTTTCGGCTGTGTGTTACCAGTTTCGGCTGTGATTTGCCAGTTTCGGCTGTGTTTTACCAGTTTCGGCTGTGATTTGCCAGCTTCGGCTGTGATTTACCAGTTTCGGCTGTGTGTTACCAGTTTCGGCTGTGTGTTACCAGTTTCGGCTGTGATTTGCCAGTTTCGGCTGTGTGTTACCAGTTTCGGCTGTGTGTTACCAGTTTTGGCTGTGTTTTGCCAGCTTCGGCTGTGATTTACCAGTTTCGGCTGTGATTTACTAGTTACGGCCGTGCTTTACACACGATAAGAGGCAATTCACCCGCGTAACGGCGATTACCCCAGTCCTGACGGAATCGACGGAAGAGACGTACTCCGCATCGCCTGCTTACCGACACCTATCGCGTAAACTACATCGGACCCGTGGCGCAAACCGAGATTGGGAAGAGAGGAGTTATTACAAAAATTAGAATTAGACAAAAAAAAGGATGTTAACCGACTATATGAAATAACTTCAAAATAATATAAAGGTAATTACAAATAAAGACAAAGACCTATCGATGTTAAATTTCGGTGTTTTAACTAACCCTGGACACGGTGAGCATACCCTAGCTGAGAAATTTAAAACACCCTCACAAATCATCATCAATTTTAAAATTTGACCATCGACAAGAGCTTGCACCGAAAGAGAAGATTATTGAAACCGGTCGAATAGTATACTTGAGAAAACTTCAAATCGAAATAACGGTTTTATGAAGGGTACCCTTCTGGAGCAATACCAAAATATGTTTTTCTTGTAGAAAGAAGCCGAATTAAAAAAAAAAATTAGAGACATTATAATTTGTATGGGGACTGCTCTTAATTTTCGTATTAAAAAAATGAAAAAAAACGCCTTAAGCTTATCGGCTGAAAACCTTATTTCCAATCGGTTTAGGCTGTAGGGGCCAGGACAGACAGACCCACCTTTCTCGACTTTTCTACCATCGTAATGTCATGTTTGATTCGACATTTTTAACGAATGTAATATAGTTCCTATATGTAAGTAAAAATCAATTCAATGTTAACTATTTATGTGCATCAAAAAATGGAGATGGAATTGAAGGCTAGTTTCAGGAATTTAAAGGCAACTTAATATAAAATTCGATCTCTTCTTCAAAGTTTCTTCTTAAAAACCTGAGTCCTAAATATTTGTTCTTTTTCTTAGAAACAAATTTTATGAAAATAATTTAAACCAATACTAAAGTTAAAAACATTTTATTTGTTTTTGACAGCAAACCACTTTTTGGTGAATGTCGTTAAATTACTATCAAATATTTAGATGAAATCTTTACTTATACAACTTAACTGTATAAGCTTTATGACTCATATGACCTCCCGTGGATCGTACATTGGTCAAAATATTCATATAAAAAAATAAATAATTGAAACTATAATGGGGGTCATATCCATTAACTCAATACGATTAGTTTTGAATTGAAGGGAATTCCTACAAAAATATAAAAAATACTTATACTTTTCGAAGTTTCATAAATGACAATTTTAGTTTTTGTAAAAAATAATTATTTTAAAAATCAGTGTGGGTCGCATCCCCTGTCTCTTTTTTATTTTTGTTTTTTGTTGCAAAAACCCTCTACCTGACCTTAAAAATATTTAAAAACATGGTATTTTTGGCCGTTTATTGTTATTCGTACATGTATTTGGCTCAAAAGAAACAAATCAATTTTTTCAAATTTATTATAGAGAGCAACTGTTGATTTTGTTTGCTTACTTATGTTTCTTGCACGTATTGAAAACAAGCAGATAAGCCACAAGTAGGTTTTATCAATAAAAGTACACTCTTTGTTGTTATTTATTGAAAAATTCAATGGTTAATATTTTTCAAAGTTATCTGTGAAATTGAAAAACATAACACAAAAAGCAATTTATGGCTGCGGTTGACTTTTCAGCTATTTTTTCATAACCACAGTTTTATGAAAAATTCCACAGCTATACATTAAACCTAAATTTTGTATGTGATATGTATTAAAACAAAAACATTTTAAATGAGTCTCAATTTATTATTCGAGACTGTTTCAGGCTATTTTGGAGCCCAATGTTTTGTTTTTGTTTGGTTTATGTTTCGCTTCATTAGTAGCATAATGGAAAATATTCAATCAATTGTGTTTAAAAAATCTCCCCTATTTTAAAACGAAACTTTTATGAATTGTGAAGTAAAATAAGGAACTTTTATAGTATCGGAAATCAACCAATGTCATATAAAATTAAGTAATAAGACTTTATTAAGGTTAAACTTTAAATGAAAAATTAAACATGTTTTAAGTAATTAAATTTTGATTGTATTCTTTATTTTAATGTAATTGTATCTTGTTTTATAATTCATCTAGGTATATACTTCACTTTATGTTTTACTCAAAACTGTTTTAATAATACAAAATGTTTTAATGTTTAAACTGTCGTTAACTGAAAATGTGGGTATTGGTATTTTTTGTAGAAATCGCATATGGTTGTCTTAACAATGGTAATAAAGGGTGGTTTTTTAGCTATTATCTTTTTGGCAGCACTGGTTTAAACAGCTTTCGTGTTTTGTTTCACTTTCAAAAATCTTCAGTTTGGTCTATAATTTAACCATGAATATTCTTACAAACGAACAACGCTTGCAAATTATTGAATTTAAATATTAAAATGCGTGCTCCGTTAAGAAAGTTCATCGCGCGCTTCTTCTATTTTATGGTCAGTTTAATCGACCCACTGAAGCGGTTATTCGAGCTATTGTGACTAAATTTCGCACCAAATTTACATTGTTGGACATTAAACCACCAGAGTGCGAACTCAAGAAAATATCGCAGCTGTATCGGCCAACTTCGCTTCCAGCAGCTTTGTTTGACTTCAGTTTGATATACGAGGGTGGGCCAATAAATCCGTGACTTTTGGAATAAAACACAGATTTTTTGATAAAAAAATAATTTTATTTTTCAACGTCGTCGTCTCCCTCTATACACTTTGTCCAACGCTTCTCCAATTTTTGTATCCCTTCCAAAAAAAAATGATTTGTCGAGGTCCTCAAAATAGGCCTTTGTTTGCGAGATGACTTCATAATTGGAGTCAAATCTTTTCCACCAAGCCATTTCTTCAGGTTTGGGAACAAGAAGTAGTCGCTCGGAGCCAAATCTGTAGAATAGGGTGGATGAGGGAGCAATTCATAGCCCAATTCATGGATTTTTGCCATGGTAACTGCACATGTGTGCACCCTTGCATTGTCTTGGTGGAAAAGAACTTTTTTCTTGGCCAAATGAGGTCGGTTTTTTTTTAAATCGTCATTGAATCGGTCCAATAAGTTGGCATAATATTCCCCATTGATTGTTCTTCTCTTTTGAAGGTAGTCAATGTGGATTATCCCGCGTGCATCCCAAAAAACAGTCGCCATAACTTTATTGGCTAACAAACCCACCTTGGCCTTCTTTGGCGCCGATTCACCCTTAGAAACCCAATGTTTTGACTGTTGTTTGGTCTCTGGTGTGTTGTGATGGATCCATGTTTCGTCCACGGTTACAAAACGGCGCAAAATCTCCTCCATATTGCGATTAAACAACGCCAAACCTTCCTGTGAAGTTGTTACACGATTGGGTTTGTGGTCGACTGTGAGCAAACGCGGCACCCATCTTGCGGAAAGCTTTCTCATGCCCAAGTGATCATTCAAAAGTGAAATAAGCACACGAAATTCACTTTTTTCCATTTTCTCCTCAAATTAGTGAGTAGTCTGATAAAAATTGCTGTCAAACACAAACTAACTGACGCTGCAAGTTTAAATTTTGACAGCAGTCAACTGACAGATGCCTGTTGACAGGAGCAGTGTTTCTGTTTCAGTAAAGAAATCAGAAATTCAAAAAGTCACGGACTTATTGACCCGCCTACATATAGCTATCTTCACTTCGTCGAGGTCGGGTAGACGGAATTGTTGATCTGCTTCGGCTAGGTGGAGTGGTTCTATCTCCCTTACAGCGGAATTCGGTTCGTCATCGCCGTTATATAATTTGGAGAAGTTGTCTTTCCATATTCTCAACATAGACTGGGGTTGGGAGGTTTTTTTTGTCGTCAAACCAGGGGTTTCGCTGTGGTGGCCATGTGAAACCTAGCACTTCAGAGGCATCTCTGATGGCTGCAAGGTAATGTTGCCACTGGTTTTCAATGCTTAATGCAGGCAGAATAGGACTTCTTTTTTGGTTGACCGTAAATATCTCTTGAACCAATAATATTAACGTTTTTTTGTTTATAAAAAACATTAATTGACAAAAATATTTGTCACCTCGAATGTTTCGGGAACAAAAAATCATATTACGAGTACATTGAAAATAATTTTCTGAGTCAAAGAATAATTATTTTCACATCTAGTAAAATTTTAGGAAAAATTGGAGTGACAGTTTTTTACAAGGAAATAAAAACGTAAAAAAATTATATCAAAAGTTGGAAAAAATCGATTTTTTTATTAAAATTAAAATTTACTAAAAATAATATTTCGATTCTCAATATCTCGTGGATAAATGAAGGTATTTATTCCAAAATGATTTCATTTTAAGCTAAATTTTATTTTTTACGGAGTTTAATGGTTTTAGAAAAATTGAATCTGCATTTTTGTATATAACAAATAAAAACTTTAAAAAAATGCTACTATAATTCATACAAAATTGGTTTTCGACTAAAAATCTTGGTAACAAAAACAGATATTGAATTTGACAACTTGTTTTAAAAAAACAAAAAAACCTACGAAAACAACAAAATACTGATAATTAATGGTTTTCGCCTCAATTATTTTGAGAACAAAAAAAAGATATTGATTTCATTTGTGGTTATTAATATTTTAGCAAACTTTTAAAAAAATCCACAGACGGGTACATAAGGGAAGCTAGCAGTGTGGTTCAAATTCCAGCCTCTTTGTTTTTTAGAAATCTATTGCCTTATTTGTTTGAGCTTAATATTTTTTTTGTATGAACAATGTATATGTCATACATTTAATTTTCCTGTACAAAAATATCTATATAGCCATTAGTTTTTATAGAAATCGAAATAGAATTTTGGATCAAATACAAGCCTCCCACGCCTTATCAAAAGTTTTTTATTTTAATATCTGGAGTTCATAATAAATTTGTGCATGCAATGGATAACAATAAAAAAAGGTCATATATGAGTGGAACTTTACAATACACTATAGAAAAATAGATGGACACGTGAACGTCTCTAGCTACACCCAATTCAGCGAATATAATAATGTTATTTGTAATTGAATAAACAAATATGTTGCTGAGATAGATGGTCATTGGCCATATATATATTCTATAAATTGAGAAATAAAATCTTTTAATGGTGCATCGCATTTCAATTGTGTAGGTATGTGAATTAAAAAAAGAAACAATCAATAATTTACCCATGTCGTGTGAAAATGGGATATATTCAGTTGGCTGCAGCTGAATAATGAAAGTGTTTTATTACAACCGATTCTTTGTTTTTTATTAAAAATGTTGCATCAGATTGGTGTATGATACCAACATTAATTAACAAAAACTTTGCTTATCTTTTCAAAAACGCTGAAAATAGGATACTTAGGCCTCTTTCACACGAGACGGGTTCGTCCGTACGGAAAAAAATCGTACGGATTTTAACCGTACGGACGAAACCGTCTCGTGTGAAAGAGGCCTTAGGCTCGTTTCACACTACACGGTTTTGACCGTACGGCAAAAAACGGGACGGCATAAACCGGATCAATGGCTAATTACACATTATACTTTTCTTTTTTCTTTTTATCGTGTCTTGAAGTGGCTGATCGAACTCTGCCGCACGAATAAAATCGTATGATGTAAAAACATGCATTTCGTCACGTACGCCACTAAGCTTATCGCGCAGCCGGTCGTCCGGCTGCCGTATACTGTAGTGGCAGTAGACGGTTGCTTCACGGTGCGGCGCCGGCATTTTGCCGTGACCGTGTATAATATGAAAGCGTATATGCTCTTCTTCGCGCCTCTAACAAAATGTCGCCGACCGGTTTTTGCCGTACGGTCAAAACCGTGTAGTGTGAAACGAAAAAATGTGATTTCTTTACCAGCACATTTTTTATAAAATACTTACGTTCAAAATTCCACATCTATAATTTTCGAGAACAATGGGATTTTCGAATGATTGAATTCGTTGCATACTTCAACCAGTTTTTGTTCGCCGATGCCCATGTTTTATTTACCTAATAAGGTTTTTGAAATATTGGGTTATTTTAATTTGAAACCGAATATGAAAACATTATCTACATCATTTACTTCTTTGAAATGGAGTCTTATTTGGTTTCTCTCTTTGTTTGATTCTAGATAGCCATCAAGAACCTAAATCAATCTTTATAATATAGAAGCGTATTTTTTGTCATAAACAAATGTTTTAATTCGACACACAAGAGTATGCAGACTCTTTAATTTAAAATCCAAGCAAATAAAAGGTGGTTTAATTATAAGGGCTGAAAATTGATTATTCACTGTTGCCATTTCTTGCTACCATTCTGACCATTGATTTCGACGCTTGAAATGGTTAAGAGCAAAAATACTCCATTTACCAAGATCGGAATCTTTCGTACGTTTCACTCCTCTCCCCGTTTGTTTACATTGTTGCAATTATAATTTTGACAATTAGTCCATGAATAGATGTGAGCACAAACAAAAAAAAACGATGCCGTGAGCTAGCGGCACTTAGCACAGCAAAAACAAAATGGGGTGGTTAATAAGTTTTTTTCAGGTTTTTCTTTTTACTTTTTTTCGATTAAAAAGTCAGTTTTAAGCTTTAATTTTGCAGTAATTTTGTTGATAGCGAACCAATGTAAATTTTTGTCTTGAAAAAAGCATGTTCAACATCAGTTTATTATAATTAATTCACTAATTTAGAGTAATCACTACGAAATTCTTTAAATTCAGCAAACAACAGCTGAAAAAATTGTGTGTTTTCTTGTTTTACAAAGTATTGAGTTACACTTTGTCCATTTTTGTCCAATTTTACTTAACCAGTTGCAGCGCATATTGCGTTCGCAAATAATTTAAGTAAACAAAATACAGCACTAATAAATCATTAAATATGTATTTGGTCAATTTTATTTTATTTAATATACATTAACCACATTTATTTGGATTGAAATTAAAAAGCTATACAAATCTTCCAATTTAAGACCATGTCAGCACTTCAGATTCTGTTGGTAAGGATTGTTTAGTTTTTGAACGAGGCCATGAAACATTCAAAATAAAGCATTTAGATGGGGCTGATTATTATAATGAAGCATTTCGATGGGCCGAAACACTAAATGTGAGAATGTGTTTGGTTGTTTGCATCATTTCACGCACACTTTCACACATTTAGTGTGTAGTTAGCTTGTAGGCAAACCGAAATGTCAGTCTGAGATTCCGGTCTTGGTAGTGGAGTGTTTTTGGTTAAGAGGCTTCAGTTCTAGAGACAATTGCACCTTGTAAATGCAAGTCTTTATGCATAATGTTCATCAACGATGAGCATGAGAGGTCGAATTGTTGGGCACGACAGTTGAGGTGGACGGCTCTTCAGACACACTATATCGTGAACAGCAGCAATATTTTCTGCAGTACGAGCTGTACGAGCATCACCGAAAAAAAATACGAAGTCCACGGTATGCATTTTGATTTGAACACTAGTTTTCATAATAAGCCTTAATAACTTTAACGCGTTGCTCGATTTTGTATCTTCCATGGTTCAAATTGAATTAGCTTGAAATTGAGAAAATTAAATTGTGGTCCACATTCAACATCGGCGCTTAAAATTTAACCATCCTTTATTTATATCGTTGATTAATTTTCTACGGAACTTTGACCGTTTAATTTGTAAAAAATTACAAAAGCAATTGGAACATTATCATTCACATTGTTTTCGTAACTTCTTTCAAGTAAATGTGATCTAAATTGATCTCGGATAACAAAGTCAAATGAATTTTGTGAGCAAAACTATACTAGAATTTGGTTGATGTTCTCTTTTTCTTCGATGAAGTATTTAATTTTACCTCTTCTTCTGTAGACCAAGAATAATTATGGAATCATGTTACCTTTTTACTTCCGTAAGGACTAATGTCATTCCTAGGAATCATCCCTTTAGTTGGAAATAAATCTCAGAATCAAACCTGCACTTGAAGTGTTAATTCTTTGACCATCCAAATATTTGTCTGATAGCAAAGGGTTGCCTAACCAAAAGGTGTCCCAACCCAGTCGTATTTATTGATGAAAATTTAAATTGCTGTAATTAAAATAAAACATCCTCAAATATAAAAACAAAGAAAGTTATTCTCAAAAATGACAATGATTTCACCGGCAAAAAAAGCACCTATATTACATCATTTCCCATATAAATAAAGTGCACGACTGGGTCGCACGAACTTGCTCCTGTATGCAAAGAGTCTGTTTAAAAAAGTATCTACCTATATAATATTTAAAAATATACCTGTAAAATAAGTTTGTCTTCAAAGATATACATATATGCCATTTGATTTGTCGAAAAAACCTCCATTTTTCAATTTTTTGGGAGGTGGTTACATTTAATACAGTTAAAATAATTTTAAAAAAACTAATTTAAGATTCAAAATTTTACCTGAAAAATAAGTTTGTCTTCAAAAATTTAAATGCCATTTTATAAATCAAAAAACCCTTGATTTTTCAATTTTTTTTTTTGAAAATCGTTAGAGCGGTTTTTTTTTAAATTAATTTTTTATATATAAAATTTTTCAATTTTGTTCTAAAAATATTTTTGGTATGCAGTTGTTTAGTGATTGTAAATATACGCTCTACATTTCAATTTCGTAAAAAAATGTGCACCCGTTTTTGAGATATAGAATTTTGAAAAAAAAAATTTCAATATTTTTTTAAAAATCCAAACAAAAAAAAATTGCACTTTTGATAATCAAATATTGTTAAGGCAATATAAGAGCTCGTTCAAAAAAAAATTATTGAAATCGGTTCAAAAGTTGCTGAGAAAATTAAAAAACAAAAAAACGGTTCTATGAGCAGTACCTTTCCTGAGCAATACAAAAATATGTTTTTCTTATTTAAAGAAACCAAGTTAAAAAATAAAATTTTAGAGAAAATTAAAAAAAAATCTATCGGTTTGTTTTTGAGAAAATTCGAATTTTCGTTTTTTGACCAAAAAAATTGTATGGGGGCCACTGTTAGTTTTGATCTTAAAAAAAAAATGAAAAAAACGCCTAACGCGAATCTGCTCAAAACCTTAACTTCCAAGTTTGAACTCAATCGACCCAATGGTTTAGGCTGTAGGAGCGTGGACAGACAGACAAAATTGACCGGACGGAATCGCGGGACCCACTTTTTTCGACTTCTCTACCATCGTAATATCATGTTTGATTAAAATCTCGAGTTCGAAATTTTGCACGAATGCAAAACTTCCCATATACATAGTTCCTATATGTCGCAAGTAAAAATTAAAAAAGTTTCAAAATTAATACAGTTGTATGTGACTTTTTTCAATTTCAAACAACTAATTCTGCGCTTAGACTCAACATTAATTTATGAATGTATGATCAATTTTTTTTTCCAAATTTTAATTAAGAAAAATACTGACAAATATCTGTTGCTTTGCAACGATTTGTTTTCATTTAAATCACATTTAAAGTCATTAAAACACAAAAAATCTTAAAATAAATGATTACAGCGACCACCCTAACCTTTATGTATATTTGACTGAATAATATGGCTACCAAATCATTAATATCAATTCATATTAATCACAAATCACATGAATTAAGATATCAAATCGGATTATCCCATATCTAATTATTGCATAACGGACGGACGTTTACTCATCAATTTAGATTTCAAAATTCCCAAGTAAGAGAACCTAAATCAAATTTACCTTTTGGATTATTGAAATAGTTGTCTATAAATAGGAATTATTATAAACCCAAATGTCCTAATTATTATTATTCAATATATGTGTATTTATAAATTGATAAATAATTAAAGGATATTAGGGGGTTCTTAAGAATTACTCTAGAATTCTGGTATTTGCCTATTGTTAAAACAATCACACAAATTGTCTGAATAGCGAAATACATACATTAATATATTTGTGCATATTTTATTAAGAAAGTTTTGGAAGTTTTTCAAGTTTTGCATAACAAAGAATCTTAGTGTGCATTTGCTTAGTAACCATACAGAGAGCAGAAGTTAAGAAGACACACAACACATAAGTATTGATTCATTGACATCGAAATAGAATGTTTAAGGAAACAGGAGACTTTTTTGCCATGAACAGAGCAGTCATGAGCCAGAATAGTATCTTAAATAAATAGAAGTCATTATTACCCATAGATGTCAAATTATTTAAAAATGAAGTATTGTTCCTAACGAACTTTATTTAATATTTCTTTTATTTCTCAAGGACTATTGTGCCAAATCTTTTAAGTGACCAGATAATGGGGCTTGCTAAGTATCCTACAGAGCACAGATTAATTTATAAAAATGAAATGATTTAATTTTAAGCTTCTCTCTTTAACATTTAAAAGCATTGATTTATCATTTTATCCGAAAGTTCTCAGATGAATTTTAAAAGGAGAATAATAAAGAATAAATAAATTAATTTCTTACTCCACAAGACCAATCAAACATTTACATTATTAATAAGTGGTCGGAAATTCTATTTGAATTGTATCTTTGTTTACTTTGGAAAACACTGGTAATTGGATTTCCATATTGCATTTTATTTCGATATATAATACCTTGGGTCAAGCAGCAGACACCAATATCCTACCACAAACATCAGCTATCAGCATCGCAGGCGGCAGGCATGCATCAGGAATGTTGTTTTCGATTGATCTGATATAATTCCTGAAATGAAACAAACAACACTGCAGTTGAACATTGAGATATGTACAAATGTACATTGTACATGTATTTGCGTTTAATCGAAAGTATTTTATTTACAGGGTGTGAGGAGTTATAATAAGTTGCAATCAATAGTTTTAAACCATAACCGCATTTTAGTAAATAGTTAGTTCTGAATATAGTTTACCAAGTTTGTAACCGACGAAGTAAGTATTTTAACATTTTTCCGTTTTAATGTCCTTAATCCATCTTGATCTAGAAGATTTACTGCTTAAGATGATCAGGCGAAGCGCGTTGGTCTTAAAGTGAATGAGGACAAACAATGTAAAAGCTATCAACAATCAAAGCTTCATCTGTTCCTTTGCCTATTACAAAACATCACTGTTGGTAGCAGTAATTTCTAGGTAGTGAATAAGTTCACCAACCTCGGAACAAATATCAATTTCACTAACGACACCTTATTAGAAATCCGACGAAGAATTACCCTAACGACCCGCTGATACTTCAGTTTGGTCAAACAAATTGGTTTAAAACTGATTTCTCGAAAGACAAAGTGCACGTTAGACAAAACTCTAATTGTACCAGTTCTAGAGAAGAAAATTGTGTCTAGAACTGTACGAGCTGTATTAAGATGTGGTGTAGTCGGGCTCTGCCACATCGAGCGAATGGACAACAACGCTCCAGCAAAGAAAATCTTTCAATCCCAACCCCAGGTTTAAGATGACGAAGAAGACCGAACCTCAAATAAAAAGACCGGGGGGTTGCTGACGCAATAACGCTTGATCTAGCTGACTGGAAGGAGCTTGCGAGGGACCTTAAACGATGGAGGAAGGTAATATCTCAGGCTGAGACTGAGAATGGAACGGAAGCCGGATAAGTAAGTAAGTAGTCTATAAGTTATCGTAAGAAATTAACTACATATTCGACAGATGTAATTATTTCTTACGTGGAATCCCACGCAGTAAAATTAAAAGATAAGATAGATATCAAGTCAGTAAAGCAGACGTTGGAAAAGACAAAATTAAGTTAACAAAACGAAAAATAAAAAATATTGGTAGGTACTGGTTTTAGTTTAAAAATTTCCTGTCAATTGTATTGTAAAATGAAAAATTGAAAAACGCCTAAAACGCGGACTCGTATCGCTAATTTTTTTTTTTTTTTTTTAATTAACAATGGTTTTCGATTTGCTGCTTATAAAAAACACTTTCTTATAAAAATGTGCTTTTCTGAGGCTCAAATTGTTCTAGCAAATCTACATTCTATTCATTCTTTCGACATCTTAATCTCTCCCCATCAAACTTATTACCATAACAGTCCTTCTATGTAAAACTGCCTTCTAACAAAAGAAACGAAGTTATTGAATACAAAAACGCCAATTGGACTATTTTTAAAAGCCAATTGAGTTCAAAACTAAGAAATATTCCTCATCTTCGTTCCGATATATCCACTTCAGAAATTGATTAAAATATTTCATTGTTTACTAAAAGTGTTATAGAAAGACGGTGTGTTAAATAGCAAGACGGTTCTTCCTTTTAACTAAGTTGAACTTATTAAAATCAAAAACAGTTGCAAGCTTTAGAAACAGAAAATGAAATGAAACAATAAGAGGGCTAGAGAAAGGTCGCAACCCTTTCTTGAATGTTGTTAAAGTTATTAAGAAGATAATGGGCAAGTAGGCATGTCTGGTTCTGAAAAGGCAAACGCCTTAGGAAAAATATTTATCGATAGCCATACAAAAATCCACAACTTCACAAAAAATAGCAATGTGGAATCTTTAGTTTTGCAATCATTACCCGTGTTTTGTTGGAAAATCTATCAATAGTATAGTATAGGATTTTACACTAATAACAAAAACAATATCCGCAGCATGAATACTACCGATAAAAGTTAAAGTAGAATCTTACTACGGATGGGTTTTAGACATTTATACGAGTCTCGAATGGATCTTATGTGATTTCGTTCTCAAATGTTGGTAGGATTGCTATTGCATTTGTATCTCGATGGCTGTGTTCGTTGAATAGTTGTGCATTTGGAATCATGTGTTTTCCATTGGGGAAAAAATCAATCTGTTACTGTTGATATGATTTAGTTTTGTTAATAAAAATGGACTAACTGGGCTTTTTTGCAAGAGAAAACAATACAAAAGATAATTAAGTTTTGCTATGTTTCCACCGAAGGTTTATCTCAGTTTAGAGTAAATAAATCTTTTTGGTGTTTCCACCACACAAGAAGATTTAAAAATGATTTAGTTTGACAGCACTTTCTAAAATGCATGTGGTGTTTCGATGTTTTTTATGAAGTGCAAGTGAGATAGATTGATTCGTGTTAAATGCTGAACTAAAGAGTTCAGCACCATATAAGAATATGCTACCTACTCTATGTGCAATTTTTGTTTTTAATTTGATTAAAGCAAAACTATATTTTTTGTACAAAAACATGCAAATAAACAGACCATAATGCATTATCTGTAAAACCAACTCCTCCAAACAGGTTTTTCTTCACACATTTTGACTCGACTCCGATCCCCGACCGGAATCGAGTCGAATCAAGCTCATTTCAACTCGATTCAGGTATATAGAGAATTGAGGCGAGTTATAAGCTCGTTTCAACGCCACACGTTAATGTAGTAGTCTACGAACAAAACCCCTTCTTGAAGTTTTTATTTTATGTCAAATTGTTTGGTTAAAACTTTCAAATCGACCGTAAAGTTTGAAAGCTGAAAATGAAAAACAAAAAGAAAACAAGAAAAAGGTAAACAAAAACTAATTTTAGCTTATAAACTACATGATTAAACAATTAAATATTCTTTAGAAACAAAAAGAATTTATTATTCTTTATTATTTATTAAAAAAAAAAATATATTGAAAACATTTCTTTTCTTTAGATAACCCGTGTTTTTTTGGCATTTTGTAAATAGTATAGTAGAAAATTCCCAAGAAAACCCATTGGCAGAAAAGAAAAGAAATGTTTTCAATATATTTTTTTTTATCAGAATAAATGTTAAAATTCCATTCAAAGACATGTATAAGATAATAAATAAATAAGTAAATGCACGCCATTTATATTAAAGAATTGAAATATTGATATGTTCATGAAAAATGTCAGTTTAAATTTGAAAACAACAAACAAATAATGTAAAAAGTGCTCCTTTCCAACAGAATGCAAAACAGAAATCATTAAAGCATTGAAGAGAAAAATAATTGTAAGGCCTAAAACACCCTTTTAAATTAATTATATTAAAAAATGTATATACTTCGTATTTCAGGACCAATCTATTTACACAAAAATCATGCAGAAGTACCATTCCAAAATTCAATATTTGCATTGTTCTTGGTAAAAAAAAAATTAATATTTTGCATTCTTCTATCAGAAATTTTATTAATGTAAATGGTTGTTAAAAATATTCATACGTTGCAAAGATCAATACACAAATAAAAATAAAATATGTAAACGTGCGTTATCTCTTGAATTTCACACGCATGGACGTTTAATGTTATTTGATTCACACAAAAACATAAATTAATATAAAATCCAGTCGTCTGCCTCGGGCATTCATTTCAATTTCAAATTAAATTGACTTCCGCTTGTACTATACAAAATGGATGCATGTCTCATAAAAGAACACATTTTCAATCCTTTTTCGAATGTAAGTAACTTCATAACACTGAGAAAGAACTTTTTTGTTATCAATAAAAGGAGCAATTCTATGCGAGAATAAAACACATTTCTTTTTTCTTAGTATTCAAGGACGAGTTACTTTAAAGCAATCACATTTCGGGTCAAGTACCATTTAGAGAAAAAAGGGTCACTCATTCAATATTGGCTTATTCTATACTATACAACATATAAAGTGAAACATCATCAGGAGTTAAATTTGCTATTTGAAGTTTACTCACATTGAACGTCCTTGCTTAAGTGACGAAAAATCATCTTTTGTTGATCAATATTTGGATAAAATTGAATCTGGAGAAGAAAGTTACAAAATGTTTGTGAACTTTCTGCAAATTTAGTTTTTGGAAATATATTTTAACAGGAAGTATAACTTATTTAACCTTAAACGGAAACAGATATATTTTCTACAAATATTTTACTTGCCTTTAAAAAGTCTTTAAATCAAAAGACAACAAAATAAAAGAGCAACAAAAAAGGTTAATTTCGATTTAAGAACTTTGTTTGGATTTATATCTCAAAGCCTAAATACACATTGAAATTCTACCTTTATATGAATTAAAACTTTCCGGTGGTGCTTTAATATACTGGTACCTACTCTATCTAAAGAAGTCTTCATTCGATGACCACTCAATCCTTCCTTTCAAACCAGAGAGAATGTTTGATGACACTTCGAGCTAAGCAAATAGTTTTGATAATGGCATTCAATTAAAGTATTTTACGATGGTAAAAGTTACAGTCTGAGTCAATTATTTAGTCAGGACTGTCAAAGTTTCTTCCATGGTAGAATGAAGTATGTAAGTTAGGGAGTAAGTTAATTGGGAAAAAGTTTTATATACGTACATATGCGAACTTAGTCCCAACAGAAAAGTGTGATTAATGAAGTCTCCTAGTGGGTCAGGCCCCTTAAGCATCGACTTCCCACATCACTTGGTTGACAAGAAATAAAAAAGAATGAATTTGTTCATTTCATATTAACAGTGTTGGCTTCACGATTCTCTTTATGAGTCGTATAGGGATAAATTGGCATTTTACAGGGTGATAAAAAATAAAGCAGGAAAGATAAAAAGAAATTACATTGTAGAGCTGAGTCCTGTTGCAATGTAAGGTTTGTAAGTAAAATAAAAAAATACAAAAGGCACACAATTTTTAAAGAACCTATTGTAAAGGATTTACAAATTCACTATAGTAAGCAAGACTCTTAATATTAGGCAATTCACAACTGTGAGCTTTTGCTTAATAGTGTAATTAGAATTTAATAAAGTGGGCCACCCTATAGAGCAAAACAACTTGACAGTTGAGATTTTAAGCGCCCAATACACGGCACAATTATTGTACCGATTATCGTACAAAAGTTGAATTGCATGCGATGATTGTATCGTGTGTGTAAAATAAAGTATCCGCTGTACTGAAATCGCATGGTCGAATACTCGAATGCTATCGAGTAAAAATGAGAGGTTGCATACGGCTGCTTTGATGCGAATCGTTTTGACAGTTGATGAAATCGTGAGCTAGTCGTATGTGTGTGTGCGATAGATTGTATCGTGTATTGGACGCTTTAGGGTTGGTAAAATGAAGCGTTACACAGCAGGAAAACGTTAAACACTCCTATTCACCTTTAGTTTCTAGTTGATAAAAATTAACAGAGTGTCTAGTTCTATAATAAGCAAGTGTTGGAAAGTTTAAATCCTTTGTAAATTTTGTAACTGTCTTTATTGTCAAACATAATTGTACACACTGGCCTAAAAAACCTTATACATACTAATGGTCCAAAAAGTATCCGTATAGCAGCTTTTTTTTGGTAAAGGTGGGAACTAAGTTTTCTTTCAATGTTACCACTTTGGTTTTTACATTAATTCCCAGTACTTTTTTTTCTCAAAAAACACTAAAATTAGGCTGCTGTACGGAGACTTTTTGAACCAAGTCTATATTTATTAAATTGGCATATTTAAATTGTTAAGACCGATTCATAATAAATACTATTAATAAATTTATATCTATATCTATACTATTATATAAAAGCGAAACCATTTTAAAGTTTGTAACGCACGATCTCAGAAAGTAGTCAACCGATTTATTTGAAATATATTTTATTATTTTCTATATTGTTATGAGAGTGTTTATGGCTTTAATTATTTGTCAAACTTAAATATTATTAATTTTACATTTTTTGTCCATTTTTTTTCATTAGTTGACTTATACAACCACTCATATCTTGAAACCTGTACAATAATCGACAAAGATTAGCATTGCTTCATAAAGTCAATATTGTTGCGCAAATTTTAAGCCTAAAATCACTTCTAAGTTAAACTTACAACCTGAGAAATAAATAAAAACAAATTATAAAATTATAAACTTTTTGAATTTATTTTATTCAGGAAATTAGATTCCATCACAATCGCGAGGTCGCTGCTTTGTTTCATTTCATTATCATTCCAACATTTTTAATTTTCTTTTCTTCCCATGCTCTTTCTCTCTTAATATGTGTTCCATTTAAAAGTTACGTTTTTTTTCTTACCTACCTACCTACATATTCAATTTTTCTGTATTGTATAGTTCATCAACTAACCTACACACACACATTATTTTTTTGTTTCTCTAATTCTATCGTCACATCGCTGAGCAGTGTGGGCTCTTTTTTTTAAGTTACTATGGACATTTAATTAACTACAGTGCCGTGCACATGAAATCCCTATTTATCTAAAGAAAAATTAGATCTTTTTTATTTTTCCGGTTCGAGGAAGTGAATAGATTATAATTCTTCCAATTTAAAAATTAAAAAAATTCTATTATAATAAAAGTTCTATTAAATTTACCTTTTTTGTTGCTCTTTTATTTTGTTGTCTTTGATTGATTGTACAATTGCTGGACTGGTTGCATCGGGTTTGTTAATGGTGTTAAAAGCTATGGCGTATTTTAATAGCCTCTATCTCCAACAATTAAACCTTTATCGAGTTATCTGCTTTGCAATTTTTGTTTAAATACAGTTTCCTATTAACAATATCTAATATTACAAGTTGGGAGCTGACAACTGTTTAAACATTGAAAGAAAACTCCCATTATCGATTCCTAAAGTCCTTAGAATTTAATGAAAGTTATTTTTTTATTTTAAATAATAAGCGCACACTCAAGGGAATATTACTACCCTTATTATGCAGAGATACAGTGTAAACACTAAGAAAAGGAGAGAGGGTTTGAAAGGAGATGTCGGTGCACATTGGTATATAAGGCATTCCACATTCGCGTAGTACGGTTAAGGAATGAATCTCTGTATTTGACAGTACGACCGAAGTTAGGCTCTAGGGTATATTGATGAGCATTCCTAGAAGCGCAAGTATTACGGTTGAACTGTTAAAGGGGAGGAATGCAACTAGGTAATGGGTGATTTTTTTGAGGTTAGGATTTTCATGCATTAGTATTTGACAGATCACGCGGGATTTCAGACATGGTGTCAAAGAGAAAGATGCTCAGTATGCTTTGACATTTCATCATGAATAGACTTACTAACGAGCAACGCTTGCAAATCATTGAATTTTATTACCAAAATCAGTGTTCGGTTCGAAATGTGTTTATCGACAAATTTTGTTCAGCGATGAGGCTCATTTCTGGTTGAATGGCTACGTAAATAAGCAAAATTGCCGCATTTGGAGTGAAGAGCAACCAGAAGCCGTTCAAGAACTGCCCATGCATCCCGAAAAATGCACTGTTTGGTGTGGTTTGTACGCTGGTGGAATCATTGGACCGTATTTTTTCAAAGATGCTGTTGGACGCAACGTTACGGTGAATGGCGATCGCTATCGTTCAATGCTAACAAACTTTTTGTTGCCAAAAATGGAAGAACTGAACTTGGTTGACATGTGGTTTCAACAAGATGGCGCTACATGCCACACAGCTCGCGATTCTATGGCCATTTTGAGGGAAAACTTCGGAGAACAATTCATCTCAAGGAATGGACCGGTAAGTTGGCCACCAAGATCATGCGATTTGACGCCTTTAGACTATTTTTTGTGGGGCTACGTCAAGTCTAAAGTCTACACAAATAAGCCAGCAACTATTCCAGCTTTGGAAGACAATATTTCCGAAGAAATTCGGGCTATTCCGGCCGAAATGCTCGAAAAAGTTACCCAAAATTGGACTTTCCGAATGGACCACCTAAGACGCAGCCGCGGTCAACATTTAAATGAAATTATCTTCAAAAAGTCATGGACCAATCTAACGTTTCAAATAAGGAATCGATGAGATTTTGCAAATTTTATGCGTTTTTTTTTTAAAAAAGTTCTCAAGCTCTTAAAAAATCACCTGATATTTCTCTAAAGCCAGGAAACTATGCGAAGATGTTCAAGCGATGTAAAGAAACTAACGATGATATTATCACCAATCAATTTAAATGCTCTACGTTCAATACTGTCAATACTGTCCAACAGCACCAGTCCAGAGATGGAAGTTATAATCAAACGTATATAAGTCCTGTAGATAACAGCCAGATCAGAAGGCAGACAAATTTCTTGCATCGCCTTAGGAAACCCAATCACCTTGCGGAATTTTTGGCGGCATCGTGTATGTGATCGTTCCACGAGAAGTGGTTCGTGACACACTTACCGAGAATATCGAGATGTTCAGTCTCACTTATGCAAGTGCCATCCATGGATAATGACAAGGGGGTATATTTCGCTTTAACGATACAAGACAACATTGAAATTCCACTCGGTTTCTTATTCCCTATTGAATAATGCTGTTTAGGTCGGAATTTAATGAACTTATCATATTTTGTCGTTGCAGTTCCACATCCAAAGAAGAGGGATGTGATTCTGAAAACCAATATGATAAACTAAGAGTTCTATTGTCAGCGAAACAATGTATCGGATTAGAAGTTGCTGACAGGAGATCATTAATAAAAATGAGAAAGAGTGTTGGAGATAAAACAGAGCCCTGGGGTACACCAGCATTTATGTTGTGGTTTCCAGACTTGAACTTATCCAATACTACTTGTGTTGAACGATCCGAAAGGTTATTGCAAATCCAATTAAGGAGTGATTCGTGAAAAGCGAAAGCACGCATTTTCGATAAGAGAGCCTGTTGCCAAACCCTATCAAATGCTGTTGAAATATCAAGTGAAATCAACTTAATTTCTCCAAAATGGTGTAAAGATTTGCTCCACTGTTCGGTGAGATGAACCATGAGATAACCAGTGGACCTATTGCTGCGAAAGCCGTACTGTAAGTCATTAAGAAGCTTTCGTTCTTCTGATTGGAATCGCTGATAATTAATCATCGATTCCAGGACCTTGGAAAGAAGGGACTTCAGTGTAATCGGTCGGTAATTAAAGGGTTAAGAAGATTTGCCTGTTTTGTTGATGGGCTGGACAAATTCTGGGTTCCATCTGCTAGAGGCGAGACCAAAGAAGTAGGAAAGATGAAAAAGCGTACGCAGTGGTTTTGCCAGTCGGACCAGCAGATGTATAAGTGTTAAGATCTCTAAGGACCCTTCCCACAGTACGAGTGCGATAAATGATTGGTCCCATAGAACCACTAACTCGCTCAAGTACAGGCGAGTCATAACACTCAATGGCGGCGTTGAATTGATGGCATGTTTCATGTTTCTTAGGAATGACCAAAAATTGTGACTGATTTTCGAACATTGCATTATTTTTTGCCGTAATTTTTGATCATGCAAAAATATTGTCCTTCGATTATGGGCGTTGTAGGCCTTCGGGACTTGCTTAAACTTTTTCCAACTTCTTTGTATGAAAAACAAACTTACCTGGAGATTTGATAGGTGTATGATTTCAGTCAATATCATCTATCAATCTTAGGAATTTCGCAATTTCATAAAACTCTGCTTGAAGAGCATCTGTGTCATCGAATTTTTTGAAAATCGGACGAAACTTTGCAATCGCCTGTAAACGATGTTGACTATTGCCTTTTGTCACTGGTTTAAAATTGTCAATAATTTTAACTTACCTTTATGTTGAAGTAGAAATTACATATTGTATTAAAGATTAGATAATTTATAGCTCACATCTTCTTTCTTTAGACGAAAATGATCTGGAAAGTCGACTTCGTCCAAAGATTCCATAAAGTCCGTTCTAATTCGGAATACACCATTTTGTGAAGGCTACATAACGTGGAAAAGGAATTCATCAATTTTATCTTCTAAGGTGTTCAAAAAAATATCCATTTTAATTGAAAAGAATTGTAACAAATATCGTTGCTTTTAATTCTATTAACTGTCAGTTATCTGCTCCAAAGTGATGATAATGTTTCATTGACCTAAAGCCCGTCATCAACATTATCGTCAGTTATCTGCTTTATTGGGTATACTTCATCCACCCACTAAATTACTTGACACTAGTCTAACTTCTACTTAGACCTACCCGCCAGTTTTGAAACGTTTTAGTGAATTTTATCTGCTAGATATCTTTCAAGTAGCTTAACTGTCAAACCATTATGACTAAAAGCCGGAGGCGTCTTTTTAGAAGCTAAAATAGGCAATATAAAGGAGCGAAAGCATTTGATTATGCCAAATTGTATGACAGGAAGTTGATCAACAAAAGACGTGTCAAACTCTGTACTTAAAACGTTTTTATTGTACTTCAAGTTAATAATTAAATTTTCGAGTTGTTTTAAATGGTAAACGTTTTATTTAAAAATAAAAGAAAAAGCCAATTGTCAATTCCCTATTGGAAAACTCGATTTAAGGAAATTACGAAAAAATGGCGAAAAGAAAAGAAGGACTTCTTTAATTTGTGCCTTTTGACCTTCTTTAAATACATCCGTGATTGTCAACCATCTCTTTTGGGAAATCATACTTCAGATAAAATAAGGAACGTAATGTGTTTTTGTTGTCCAAAGTATAATTTGGCAATTCAACACGGCTGCTGTTCAGTTCCATTCCTATTACCAAATTTTTACATTGACTTTATTTTTTGTCATCCTCCTTAAACTTCCTAAGAGATGGTTATATTTCCAGGATAATATTCTTAATCTAAATATAAAAAAGAAAAACTTCTCAACACTTGTTTATTTTTTCTTCTTATTTTTTGGGTGAGTTTTTGTCCAATATATTTCTAAGTATTTATATTCCTTAAGTCCCTATTAAAGCGTAATTTGGTTGGATGCTCTGCTCAGGATGAAAATAAAAAAGAAGAAGACACACCAGATGATGGATGATAATGTTCATTTCCTATGATAAACTAAGGCATTTTGGCAAAATGAAAAGCGTCTTCCGTTAAAAAAGTCTTAATCTAGGTAAGGGGATAAATGTTATAATAGGCGTATTAAATTTCCATAAAGTAAGCTTATTAAAAATACATAATTTATGTTGGAAGGTGGGTGTATATGTATAGGTGGTGTTGTGGGTTGGATAAGTACAATGGAACATAGTAGTTTCTTTAGGAATTAGGACATTTGATGTTATCGTCTGGTAATTGACATGAAATAGGTGTATTTTTTTTTTATTTATTCAAAAGGTGTAGCTAACAAATAAGATAAGAGTAGAATAACAACACTCTTTAGGGTTTTATGTATTTTTTGTTTGTATAAAATCAATAACAAAGCCATTCATTTATAAATATTTAATTTTTTCATGCTCAACATTAATGTATTGCCCAAGCAAACCATGATTCTGTTAGGAAATTTGTATTTATTGTTCATAGACGCAGTTTCTTAAATAAGTGATTAAGTATTTAATGAAAATTAAAGAAAATATCTAAAACAATTATGAAACTTGAATGGAATTTTAAATACTTATTTACAAAGTCAAGTCTAGTGGTACAAATGATATGGCTAAAATACCAAATTGTTATGTAGTCTAGACGGGAGGGTCAACGAAAAAAAATTGATGCAAGTTGTTTTAATCGCTGAGAGGGAACATTAAATTCACAAACATTTAACTTTATTTATAGTTTTTTTAAGTCAAAAATTTAAGTTAGTTCAAATTCATTACACGCTGCTGGTCTTAAAATATAGAACTTTAAATACGCATTTAGCTAATATTTAGATGCCGCTAGTGCACGTATTGATCTACCATAGACATGCAATACTGTTGTTTTCATCCATTTGACGTCTGTCAACATTAAGGCCCAACTATAATAGGCATAAGCTAGCATATGCGCGCATAAGTAAACGTACGAATACAAAGAATCTAATACGAGTGACCATAATGGAGTGGGAGTCTAGCTCCGTTTCGTTCAATTTTTCTCAGTTTCGTTAACTTAAGCAAACTTAAGCAAGAGCGATCCCAGTCGCTCGCCGCATAAGTAAATCTGGCAGTTTTGATCAAATACACACAGGCCAACTCCACTGCAGATAATTTCTCTCAGAATGTTTATCATAACCGGAAATCAGCCTCATAAACTTATTCATAGTGTGCGTGTCAATTCTCCTCTAATTTATGAAATTTCACCAAAAAACTCATTAGTTATTTCTATGTATGCGTGGAAACACGTCAATTTTTCTTGTTGAATTCTTTCACATTACAAATACAACAATGTAAACAAAAGAGTTTTGGAGGGTGATACGTACGAAGGATTTATATCTTCATATAGAGTGTTTTTGCATGAATATCTATATATTGTCATTCTGTGTTAATTATTATTTGTTTATTGTTTTGACATGTAGATACGTGAGCAAAATTGCATTATGGCTATCCGCAGTAATTTCACAAACTTATGTGAATTTTCGTTGGGTTTTTGACATAAGCTTATGTTTGCTTATGCCTATTATAGTTGGGCCTTCAGTTCAAAATGTAAGTAATTTTCATTTTTGTGCTTCAATTTGGAAGGACATCACTGAGTCGAATAGCATCGAGTGCTTGTGTAAGTGCTTTTTCGGAAACGTCCGACAGAAATTTCGACCTGCAGGCAAGAAAGGCTAACATCGTGCAAAGAAGGTTGAGGACGTCAAAAAACCTGGTGAAAGTATCAACGTCCACAACGTGCAGTTCTACGTGCGCTTCAAAAAAGAGTGCAGATTATCAAAAAAGACTTAAAAACTCAAAAATGGTCCAAAACTACTTGAAGACATTTAACTTATTCCGCTTATTCTCAAGATCTAGTCCCTTCCCCTGCACCATGCGCTCGCCGAGCAGCACATTGATTCTTAAGAAGACGTCCTTCTCCAAATGAGAAGGAATTTTTTCGCGTGGTCTGCACAAATCGCCCGAGAGATGAGAAATGTGTAACAAGCGAGAGCAAGTCCTTTGAATAAAGGAGAATGAGCATTTTTGTATGGACCGTGGTCCCCGTTCCAATGATAAGTAGCATATCATTAGAACAGCATTTGGACAGACGCCCAGTATGGCGCTTGTCTCGATTAGCTGTATTTTAAGGAGTAACTTACTTAATGAAGCCGGACAATATAGAAACAATTTATGTTAAAGAGTTATTAAGTAAGTAAGTAAGTAACTACATTCCCCCTACCGCAGCAGTACCCATAGCCTACATTTTTGAAATGTTGGTAAAATTGTCAATGGAAATAGTTTTTTAGAAATATATTTATACATTTACGCATTGCAAGATTAAATTCAAAAAGAAAAATCCGATAGAACAATAAAACAAAATTGCTCCGATGACGCTTATATTAGTTTTGTGCGAGTTTAAGGTCAAAAACAAGTTGGGGTTTATGGAAGAGGAAAGCTTTCTACTCAAGCAAATATCGACAAATATTCGATATTTTCTTGAAAATTTATAGTTTTAGAAGCAAAAAGGGAAAAAATTGCGTTTTATACAATTTTCATAAAAAATAAGCTTAATTTTCCAGATTGTATGGCTATGAGTTTTAATTTCGGTGGAAATATGCATAATATAGTTCAAGAACAAATAAAATATTTTTTTTTAGTTTGCATTGCTTACGGCCGATTTCTTGACGAAGTTCTAAAATAATAAAAAAACTTCATTTTAAAAATATTTAGAATTAGAGCATTCCTTCACAAACACTCATATCCGTAAAACTCGGTTTAAAATAAGGTCTAGGAATTTTAGATTTCGGTTGAATGGAACTAATTTCTAATGTATTTGTTCCTACTTTTGTAACACCCCGTAGATAGTTTTGACTCAAAATTCTGACATTTAGGTACAAAATTAAAAAAAATCTGTGAATTTTCGTTGGAGCAGACATTTATTATAAGATTTGGTTTTTACATTCTTATTTTCGAAATAAAAAGTTATGTTTTTGTAACTGAATAAACTTAAACTTAAACTTCGACTTCAGCTTGGTGATGGCTAGTTTGATCTCACTCTGGCCGGGTTGGTGCAACTCTAGATCATCAACAAAATGGATTTGACGTGGCTGCTCGCTGGCGGAATCGTTGACTTCATCACCATTAAGCAGCTGGTTGAAATGATCTCTCCAGATTTTTAGAATTGACTGCGTCTTGACTACGGTATTCCCCTCCTTATCTTTGCAGGCTCCAGGGTGGCCAGTGAATCCCGTTGTTTTCTTTTTGACTCTTCTATAAAAGCTCCACACCTATTTCCTGTTAAAACATCCCTGGAACTCCTCGACTTCACGCTGCTTATGGGCTTTTTTCTTTTTTCTGAGCAAGCGGTTCTCATCCCTTCTCTTGTCGAAGTAGAGCTGGCGGGAAGATCGTGTCCTCCTTTGCTACCACAATCTGTTTTGGCTTTGTTTGCCTGAGCACATTCGGAGTCAAACCAGGAGTTCCTTAATGGCGACTGTGCGAAACCTAGCACCTCTTCTGCAGCATTCCTGATGGATTGTTTGCAAAGCTGCTGATACTCGGTCGGCAAAGGCATCCTCCTGCTGCAGTCTTCCAACGTTGAATCTTCTCCTCGTGGTTGATGTTCGCCTAAGAGCTTCCATGGATATTCGTACGCGCAGTTAAGCACCAACTAGGTATTGGTCGGAATCTATGTTGGCTGATCTGTACGTACGAACGCCAAGTATGCTAGAGGAGTGTCTTCCATCAATAATAACATGATCGATTTGGTTGCATGTTCGATCATCGGGGGACCGCCAAGTACCTTTGTGGATATCTGGGCGAGGGAATCTAGTGCTACTCAACACCATGTTTTTATCGGCTAATAGGAAGTCGATAAGCCTGAATCCATTTCCAAATGTGATGTCGTGTAGGCTACCAAAGATGCCTTCTTTACCAATTTTGGCGTTAAAATCTCCCAGGAGAATTTTAAGCTTAAAACTCTGACAGCAAAACCACATCCAAATAAGCGCTTCCTGCCATATTTTGTGGCTGTCTATAGAAATCGTTGTGGTCTAAAATTTAATTCAAAAACAGAATGAATCTAAGGCATTTGGAAGACATTTTCTAAGCCGAGTTCTAGTATCCTAGACCCCCAAATCAATCGAAGTTCTATCTCAAACTGAGATATAAATCTGAGTTCTAACGCTTCAAAACTCTATCGAGTTTTAATTTATCAATAAACCGAGTTTAAGATACTAGAACTATATCAAGAAATTGGCCGCTAATGTTGTCATGGAATTTAAATTCATTTTCTATACCCCTTTGGTTGTTATACAAATTCACTTCTTAGGGATTTTTAATTAAGGTTTCATTTTTAATAAATCATTGTTTCATAGGCTTACATCTTTTGACATTTTACAAGTAAAAACTACTTCATTTCTATAAATAAAAAGATACACCCTTTAACAAGGTATTGAAACTTTTTTCCTTTAATATAAAATGCAATCACACTTCGAACTTTTACAAGAAAAGTTTCCTGATCGAGTTATTTCTCGAAAGGTGGGTGCAGAGATCTTGTGCCACCTTTAGACACTTTTCTTTGAGGTCTGCCTTAGCCATGGCGGTTACACTTCTTTGATTGAATTATAAGTATAAATAGAAAATGTGTCCAAGATTATTTCCTTAAGAAATCTATTATATAAACTATTTTATAATATTTTAATATCAATCCAAGAAATGTAGGCTATACATACCTACATATTTGTATCGTCGAGTCAGTCATAAAAATCAGCAATAACTTTTTCCTGCAATTTCACTCTATACTTATTTGTTTGTTTAGAAATATTCAATTTCTAAGCTACCTTAATATACTCTTCATTTAAGTGTCCTCTTCTCTATAAAGCCAGTTAAGTTCAATTTTTAATCAATTAGATAAACCAACTAATTGTAAGACAACAAATGATGACAAATCACGACTCTATTTTATTTAACAATTTAATTAATTCTCAATTTGACACCTCAATTGGCCGTTGTTGGATTGCAGAATTTATTTATTTAACGTTGATCTCCCCCTTCCCCGTCTTGCTGGCATTGTTATGAGAACGTGTTTAATTTCAACCGAGTAGCATGTGATTAAATATTTACCATAAGTGCATTGCTACAGCCTTTATCAAATAAATACTATTTGCCATGTCCATTATGTATGCATTTGTGTAGTTCCCACTATTTACTAAAAGTTTAAACGGATTTCAAAATATATAACATAGAAAAGCAACCATTCCCAACCCATTAAATCGTGGGAATTGTGTTTGAATTATCCATCTCTCTAAATGTATAGATACGTTTTGAACATTCCTTCGGACTTAGTGGTTATTTTTCGTATTGTTTCAAAAAATGCTCCTTTAATAAATAAAACACAAAAGACTTTACCCAAAAAATGTTTTCAGAATTCTGGCATTTAATTTTTATTTGGCCAATTGTTTTCATTGGAATTTTGTTTTTCGATACCCTGCCCAAAATTAATCTTTTTCCTTTTTATCAATTCTGAAGTAAATTTAATTGGAAAAAGGATCAAACTTATGAAGAAACAAAGAATAACTTTGACCAATATCTGCTGCACAGACTATAGGTCGGTACATATAAACATGATTCTTTTTATCAAGAAAATGAAAATGAAACAATGAAAATTTTCCTCTGATAAAAATGTTTCAATTAAAATCAAGAAAGCTGAGATGATATCATTATAAAAGGTCTTATTTAAATTCTTAAAATTAAAAAATGAAAATATGACACAGCAACAAAAAAACTGATGAATCTATAAGGACCCATCTTGACCCTACTCTTAGAATGTTAAGGTGGGAGAAGTAACAATACCTTCAGTTACACAGCCACCAAAGGTTAATGAAATCAATAAAATTTATAACTAAGATTTTTTAAAGTGCTGACACCATACCACTAGTTTATTTGGAGTGAGTTTTTCGAGGTACACATTTTTTTCTCCTTCTTCATCTCAAGCATGAAAAATAAATTAAACTTTTCTTGGCAAAATTATTCAAAAGATAGCAATGTCTCGAAGTGTACAATAGTAGTTTTTGGTTTGAGTAACATTTACATACATTTTGAATTATAACTTTTAAAACGCAGTTGGAGGTTTTTTTCCAAAAGAATTTCTGCAATTTATGTTTTGAAAATTAATTCATGGAATTAGAATTGGTAGCTGCCAGAAATACTGATATATACGTCATATATATTCAGAAGGTATCAACAACTTATTTTATGACCTATCTTACGCAGTATTAAGGTTTCGTTGCTTTAACAGCATTTTGATGAGCTTATAACATAAAATAACAACTAACCAACAAATCCTTTAATCTCTTGTTGACTCTGCCAGTCATGCATATATTATATGTATACACAACTTATGTACATGTATTACATATGTATGTACATACACTGTACATCTTTCTTCCTATACAGAAAGAATTATTATCTTCTTAATTTGTACCCGCTTTAATACATAAAAGCTGTTATTATCACACCCTTGGTAATAATAAACCAATTAACAACGTTTAATTACTTCATCACGTCCAAAACAGAATCTTGAAACTTTTTTTAATACAATAAAAAAACAGATTTGTTTTTTAATAAATGAAAAAGACAGAAAAGAAGTGATTTAAGCTATTTCAATAAAAAGAATAATTGATGGCGATTGATAGTTTTTATTTTATTTCCTGGTACTTTTTTTTAACTACAGTAATAAAGACGAGATGACACTTTTATATCCAGATAAGACATTTTTCTTTTAACATTCTTTACCGTTGGGATGATAAAAACATGGAAAAGATGAAGAAGAATTTATTGTAATTTCAGTAAAGTATAGTTGTTAAGCAATTGTAGACTAAAGTACCATAAACAAACAATCAGAGATTAGAAAAAAAAGTAAGAAAAAAGTACGTATTCGCACTGGTGTACCTTTTGTTAATTTCCCTTAGGAATTTACTTTAATGTGTTTGATTTGCCAATTTAAAAATTTGCAGTTGCAGAAAACCCAAATGTGTCTCTCACACGTCGTTCTCAAGCGTTGGGCATCTCTGTGACGTCGTCGTTGTGGCGAATTTTGCGAAAAGATCTTGGCCTACATCCTTACAAGATTAAATTGACGCAAGAACTAAAGCCGCTTGACCTTCGTATTTTGGGTTGAGCAACAACTTGAAAATGATTCGAAATTTCATCGAAAAATCATCTTCAGCGATGAGGCTCATTTCTGGCTGAATGGCTTCGTCAATAAACAAAATATGCGATATTGGTCAGGCAGCAATCCACACGTACTCCATGAGTCATCATTGCCTCCTGAAAAAATTACGGTTTGGTGTGGTTTATGAGCCGGCGGCGTCATTGGGCCGTACTTCTTCCGTGATGATCAAGACTGGCACGTTACTGTAAATAGGGATCACTACTGTTCAATGATAACCGAAAATTTTTGGCCCCAATTGGATGATATGTACTTGGAGGACATTTGGTTCCAATGTCACAATCAATTTATTGGAAACCAATTTTGGAGAACGAATTGACGCCGTTAGACTTTTTCCTGTGGAGCTACTTCAGTCTATGGTCTATACTAACAAGCAAGTGACGATTGATGAACTTCGTACGAATATCGAAGGTGAAATTGCAGCAGTATCGGTCAATTTATGCTTGAAAACCGTCGAAAATTGGGTTCAGCGTCTGGACTTCTGCAAACGTGCCCGTGGTGGCCATGCAAAAAAAATCGAGTTCCCTACATAATTGGCATCGAACGTACTTTCATAAGCATAAAGAATTTCATTGATATCCAAAACCTTTTTTGTTTTATTTAAAAAAAACTTTTGAAGCGCTCTTATTCAAAAACCCGATACTTACTTTGGAAGAATTTAGAAGGTGCAGCTCATTTAATTCTTCAATGCATTAAACTTGATTATGGTGCTTAAGTTGCAGTATAGTTCCACACCTAAAACTAATTTTCGAAAAAAAATGTCACTTTATACATTCCTAAGGGAAGGAATCGATATAGATAGATAGATAGATAGATAGATAGATAAGTTCTTTATTTTTTCAATTTTCTTATAAGTACAATATTTCATAATAAAAGATATACAAAGCATGGCTTTATAAGCCGTCTGCCGGAAAAAAAAAAAACTAATTAAATACAAAAAATACAATATTTGAGTAAAAAGAGAGAATATTTCATATACAATAAGTTTTATAGTTAAAAATATGTAAATATAAATATTAAAGAAAAAAAAATTGTTTAAATTATTATTTTCATAATGTGACTTTCAGTTTAGTCAAAACAAAAAAGAAAAAAGAATCTGAAACATATGGAGTAATGTTCATCATTAAAGTATATTTGGTTATATATATAATATAAAAAAGCAATAACAGTTATATGTTCACTAAAAAGTGTGACTTTTAGTTTAGTCAAAACAAAAAAAATTAGAGAATCACTTTAACATCTTGTTACAACTCAAAACAAATTCAAACACTCGTTTCGATAATTTCTTGCATGTGAGACATAGCGTATAAGAGGCTTCCAGCCACGATCTCCGTTTAGTACACCCACACATTCCTCTTGGGAAAGAAAACTAGAATATAAGTAGAGCCTTCGGATTTCCTGTAATATTGGACAAAGTGCTAAAAAATGCAAAACATCTTCGTTTTGACCAAGGTTGCAAAGGGAACACACAGGGTTTAAGTCTGTTCTATGTGGTCTATAATTCAAATCGAGCATTTCCGTTCTGATCTTGAAGATCAAGCTCATTTCAGAAACTGTAAACTCTTCTCTAAAATAGTTTTCTTCACCAAGTTTCAAATTAAGTTGCCTGTATATATTCCTGGATGTTGATGCAGTCCCTCGCGCAACACAAAGAATCGATATAAAGAAACTTTCAAAAAATTGAATTTTAAATTGTTACCCAGAAAAGAGTGATTTTGTGACAGAAATTATTACTCCTGATGCCGGACTAGCCACTATTCATTAGCTGAATATTTAAACCCAACAAGTTTATCGTCTTAGTAATAAATGGCCTTTTTACAGACGAATTGAGTAGCAAGTAAATTGAGCTGGCCTGTAAACATCGATCAGTTTTCGAATCAATCGTTTTAGATCTGATGGTTGAATTTGTATTAATTTTTATTAAATTCTTTGTTAGTAGTTATTTTCATCTGTATTTGAATTTGCAATTTGAGTTTTCCCCGTTGTATAATTTAATGAAAATTAATTCCCCATGGATATTTTCAATAATAGTATCCAATGGGACCTTTTTGCTTTAAGAATCAATTAGCAACGTGTACATATATTGTAATAAGAATAAAATTATTCAAATCAAAAAAATAAACAGACGAAAGATGAGACGAGACCACCAATGAAACACCTGACGAAGAAAAAGAGAGACCAAGACCGAGAGGAAACTATGTTATGTAAAGCTGATAAGAAAACGAGACTGAAATGTTTTGATTTTGACAAGACCGAGACGAGACTAGCAAAAGTCTATTTGGGGCTCGTCTCGATTTGTGGCCAGCCCTAACCACACATATGTTCCTATCGAGATCGATTTTATTTAAAGTTTTTTTTCACAACAAACCCAAAACAAAAACGTGTTCACCAAAATGTCGGTTTTGGAGTACCTACACCTCCCATCGAAAACAGAAGTTATACTTATATCACTTAGAAAAAAAAATAGATGAGCTAAACAAACAAGACTTTTAAAAAACTCAGCTTCTATATTAAAAGTCAAAAGCGAAGCCATTTTTATGATTCCTGATTTGTTTATTCCTTATGTCAATACAAATCATGAATCCAATATTCTTGGTCATTTCTTTCCTCTGAAGAAACATCTGATATTGTACAGGGCAATAAGCACCTTCTTTCAAAAAACTACTTAATTAAACAAAAGCTATTTCAAACAAGACGTTTCTGTTTGGGCAACTACCACTTTTGAAGATGTCATCTTTTTAATGACACGATACACGCTTCAACAACACATCAAATTTATTTAAATTTGTTTTGTTTAAAGGACATCATGAAGCACCTTTTCTATGGTCAGTAGTTAAACTGCTTAACATTTTGTATTATTTGTCCATACAACTCTTGGTTTCCGAGTAGCTAACATCGACTCGGACCAGCCAAACAACTCACAGGCATGCAACAAGCTCTATCAGCAGAAGAGGAGACAGAAACTCTGACTTCACAGAAGGAAATAGAGAGAACATGAGAAGCGTGCTGTCAAAGATGCTGAGAAGTTCAAAAACAGAAATGAAGTTCGAAGGTCTTATGAGCAGGTGAAACGAAATTCACAAGTACATAAACCTCGAACCAAAGGCTAAAAAGATGAAAGCGGAAACATCATAGTGGAAACGCAGTCAATGCTGAGGATATGTAAGGACCACTTCTGCAGACTGTATAACCCCGACGAAGAACTGAATTCCACTGTCAGGCATTCAACATAGACGAAAACCAACGATCCCGTCTTCCCGACTTATACAAAGTAAAGATTGCCATATCTAAGCTGAAGTCTAACAAAGCCACTAGGGATGGCATTAATGCCGAGCTCTTCAAATCAGCTGGAGAAAATTTGGTTAGGGGTATGCACCTACTTATCTGTAAGATATACATAGTTGGAAGAAAGCATGCCCGATGAATGGAACCTTAGTATTGTTCTCCCGATGCTGAAAAAAGAAGACCCTCTAAACTGCACCAACTATAGAGGAATTAATTTACTTAACTTTGCTTACAAAGTGTTCTCTGCCGTAATATGTGAACGTCTAAAGCCTATCGTCAACAACTTGATAGGTCCTTACCAGTGTGGTTTTAGACTCGGAAAGTTCAAATTCAATCAAATATTCACATTGCGGCAGATCCTCGAAAAAAACCAAAAACATCACTTTGACATCCACCATCTCTTCATCGATTTAAAGGCCGCATATGACATCATCTACAGGGACTAGCTGTATAGTCTAGTTTCGGCATTCCTTCAAAACTCGTCCGTCTGTGCAGGATGACCATGGAGAATTCGCGCTGCTCTATAAAGTTTGGAAACAACTTAACAGAACCTTTCGATATAAAAAAAGCTTTAAGACAACGTGATGAGGAGCCATGTTAATTATTTGTTCTTAAAAGTCTGAAATATACGTCTGTTATATATTCTGTTGCCACGTTAACACTATCTTTCAAAAGTCTGTCCAAATACTATTTGCTGATGACATTGACATAATCGGAAGAACTTAAAGTGATGTCAATGAGCCTATTGTGAGTATTGATTCAGCGGATTTAGTGGTTAATAGGGGCAAAACATAGTACATGCTGTTATCAAGAAAGACCTACAACACCAACGTCTCGCTCAAAACGTCACAATCGACAGACGGAACTTTGAGGTAGTTAAGGACTTTGTCTATATTGGATCCACATTATGAATGCAGAAAATAACAACAGTTCTGAGATGATACGAAGAATTATACTCTTCGTATACGTAGAAAGTAACCTCACCCAACTTGTAGATCGCAACTGGAGACATCACACAGGATTGTAGTGCCACCTTAAGTAAGTAGATAGATATATAGATTTTTATTGCTAGTCTTGAATATTTCACATTGTTTACAAAAATCAAAAAAAGCATGGCCTAATTGACAAAACATAAATCAGATACTTATTTTTTATGAAATATAATTAATAAATAAACAAATGATTAAATATTTTCTTTAAAAAAAATCCGTTCGAAGAATATTTTTTCTGATGACTTTTAGAATTGGACATTTACTCATGAAGTGAAATACATCTTCTCTCATTTGTAGATTGCATAAGGAGCATAATATTGGTAAATCCTCTCTATGTGGAATGAAGTTAAGAGGTACGAGTTCACCACGCACCTTTACCATCATCGAAATCTCCTCTACGCTGTATTCATCTCGGAAATAGTTCTTTGCCTCCAAATTATGATTGAGTTGACTGTAAATTGCTCTGTGCAGAGACCCAGTTGCTTCATTAAGGCATTTTCTCCATAACACATCATCCATTTTTGCAATAAGGTGGTACAGTGACTCTTTCCAGTGGGTAAAATCAAAGGTATCTATGTTAAGGTCCATGTCACACTCCCTATAGCAAGTTTCATCCATTCTGCATACCATCCTGACCTCTGTCGAATAGTTTGAAGTGCCACTATCTTCGGTAACCGGTAATTATCCATATTCATGATTTTGAGCACATAATCGATCTGCATTCGAAGTGTTCTTACAAAGAGTGGCTGCAGTCCCGTTTCCAACATAATTATATAGTTTGGCGTATTTGGTAACGTAACGATTTTTCCACATCTTCATATTGCTTCGCTTACCATACTTGAGCTGCATAGAACAAGATTGATTCTGCTACTGCCTTGAAAACAGTGAACTTATGTGCGATACTTATGTTTGAGAGACACCTACTTCAAGCTTCAAGCGCTTGTAAGCTTTTTTTCTCAGATTCATTTTCATATTTAAATTTTTTGTCAAGTTCCAAGGTATTTGAGCTCTTATTCTAACCATTGTAGTTCCATTTTTCATTAAGGCAGTTTCTACCTCCTCCGTTCTTGAAAATCATGATCTTGAACTTTTCCATGTTACCTATATTAGGTTTCATATTTTGGAGATGACGCGAGAACCACAATATCATCCGTGAACAACAGTGCTTTAATTAATTCTCCAGCGTGTTCGATACCAGCAGGTAAGAAATCGACTAAGTCTTCGATAAAGAGAGCGAATAGGCTTGATCTCATCGTACAACCTTGTCTAACGCCTGATTCCGTTCTGAATCATTCCGACCTTTCTGTACCATTATAAACTGCTGCATTAGTATCCATATGTATAGGCTTTGTAGGACTCTTCCAAACTTTAACGACATTCCCATACCAAAGAGCTTATAGAAAAGAGCTTGCCTATTCACCGTGTCAAATGCAGACTTAAAATCTACGAAAAACGCGTATAACTTCTTCCTTCTTCTTATAAATGAATCCGCAATGCTTTCAGAACAAAGATATGTGATACATTGTTGAGTAACCGGATCTAAAGCCTGCCTATAATTCTTTCAACAGCTTGTTTTCATCAATCCATTTATTAAGCTGTGTTTGCAGAATGTGAATATTTTATAACACGAATTTAAAAAAGATATTCCTCGATAGTTCGACATCACAGACAAGCTTCCTTTTTTGTGGATCGGAAAAATGATTGATTCACTAAATTCTTGAGGAATCATGCCTGTTCCCAACATCTCGTTGAAAACTGCAGTAAGCTTGCTTATTTAACTCAACGGTTCCATACTTAAAAAATTCCACTGGTATCCCATCGGAGCCTGCCGCTTTTCCATCCCTCATTGTTCATTGTGCCCAAAACTTCATTATAAATACCCGGTTGTGCAAAATGAAAGTTGTTTCCTTCATGAATTGGGTTTAGCAAATTTTTTACTTTTTATGGTGGTATTTCAGATGCATGATTAATACAAACTCAGTTTATTAACTCTTCAACATGTTCTTCAAATGTTATCCATAATGTAAAAAATATATATGTTTCATATGGTGGTTTAAATAACTGAAATATTGGAATTTTTAAAATTATTATTCATTCCGCACTAGAAATTTCAACTGACAAAGATTCATCAACTAATAATGGCAGACCAAACCGCACGTAATGGTTGATAATGATTGATGACTCAAACAAACCCAACATTTGTATTTCTAATTTTTTTTTTAAATCTCTTATGGTTAAGCAAATAATGTTACATAAAAACCAAATTACATTTTAAAAATCCACAAAAATCTATCATTGTTATTTTTTTAATCCAATCACAAAAATCCAACAGTCCTTTTTTGCATATCTGTTTCTTTGTAACAAACTAAACTAACCACAAAACCAGCAAATCCATCGACTTTAAACAGAACATACAAAATAACTAAATGGTTATGTTACATATACATATAACGTAAAAATAAAAATATGTTCACATACCATTTAAACCCTATACTTTACTCTTCATACTCATAGGAACTTTTGCCTGTGAATTGTGACAAAACTATACCATAAAAACCACAGACCCCTTTCGAACGGACTTAAACAAAATCACATTTCATTATTACAAATGGATGGTTCTGGTAGTCGAGTTGGTGGTGGCACGGTCACAAATTGACAGCCATCGGCCATTATTTTACCACCTCCTGTCCTCCAATGTCCACACCATCGACCATTATCCATCGACCATTTACTGTAACCACCACCACCTGTATGTAATGCTTGGTGCTGTGATGTCCTGCCGCTCCTTCCATATCCATCAGCTGAGTCCTCAGCGCACATCATCTACTCGTACTTACTTCTAAATCAATTACTGTTCGTTCAGTTCACTTCACCACCACCACCGCACTACACTGCACCACACCGCACAGTAACATACATAATTCGATTTAATGTCAAATTTTAAGCAAAATCACAATTTAAATGTTCACTTAAACATCCGAAACAGCAACATCCATGTAACTGCAACATGAGGATATGAACATGTTCCAGTTTATATTATTATTAAAGCTGTTTTTAAAGAGCTTCTTTAACCTCGGTTTTATTAAAAATCACTCTAAATTATGAAATAGTTTAAAACCGATTAAAACATATGTTAGAGAGGTGTTTAAATTGCTGTCTTTTAGCCAGCCTAGTTGTCTGTCTGTCTATCTACTTTAATTCATATGTTTACTCGTTTATTGTATATCCTGTAACACATTACGCGCAGGTTACAATCTAGGCAAAAGCTTTTGGATTGCTCTCTTTTAATATAATACCTATATCGAATGTAGTTCTTATTTCGCCCTGCAGATGTAAACACTTTAAAGCTTACTGCTTTAGGATACCCAAGTCCTGACAGTGGCCTTTAGTCCTCTCCCGATTTGGTAACCGTTAACACTTCACCGGAAGTGAACAGTGAATATAGAGTTTACCTGTATACAAGATACAACAACAGCGCAACAAAGCGACAAAAAACCGTTACACACATCATAATTTCACCGGAATTCAATAAATCCTTGCAATCTCTTGTGTAATAATTTAGTTTATAGAGAAAAAGAGGACTTCCCTACTTTTCGTCCTTTTTGTTCTCTTGTTGGTCTTTTGATTTCGGTTACTCGTTTTTGTGATATTGAATTGAGAGCTTTTTTGTGTCCTTTTTGGAGATCGAATCAGTGTTACACGGGGTGTCCTCCCGCGACGACGACGGAGAAACATTTATTGGCATTTATTTTTTGTAAAACAAAAGGAGTACATACCGTTGTTGTTTCCGCATCCTTCCCGCAGTTGGTGATTTTCTTTTTTGTGCTTTTCTGTCTTTTAGTGCTGTGTTGTGTTTGTGTTATGTTGTCTTCACTTAAAGTGCGTCAAAGGAGGTGTTAGAACAAAAAATCAAGTGAAATTTTATAACCCTTTTTGATTTTTGTCAAATCCTTTTAGGCAATAACTGTAAGTGGATATAGCAACAACAAAAAACCAAAGGATAAATAATTGGTACTTTATTATAAACAGTGTGTAGTTACGAGTGTGCAAGTTACCACCGACCGATCCCTTTTTCAATACCTATACTTCCTTGTAGAATGTATAAAACGGCTCCTTAAGCTCTTCTGTTAACTGATACAGGATAAGCGACTGGCTTAAGGCAAAATGCTACCTTTCAAATCCTCTCCATAAATCACTCCTCCTCCCTTATCCTTCTTCTGCCATATGTAATACCGCGTTTTTGTATATGTAGATATTTATGGATTGGTCCTTATTTTGCTGCTCCATAAACCTCCACCTGCCCTGCCCTGCCCTGGCCCACTTAGCAGCCCTCAAAATGTTGGATGAAATTTATGTTTCCTAATATTTTTGATGCAATGAATAATAATTTTGGTGCTGATGTTGATGTTGAAGCTAAAGCTGAAGCTGAATTGCCAACCGGCTACGTTGCTATTTTATTTCTTTCAGCAACAACAACAACAACAACAACATATTTTCTCAAAAAGGACTAAGACGACAACGGTGATAGCAAAAATTACTTTTCTTTTTGTGAATCTTATTAATATGCACTTGAATCTAATGGTTCGGTACTTTGAGTAAATGGCGTGGGATATTACCATTAAACACTGCGAAAGATTGTCTTTCGAGATGATGATGCCATGTTCTTATGTAGGGATGCGATGTGTATTTATTTTTTACTTCCATTGCTATCGAGAGCTCCTACGTCAACTCCATGGATCGCATCGTGCGGATACTTGGATATACACAAAGTGGTTTCACTTTGACCTTTGACCAGACATTTTTGTACCCTGTTTCATGTTCCGTTTATAGGACATGGTTCTCGAAAATAAGATATAAAATTGTGGGTGGGTTTATGGGATAAGATGAAATGGGGTGGGGTCCTTTGGCTACTACGCGTTATGAAAGTGAACGAACATAGTACCACTATTGTAATAAGAGAGATATCCTAATGCAGTTGGCACTTCTGAGAATCAAAAAGAACAACGACGATGAAAATATTTTTTTTTTAAATTTAAAATATGTATAACGTTGAAAACGGCTCTCGCCACTCGGCTCCAGGGGTTTGTGTGTCCCCTGTCCAGTGCAGTCTGGTGCCGGTCCAGTCCGACGCAGACACAAATTAGTTTTCCCCCATAGCATGTTCTCTGCAGATGAGGGTCCTCGCACACAGGATCTTGTCGTATAGCCATGGCTTGGATTAAAAATAAGTCGGGTATTTCTTTATTTGTGTATATGTTTTGAAATCAATTTGAATTTCCGGTATTTATATGAATAAAAGATAGGAATTCTTAATCAAATATGAGGGTTTGAGAAATCCCCTTGATACATTCCCACAAATCCTCATATCTTCATATATTTTTTGTTGTGTTTTTTAACGATGGGCCTTGCAGACTGAGTCTTGTCGATTGTGGAATGTCGATTGGTGGTAACGTGTGGTGGTGTGACTTATATTTAAATTCATCTACAAATATCCCTTAAAAATTTGTATTCCCTTTTTGTGTCTCTGCCGCAACTTTATCGCTATCATAAATAAATTCTATAGGAAAATATAAATGTGAAAAGTTTAAAAATGTGCAAAAATTCTTGATAAAAAAGTCATAAAAAGAAATTTCTTCACCTGATTCTGAGTGAAAATAAAGAATATATACAAAAGAAGGAAAACAAAATCAACAAAAAAAAAAATTGAAAAAATCGAACGGAAACGGAAATAAAATAAAAATTCAATATGGATGATGCTGCTACAAAGAAAACATTGTCTATTGATCGGGCGGCATTTTTGTTGCTAAGAGTTAAGAAAGCCTTTAAGAAGAAACGACAACAACGCAAGGATAGACAGTGAGTATAGTATATATGTATATCTACCACTTATTCATCATGTGAATAGATTACAGTTACGGTCATGTAATTGAGCCATTGAAAATACAGTTAATTTTATTCAATAAAAAATAGTATTAATTGGTCATTTTAATTCTTTGTTATTCAGAAATTTTTATTTTATTTTAACATTAAAACAAAAAATCTGGATTAGATTTTATAAATTCAAGTGGATAAATAATAAAGATATCTATCTTTGATTTTTGATTAACTATGATTTAGCAAGTATTTTTTTGAACGTATAATTTCTGCACCTGCAGATGAAGGACAAGCTTTTTTAATATAACCCTGTTGGATTATTTCCGACAGTGTGGCCTAATTCACCGGTTTATGCGGTGTCTAAATCAAAACTTTGAGCAGGCCACTACATAATTTAAATAGAATTAGAACAAAACCAGGGTTTCTATTTGAATGAAATGCGTTGTTTCTATATCACTGTCGGTAACATTTTTGTTCCTGGCAATAAAATTGAGCTTTTGGTCTTTTTTCAAATCCAACTTTAAATGAATGTGTCACGTCAGGATTTTGAGATATAACTTTTTTAAATTCGAAAAAAAAAACGCACATAAGGCTTTTTGGAGCTATCTACATTCATGCAGTAGCTCATTTTCAATAAAATACGGAATGAATTTCCAAGTCTATCTCTATAATCCTTTTCCTTAATACTCAGTTGAAATATTGATATTATTTCATATAATATTCGAAAAATCTTCACAAGTTGTTAGAATTCACCTGTCTTACAAAAAGCTGAAAGAAACGCTAAGCCATTCTTACTAATACGGTTTTCAACACAAAAAGGTTAAACTCTTTGAAAGTAGATTTTGTTCTTATAACGAATCTATTATCTAAACAATTCCATCATACCAAGTTTTTGAAATATATATGTATTATAAAATAATGTTGAAAAATTGTATTTTTAAAACCTGAGCAAATACATATTAAATTCAAGCTTGGCTTCAAAATCAGCACTATAAAAATTGAGTCCAAAACGGAATTTTCAAAACTATGGAAGTATCAAATTCAAGGTTTCAAAACTTCATATAGAGTCAAATAATGACTCATAACTAATGAGAATTTCCAGAAACTAAGTAAGATACTAAAATGATTTAAATTGTATCTAAGAGAAAGCTTTGTGCTTTGCAAAATCATCATACAATTTATTGCGAAGAGATATTTTGAGATAAAACTTAGCCCTAAAAACCCCGTTTTTGGTTGTTTTTAGTGGTTTCAAAGGGGCATATTTTAAAAACCTGATATAATAGAAACATTTCAAGAATGGATTTGAGTTTGGGACTTCTTAATTATTTTCATTCATCAGAAAAAAACGTAATTTTGTAGACCAGTGTATCTTGTTAAAATATCACCATAATGGTTGTCTAGATTGCATCCATTTTATATCTATTTACCCTTGCCGATGACCGGCCGGGCCGTGGTTAACAGTATATTAAGTGTAAATAGGGTACAGTTATATAATTGAAGGATGCCTGATCTTCCATCATTTCCAAACAGTTTGAACCTAAATTCGTCACTTCAAGCAATTAAATTCCACAAAAACAACCTTTTGTGAGGAACGATGTCTTTGTTTAATATTTTATTTCGACACCTCTTGTCCTATCAAAGCGTCCATTCAGGTTCTTATATGTATATGAATCACCATCTTATGGTTTGTGCCGATATTTCTACCTTGAAGTTCTTCTCCATTTAGACTCTAATGTATGCCGATGTCAAAAAGGTATCTGCTTTTTTAGACCTAGAGATTTTTCCAGTAAGAATGGATTTATGAAGCTTAATTCTCAATAAAAGACTTTAATTTAAAGCGAGTTCGAGAAATATCTAAGACTGGAGTCCCTTTAACTTAGTTTGGAGTAAAAGGGTAATCGCTCCGATTTGTCGAATTCAAAATATTGACATTTCTCGAAGTTTCAAGGTCCATGGAATCTTAATCAAAGATTTTTAGAGAGACGTTCGTACGTCAGTACGTTCGGGAAGCTTTTTACGTCCTCCGTATTTCAAGAACCTGTAAAGGTATCGACTAATTTTTATTATACAGATAATAACACAGAAAGGACTTTCCAAAAAACTGAGTTTGTGGTTTGAAAATGTTGGTTGATCTTAAATATCCCACGAGAATAATAACGCTATTGACTTCAATTCAATTATTAAAAATATAATGTGACGTGATACTAATTACTTATAGTTTTGACAAAAAAATATTTAATAGTTTTGTGTAGAAATCAACAAAACTGAAAAAAATTTCTTGTCACCTCGAATATTTTTAGAAACATAAATGACATTAACTCCAACATAATTTCATGTAATAAAAAATAAGGTTTTGAACATCTGGAAAAAGTTTTTAAAAAATCGAATTAATAGTTTTTCTTTCAAAAAATAAAAACCTAAATAAAATCACTACTAAAAGTTTTATAAAAATTGAATTTTAGCTCAAATATCTTGGAAATAAAAAAATTTGCTGCCTTCAAAATTACTTTTATCTATAGAATATATTGTAATCAATATTTTGTAATGATTATAGTAAAATTAAATTGAGAGTTTTTCATTATAAAACCTTCCTAAAATTCTACTAAAATTCGAGAACAAATGAAAGTATTAACTTCAAAGTTGTTTGATTCTGCCTCAAATATTGTTGTTGATAAGGTTTTGTAATATTTAAAGACAATGTTGTCCTATAAAAACATATTGACTTAAATCCTCGATTACATCTTTAAATAAAGCAGCTTGAATGAAACAGATTGAATATCCATCTACTCTTTCAATAATTTATCCTAATAACAAAAATGACTTCATACCAAGAATACCACTATGAAGTAATCAGTGTGGATAGTATTCCAGCCTTTTTTCAATTAAAACACACTTAAAATAAATAAACAGATAATTTGAAAACATACTAATTAAGACATTTAAAGAAAGAAGAGGCTGGGATGCCACACTGACAATTTCCCATCTTGTCTGTGGATTTGTCTTGCTTAAAACTTTTACAAAACATTCATAAGAATATTTTGTGTGAAATACAAAATTTTAAGTCAAGATCTTTCTTTGTTGTTCTTATACTTGAATTAAAAACCATTTCTCTTCAGTTTTTTTTTGTTGATTTTGAAGGTTTTCATGTTTTATTAAAAAAGTTGTCTGTTGAATTTTTCTAAGAAATTAACTAAAAGTTATCAACAATATTTTGCATATGAAGAAACAATTTGGTTTCAAAATCAATTTTTGTCAACGATATTTTAAGTCGAAAACCAATTTTTACAAATTTTAGGAGCATATCCTGAAAGTTACCAATTTTGCGTACTATTTTTTTTAGAGCTTAATTTTTATAAAAAAAAACTGAATGTTGGATTTTATTAAAAAAATTACTGAATGTCGAACAGATTAAATTAGTTTGAAGCCAATATTTTTAGTTTTTAAAAAGATATTTGAGCTGAAAATCAATTTTTACCAACTTTTAGTAAGAAAACTGTCAATTTTGCATCTTTCTCAAAATTGTACCAGATGTCAAAAACTTAATTTTTCGTTGCATAAAATTATTTTAGAGATAAAACAATTTATTTGTTCGTAAAATATTCAAGGTGATAATTATTGTTTTATCCGTGTTTTTGATTTATAAAAAAACCGTTAATTGATTTTTTTTTTCAAAATTATATCAGTTTAGTATCATGTCAAAATATATTATAAAAAAAGAGGCTGTCAATTTGTCTTGCTTAAAAGTTTGTCTCTATGAATCATTTTTTACCAAATTTGCGTACTATTTTTTGAAGGTTTTTTTTTTTATGAAAAACAGGACTTGAATTTTTATAAAAAAATTACTGAACATCGAAAACAATATTTTCTGTGAAATAAAATAAGTTTGAAGCCAATATTTTTAATTTTTGAAAAGCTATTTGAGTCGAAAGTAAATTTTTACCAAGTTTTACCATTGTTTTTTTTTCGATTTATATTTTTTGTAAGAAAAACTGTCCATTCGACTTTTCTCAAAATTTTATCGAATATTGAAAACAATATTTCTTATAAGATAAAATTAGTTTGAAGCCAATGTCTTAAATTTTTGAAAAGATATTTACGTCGAAAAACAATTTTTATCAACTTTTATACATTTTTTTTCTTAGATTTTATTTTTTGTAAAAAAAAACTGTCAATCCGATTTTTCTCAAAATTTGTTCTAATGTTAAAAACAATATTTTTTATAAGTTGAAATTAGTTAGAAGCTATTATCTCCTAGTTTTGAAAAGATATTTGAGTCAAAAATCAATTTTTACCAACTTTTATTAATTTTTTGTTTAGGTTTTTATTTTTTGTAAAAAAAACCGTCAAATAGATTTTTCTCAACATTTTATCATATGTCAAAAACATTATTCTTGGTTGCACAAAATTGTTTTGGAGATGAAATCATATTTTGGTCGTAAAATTTTCGAGGTGACAAATTTTTTTTTCATTTATAAAAAAAACCGTTAATTTAATTTTTTTCCAAAAATATACTTGTTTTGTATAACATTACAGTATATAATATAAAATTTAATTCAAGTCTCTGGCGTCAATGGTTCATGAGATATTTAGGGTTAACCAAAATTATCACCTTTTTTTTAAACTGCTATGGTAAAAAAACCACCCACGCAATTTTCTTGAGAGCCCTTTCTGCATTTTTCTGCTTTATTGTCTGTATAACAAAATTTATTTAAAGTCGATATCTCTTCTGGTTCTTGAGCTATGGACGACGAAAAAAACGTCGCGAACGTACGTACACACGCACGCACAGACATCTCTCTAAAAATCTTTTATTTCGACTCTAGGGACCTTGAAACGTCGAGAAATGTCAAAATTTTCAATTTGAAAAATCGGACCGATTACAATAACTTCCTTTGCGAAGGTAATAATTTTGTCTTTGTTCCAATTTTTCGATCTTAAATTTTTAACACAAAATTATTCTGAAAATAAATTAAAAATTGAAAACAATTAAAAAAAAAAAACTACATACTTCATTAATTGTCATAGCCTCCAAAATCATTATATAATGGTTTTCTTATAATCTTATACGACAATACCTTTAAGAAAAAGCAGATGATGACGTGATGTTAAAATAAAGGTATAATTTGAGTAACTCTTCCAAACTTTGGTCGTTATCTTGTTGCCAGGATTTCATGTGGTACTTCTACAAGATTATTGGATAAACCACAACCACGCGTTAGGCTGCTCGGGCTAGCGAATTAAGAATTTGCAAAACGTAGACGTAAAACCTTGGGCGTTGAGAGTAAGACAGAAAAAAGTTCTGTTCTTTAAAAATTACCCACCAAGTTCTTATCAAAAAAAACTGTGTCTCTGTTTATTAATGATTTAAAAAATTCAAATGAAATGTCAGCTGTCAGCTGTCAAAGTGCCAAATACAAAATAGATCTATCCGGACGTTGCGGACGGGCTTACGATATTAACCTGAAGCGGAGGCATGAACCTAAGTTAACATTTCAGATTGCCTCATAAGAGTCCATTGTGCCTATTCGATTTTTCAAAGTCGGCGTGATCGAACACTTGGTTGTGGTTTAGCTATATTGGTTTCAGAAGACGTTCATACCTTTCTTTGGAATTTTGAGTCTTTTCTGAAGGATTTTGCCAATAAAAATTAATTAATCTTTTACAGAAAATGGCAAGGATATTTTCGTACGCCTAGAAAAACAGTTTTTAATCGTTTTGTGGCTTAATTATATGACAACAACTGTTTGCATCTCCTTTCTTATATTAGTTAGGAAGTTCGGTTGTTTTCCTCCATTTTGTGAGCGTTTTATATGTTGCTTTTTGCTAAGTATGTTGACTTGTTCCTGTTCTCGTTCCCGTTCCCGTTCCTGTTACCGTTTCCATTGTATATAGTTGTTGCTATTACAATCAGCCACTTTGATATGGTTTTAGGTTTTTCTTTTTGAAGTGAGTTTGAATGGAGAAATAAACAAAGTCAAATCTGTTGTTGGTGTATTTTTACCTTCTTAATGTTCTTTTGTGGGAGAAGAAAAACTTTTCGAAAATAAACTCGCTTTTTCGAAAAGAATACGAAATGAGAAAAATGATGGATGTATGTATTTTTACATCCCATATAACGGTGTACGATTTTGTATAATGACTTTGTCTATATGTATTATTTATCTTATAATCCTGGAAAGTAGGTACACGAGAATTTTTATTACATTTGGACTGTCTTTTATTTTTTAGCTTCTTATTTTCTTTATATTTATCTATACTATATATTTAGGTGGGTAGGTTGGTATATATTCTGTAAGATGACACATTGGGGACAGACAATGTATGAGTCTTTTGCAGATAGATCTTCCTTATCCCTATCCAAAAAATTGTATCCTCAAGCAATTTGTGGTGTGGTTGAGAGAGTTGGTTTTGGTGTACCTATATACTCGTCGTATTGTATAATCTAGGTATATGAGATATTGTCAAATCCCCAGGCATTAATTGGATTTGAGAGTCTCAAACGCACCAGCTCAAGCCACCAGTATCCATATGTACTCGTATGTAGTGTAGGTACCATATATCCTAACCTTGTAAGCTTATAACCCCAGGTTTTCAAATTGAATGGGGGTAATGGGATAGCCACTAGCGATATGAGGGAAGAAAATGGCTGTGGTTTTACTGAATAATTCTCACGAAAAAAGTTATAAATTATATTGGATTATATCTTTAGATATGTGCATATATGTATATCTATCTATAGATACATACGGTTGCATGTCTAGAAAAGTCCGGAGCTTTCGTATGACCCATGAACTTATGATTCGTATTATTTATGCATTTAGACGGTACCTTTTCGTTATATCTGCTAACGAGCGATGTTTCTTGAGCTGAGCACTGTTTTGCGTTTTCTTTAATGAAATAATCTTAGGGTGATTATTTATTATTGTTTTATGGATTCGAATATATCCGCACGTAAATTTTGAGGTGGGTGATGTATATTATTGCAAATAATTTCAAATGTCAGATAGTTAATAGCAATATTCAAGGTAATTCGCATAACATGTGAATGCAAATAGAATACGATTTATTTTAAGATTATGGTTGGGTATGAACTTCTTCAGTTTAAGTTTAAGGAAGGAATCTAACAAATAATACAAATTGGTTTTGTTTCGTTTATATTTTTTCAATTTTGTATCCGACTTTTAGTAAAAAAAGCATTTCTCAAAAGCTTAACTTATTTTTGGTTTATTTTGAATTTATATGAAATAATCTTAAGAGTTGTGGTACGTTTTAATGGTTTAGGATTTAAATTTATTAACGCGTACTTTATAAAAACAACTGCTCAAGTGCTCAATAAAGGACTTAGTTTATATAAAAATGTATATAAGTCATAAAAGCTGCAAAGATGTTGACTCAGCTCTAAGGGATCTCAATGATGATAGTCAACCGGGACCTGATGGCATTCCACCAATTGTATTGAAAAACTGTGCTGTTGCTCTTTCAGGGCCATTAACTCTACTGTTCAATGTTACTCTCGAAAAGGGCCTTTTTCTTGACGATTGGAAAATTTCCTATATTATTCCTATCCATAAATCTGGCTCTTAACAGGATGTTTCTAATTACCGTCCTATAAGTAAATTGTCTACGATTCCCAAAATTTTCGTGAAAATAGTTTATGATAAACTAACCTTTATTCTCAAAGAAACGATTGCGCCATCTCAGCATGGATTTATAGCTGGAAGATCCACTACAACAAACCTATCTATTTTTTGTGACCAAATTACTATAAATCTCGAAAATGGTTTTCAAACTGATGTAGTCTTTACGGACTTTTCGAAGGCTTTCGATAGGGTCAACCATTTTATACTATTAAAAAAGATGGAATCTTTCGGATTCCATTCTAATAGTTTAAAATGGTTTGCGTCCTATCTCATAGGTAGAACACAGTTTGTCCGTGTTAATGATTTACTTTCTGAAGTGATTCATGTAACCTCTGGTGTTCCTCAAGGAAGTCACTTGGGACCCCTTCTATTTCTGATATTAATCAATGACATACCAACGGTTATCAACAATTCTCTCTGCCTAATGTTTGCGGATGATATCAAAATTTTCCGCTGTATCAAATCCTTGGACGATTGTCTTTTACTTCAAAGTGACCTTGAGCGCTTATCTGTATGGTGCACTGCTAACCAGCTTTTCTTAAATGTTTCTAAATGCCAATCTTTATCTTTCTCTCGTAGTCTTAGTCCAATTTGTTTTGAATACGAAATAAATAAAACAAAACTTACTAAGCTAAAAGAAAAGAAAGAGGTGGAGTGCCATAACCCCCGCGGCATTAACCCCCGCGGGGGTTAATTCCCAATTGAATGGAAATTAACACCCGCGGGGGTTAATTCCTTTTTCAAGTGGCATTAATCCCCACAAGAAAAAGGAAATAACCCCCGCGGGTGTTAATTCCCATTCAGAAATGGCTTTAACCCCCATTTTTTCTTTTGTTTTAGCTTTGCTGTACAATAGTAAACAAATCAAGGAAAAATAAATAATTATATAGGTATAAAATGCACAACAAAGTTGCGATCTTGTTCCTTGAGTTGAAGTTTAAAATAATGTATTTAAATATTTTTGGAAAATAATTCTTATTTTGTTTTACGCATTTTTAAATGTACTTAAACCTTTAACTTAAACAGAAATAAAGTACATATCTATTCTTTTTAGAAATGGTGAGTTTTCAAAATGGAATTGAGAAAGCTATGATATACTTTCCTATAACAGATATAGATATACAAAAAATACGAACTAGTGCTATGCACTTTTTACTATCATCATAATCTCATGCAGGTACAATTGTTATTTTAGGTGACGTGAAATAACACCAAATGAAATAAAGCCAAATTCAACATAGAAAACGAAATAAGGCCAAATTTTCAATTTGGGTTTATTTCGCTTTAGAAAACGAAATAATAGCAATTTGACATTGTTTCGATTTAAATTTTTGCAGAATTAGGAAAAAACATAAAGTAAAATTATCTTTTGTTTTAATAAAAATTCGGGGGAAGCGCAATTTTGGAACAATTTTTTTTGTTATTAATTAAAAAAGTTGAAAAATGACAGATACTTGTTGCTCGATTCAAATTTTTGAAATTGGAGCCTAAACAAGTTTTTTTTGAATTGATAGCACGGCGTACCAACAGCTAGGTATGTAAGGGGGGGCATGCTGCCCCCCTGCAACCCCCCTGCTTGGGATCACTATAGGATTTGGGGTGGGTGCGAGTTTGGGTTTGCAAAGAACACGAATGCATTGTGATTCTTTCATAACTGTGAGCCATACTTGCTTTTTTTTTTGTTGGGAATTTCTTTGATTTTAGTGCTCAAATGCAAAAGTTCTTTGCATATACCCAAACTCGCACCCACCCCAAATCCTATAGTGATCCCAAGCAGGGGGGTTGCAGGGGGGCAGCATGCCCCCCCTTACATACCTAGCTGTTAGTACGCCGTGCTATCATTTCAAAAAAAACGTTTTGCAAACGAAATATTGCCAACTTTTGAATTTTAAAATATTCGGCGTTGTTTCCATTATTTTGTTGGCCTTATTTCTTTTTATAAATCGAAATAAAGCCAAATTGGTTTTATTTCGTTTTGAACAACGAAATAAGGCCAAATTTGAAATTTGGTGTTATTTCATTTGGTACTATTTCACGTCACCGTTATTTTATTTCGATTTTTTATGACTCCAATACAAACTATATGTGCAAAGAAAATTTTTTACATATGGTTTGTGAAAATTAAAAAAAAACGCGCGCCTTTATGTTTGTTGTTTTTTTCTTAACGTGGGGCTTATTTCCAGTTATAATTGGGCATTAACCCCCACATAAAAAGGGAATTAACCCCCGCGGGGATTAATGCCATTTGATAAAGGAATTAACCCCCGCGGGGTTAATGTATGTAATTGGTTAGTTCCCAATTGAATGGGAATTAAACCCCGCGGGGGTTAATGCCGCGGGGGTTATGGCACTCCACCAAAGAAAGACCTAGGTGTAATATTTGATTACAAACTAAACTTCAACTCCCATATTGATTTTGTTGTTGCTGAAGCAAATACTATGCTAGGGTTTGTGGTTCGCAACTCAAAAGAGTTTAAAGATCCATTTACCCTTCGGTCATTATTTTATGCTTATGTGAGATCTTCCCTAGAAAACTGCTCAGTAATTTGGAATCCTTTTTATAAAACTCACTGTTTAAGAATTGAAAGGATTCAGAAAAAATTTTCGCGAACTGTAGTTCACCGACTAAATTGGAACATTGAAATGCCTCCTTATGAAACCAGATGTAATCTGCTTGGTCTAACACCACTTGATATTCGCCGTCGGTATTTTTCAGTGGTTTTCATACGTGATATTATTACTTCTCATATAAACTGCCCTTTACTTTTGTCCTTAGTCGATACATTATATGCTCCGTATAGGCAAACGCGATCTTGTACTCTATTTCATGAACCCTATCATAGAGTAAACTATGGTTTCAATGAGCCTCTAACTCGATGCATTAGAGAATCTAATATCATTTGTAATCATGTTGACTTTTTTTCCTACCAAAGTCGAGAATATTTTAAAAAATATTTATTATATTTATTTCTTAACTCCTACACTGGTGGTTCAACTTTTAGCCTTACATAATTAGATATTTTTATTTATATTTCACTTCTTTATTACTAAAGTTAAAACCTTGTTTCTGTAGTCTGTAAGATTATATTTTATTTGTTAATTATATTATATTAATCTGCTTGATGAATAAATAAATAAATAAATAGTAAAAGTTATTTTAAAACATATTCGACAGCACTCCCCTAGCAAAACATATGATATTCGATAGATTCTCCTTATTTTATATACTTAGAGCTTACGTAGAGCAACTACGAATTATAGGGTTGCTACAAGTCTTCAGAGAAGATAAATTGTAGCTATAATTTATTGCCTGCTATTTCCAATTTATCTTCTCTGAAGACTTGTAGCAACCATATAATTCGCAGTTGCTCTAAGTAGCTCGGATTATATGGTATCTCGATTAATTCGGGAAAATATGCGTGAAGACAACATGTAATGGTCATCTTTTGATGATCCCAACCATTGCACCGTGGCGAAACGCATATATGAACACTTGCTGGATCATATTTATTTTATTTTCATGATTTTCATGATTTTAATTTTTAAATCATTTTATTAAAAATAAACAGTGTTCAGGGAAAAAACCATTTGACTTTTAACAGTCTTTTTCAAATTCTTTTGTATATTGAAAAGCAACCTTATAGGAAAATATTATCAGGGTTTTAAGTTGAAAACGTTTTGGGAACCCTTTTTTCTGATTTTTTGATGCATCATCATGCGGTTATTATTTCGACCTCAAAATCAGAAACTAAAAAATATTTGGTTTTAAGAATTTTGTACTTCACAATACTGCTAATAGCATGAAAAAGAAATTTTTTTTTGATAATGAAAAAAAAATTGTGCACAATTTACAGCGTTTTGAATTACAAAACTTTGACCAGCCAGAATTTTGAAATGCAGAATTTTGCCTTACATAATTTTGACAATACAGAATGTTGTTAATAGAGAATTTTTTAAAACTGAATGTTGACTTAAAGTAATTTAAGTATTTCGACTCTAACAATACGCGACTGAATATTGTTTTTAGTGCATTTAACCTCTAAATTGTTGCTAATACCAATCTAAGTTAGTGATCGTTCAAAGTAATAAAATACTAATTTAAAATCAAGAAATTATTATTATTGTTTATACTATTATTGTTAAACAAATGAAAAAACTTGAATACCCATCTATAAGTACTGGTTACATATATTTTAAATGGCATTATAATTAACTTTTAGATAATCTTTGCCAGAATGTGAGTATATATGTAACTCTTGTTGTATAAATGTATCTAGGGAACAATACAACTGTGCATATTTCTTAATAAATTCTTTTTTCTACGAAATATACGATGTCTTTGAATAAAATACAAATTCTTGTTGGACCAAATGTTCAAGTCCTTAACTTGTAGCATGTGTGCATTCTAAAGCAGATTGACATCGCCATCGTATGTTCAGATGTTTCATCTATTATAGTAATTGGCTTATGTTGTCATTATATGAATATCATTTAATTTTTTCCTTAAAGTGCATAAATATCATCTTACACTTCTGAATTTTTTCCAAAAGCCTTTCATAATGACCCTGACACTCAATAGAAGTCTTCTACTTTTTATACTGAACAAACTTGCACTACAGCCATAAATTACCAGTCTCATGTCGCCATGACTTGGTAGTAAAATTATTATAAGGACACACTTTATTTTCGCCACACTCTCGCAAACATAAGTAGCTACACTAGTTTCTCCCCCTCTAAAAGAAAATACCACTCTTTCAAGACTCTCAATGCATCGCTGAGCTAAATGACAGTAATTTGTGAGCTTTCATCATTACTTATTCTTTTCAAAATGACAGAAAGTAGACTAGCAAAATGACAGAGTCACTCCTTAATAAAACAACCATGTCAACCAAACAAAAAGAAAAGTCTGTAAATTGTGTAACTTCCATCTTTTGATATATAACTTAGCAGGTTTTATATCTAACTAATGCGCTAGTTGGGTAGTTATAGTCGTGCATAAATTTAAACAAATTACATATTTGATTAGGAGGATGCATGTAATTTTTAAGTAGGTGACAGATCAAGACAATACTAACTAAAATGACCGCACAAGTCGTTGTTTCTTCCTTGTGACATAATCGAGTTTAATAAATGGGTCTTAAGTTGAATCTTTTTAAATAGCTACATCCAGATGAAATCAAGATGAAGATGTTTAAGAACTTCAACAGAAAAGAATAAAGTTTTTATCACTTGACATAAGAGACTTTCCTATTCTAAAAGGCTTTTGCCAAATATTATTCTTTATCCTAGGAAAGTATAAAAATAGGGACGAATGTTTATTTTTTTTTTCCAAATTGTAAATGCCCATCAATCTCCTTTAGACGCTGAAACAGACTGCGAAGGATTATTCAAACTATAAATAAACTTTGAAGGTTTGAAAAGTCTTAAGTAAGATAAATTTCATGTGCTGACCTTATGATGACACAACAAAATGGTGACATTGAAATTATAAGAATAAAATGCAAAACAAATCTTAATTATTTATGTAACGAAAATGTCTTCTTGTCTAGCGAGAATAATTATAAATGTGATAGAGGTTCACTTGGCTCTGAGGGATTTTCCAAGAAACAAACTTGAAAAACATCATTTAACTTATTTTATTTTTAAAATTAAAAGTTGTGTATAGTAATTTCTGTGAATTAAATTATATCGCTGATCTCAAGGACATTTGCTTTATATATTTGGATTTGTGTTGGTTTTTTTAAAGGTTTCGAGGTTTTGCATAAATCATTAATAAAATAAATTAAAAATTCAAGACTGAACATAACCGGATGCGAAAAAAAGCTACTTTTTATCTGCTTTAATGTCTTGGGCAGAGTACAGGGATATAGAGCTTTGTCAGTTATCAACATATAACGACTAAAATAAGCTTGCTTAAGACAAAGATGTTTCGATGATGTTGGTTTTATTTGAAAACACTGAATTTACTAATTTCATGTTGGATAAAAATGATGTGGGTAGATAAAGATACTTAAAAACGTGCTGAAAAGTGTATATAAAAATAATTTAACTTTAAGGCTCAGATTATTTAGTTTTTTCAAAAAGTTTTTCAGAAATTTGGTTTATATGTATTTACATATATGAAAATAAAATTATTATTATTTAAAGACTATTTTCATTTTGAAAAATGTAAAACTTAAATTAAATGTTTCAACAAATATTATTACATTTTTTAACTTCCCATAGGAAGTTATTGTAATTGGTCCGATTTTTCAAATTGAAAATTTTAACATTTCTCGACGTTTCAAGGTCCCTAGAGTCGAAATAAAAGATTTTTAGAAAGATGTCTATTGTCTGTGCGTGCGTGTTTACGTACGTTCGTACGTCCGTATGCGACGTTTTTTCGTCGTTTATAGCTCAAGAACCAGTAGAGATATCGACTTCAAGAAAATTTTGTTTTACAGATAATAATGCAGAAAGATGCAGAAAGGGCTCTCAAGAAAATTGCGTGGGTGGTTTTTTTACCATAGCAATTTAAAAAAAGATGAAAATTTTGGTTAACCCTAAATATCTTACGAACTTATAACGTTAGCTACTTGAATTAAATTTTATATTATATATTTCAACGTGATACCAAACTAGTATATTTTTGGAAAAAATTCCAACTAACAGGTTTTTATTTAAATCAAAAAAACTGAAAAAAAATTTTTGTCACCTCGAATATTTTACGAAGAAAAAAAGATTTTACCTGCAAAATAATTTAATGGGACGAGAAATAACATTTTTGACATGTTGTACATGATGTACAGTTTTTTTACGATAAATGAAAAAGATAAAACAAAATTAATAAAAGTTTGTAAAAAGTTGACTTTCGACTCAAATATCTTTTCAAAAATTTTAGATATTATCTTCAAACTAATTTTATCTTATAAAAACTATTGTTTTGGACATTCTGTAGAATTTTGAGAAAAATCGAATTGACAGTTTTTTTTTTACAAAAAATAAAAACCTAAAAAAACATTACTAAAAGTTCGTAAAAATTGATTTTCGACTTAAATATCTTTACAAAAATTTGAGATATTGGCTGCAAGTTAAATTTATTTTATAAAACAATATAGTTTTCAACATTTGATACAATTTTGAGAAACATCGATTTAAAAGTCTTTTTACAAAGAATAAAAAAGCTAAAAAAAATTGGTAAAAATTGATTTTCGACTCAAATATCTTTTCAAAAATTTGAGATTACGGCTTCAAATTAATTTTATCTTATAAGAAATATTGTTTTCAACATTCTGTAAAATTTTGAAAAAAATCAAATTGATGGTTTTCTTACAATAAATAAAAAAGCTAAAAAAATTACTAAAAGTTGGTAAAAATTGATTTTCGACTCAAATATCTTTTCAAAAATTTGAGATAATGGCTTCAAACTAATTTTTTCTTACAAGAAATGTTGTTTTTAACATTTGGTAAAATTTTGGGAAAAATTAAAATGACAGTTTTTTTACAAAAAAATAAAAACCTAAAAAAATTACTAAAAGTTGGTAAAATTTGATTTTCGACTCAAATATCTTTTTAAAAATTAAAAATATTGGCTTCAAACTAATTTTATCTCACAGAAATGATTGTTTTCGGCGTTCAGTAAATTTTTTGTAAAATTCCGACAATCTGTGTTTTTATATAAAAAAATTAAATCTAGACAAAATTGTACTCAAATTTGGTAAAAATTGATGTTCTGTTCTCGATATCTCGTGAACAATAGAAGATAGTATTTGCTTCAATTTATTTTCATTCATCCAATTCGTTAACCTATGTAAGAAATTATAATTTTTTATAAATGCTGCTAAAATTGGTAAAAATTGGTTTTCGATTAAAAATCTCGTTAACAAAAATAGATTTTAAAATCAAATTATTTCATTATATGCTAAATATTATTGGTAAGTTTTAAATTTTTAAGAGTAATTCAACTGAGAACTTTTTTAACAAAACACGAAAACCTACAAACTTTTAAGCAAGACAAATCGAAAGACGGGATGGGAAGTTATCAGTGTGGGTCGCATACCAGCCTCTTTTATTTTGTTATATTGGCTACACATTTTTTAAAAAGCAGTTCGAAGTTTCTATCAACTTATTTAAGGTGGCACTATCAGGCTATTGATGATGGGCTTCAGACTTTAGCTTATTACTGTAGAGAAGATTTTGGAAGTGATGTTTGATTCCTCTATAAAGGTGGTGCAGTTAAGAGCGTCTCCTTTTTTTCAGTATCTGGTTTAATACATGTAGCATGCTTTCTTCCGACAATATTTTGCAGATCAGCAGATAACCAAATTATTCCCAGCTAATTTAAAGAAGCTTACCATTTAAGCTTTCGGCTCCAGCGGCTTTGTTAGACTTCAGCATAGATGTTTCAATCTTTACTTCGTCTGAGTAGGGAAGACGGGATTGTTGGATTTTTTCGTCTATATTGAATGGATAATTCAGCTTTACAGAGGAATTCGGTTCGTCATAGCAGTTATATGTACATTTTTTCCGATTATTCTACCAAAGATGGCTTCCCTTCCTAGCTTGGCATAAAAACCTCCCAAGACAATTTTAATATCGTAGCTAGGGCACTGCTCATATGTTTTGTCTAAGAGTTCGAAGAGAGTATCCTTAGTGTTGTCATTCTTCTCTTCTGTGCAGGCTTGTGAGCATTTGCCGAAGTAAGCATAGATGCGAATGGTCAATAGGCTCTCGTTGATATACCTAAAGCACAACACTGGTTGCCTAAGTATGCCAAATAGGCGTTTTTGGTTTTCACGTTAGCTGTCATAATAATACGAATATATGTTGCCGTGTTTTTGTTTCCTTTTTTTGACCGTAAAATTCCATCGCATTTCCTGAATGGCGGTGATATCTGCTTTATAGCATTCTAGAGCCTCCACCAATTGTTCGGCTGCACGTGATCTACTAATGGACCTATAACATTCCACGTGCATATCTGAAGTTCGTTGTTCTTAAATCATTTGCGTGGATTGTCAACAGTAAATCCATCCGTATCAGGAAGTCACTTTGACGCACTACCTTCAAACTGAAGAAAACAGGTCCTTTATTTGAACTCCAAATGCGAGAGCCCACATTCGCACTCCTTATTGGCCTGAGCTTCGAATGTGTCGTAGTAGCCCTATAAAGTGTTCACTAAGTAGTTCAACCTAACTAGAACTGTAGACGCTACCGTTGATTCCATCTCGGGAATTCCTCCGCTAATGTCTGGATAAAAGAAGAGGTACCTAAGTAGAAACACATTTTTCCCCTTCCCTCGTTTGCTAACTCCAAAAACTTTCCATTGAACCCAATTTTCAGTTAATTTACAAATGTTCACCGCGAGGAGGTAAGACTAGGAGTTTACAGACAGAGGTGGGTTTGAAAAAAAAAGTCAGTGGACTTGAACATCAGTTTCTATCATCTCTACTAAAATTAAAGTAATTGAAGAACACTGATTTTGGCTGTTTTAATTTATTTTATTTAATGAGTCATGACCTTTGCTTAAGCATGTTCATTATTTTAGCTTCATAAAGACCCTTCATAAGAGGCTTTTAGAGATCAATTGTTTTGTAATGTTTAATGGCATTAAATAAATGCAGTTAAATTTTTAATCTTGGTAATCCCTTTTTAAGATAAATCGAAAAAAGAATTTATGTTATGAGAAAAAAGTAAAATCATCATTTAGATAAAACAAGAAGTTCTTTAAAAAAGTATTCTGAAAATCATTTTGTAACAAACAATAAGCACCCGTAAACTTATCATAATTCATAAACTCTATACTCTCTTACTTTTAAAAATAAAATATACTCTAAATCCAAACTTAAAGTGTAATAAAATTCTGAAATAGAAAAATCAAATCGTTCTATCAAAACTTAAATGCACGATATGAAAAAACAATTTAAATCAAAAGTAATCAATCAGTAACAAAATGCGTTCACACAATGAAGTGACAGCCACTGTCACTTCAATTCTGCTGATTTTGACAATTTGAGTGATATGAATTGGATTTTTATAGAATAACTGTTAAAGTGAAATGACAATGTATTTATACAAATAACTAAAGTAAGGTACAATTAGAATTAATTTTTGTGGTGGATTTTGTTATTTCGCAGGAAGTTCGATTTTTGATTTCGTTTTAATGTTAGCACAATTATCCTAAACTTATGTTCACTGTTTCAGCGATTAACAGAAAGAAAACAAAGAATATACTACATCTAACGATTGAAACGCGAAAGCGCCTTACAATGAGAATACAGTAAGACGAAAGGAGTGCAAGCTTTTACAAAAATGGTCGAAAAGAGGCAAGTGACGACTCTGTCTCTGTAATCTGAATATCTCAGCACCTTATCAACCAATAAATTCACTGAAACAGGGAAGAACAAAATTACAGAATTGTGTCTAAAATGTTTTCGCTTACTCGTAATTTCTTGTCAGATGACCTTAAACGTATGTCAATGTTACCAATTTTTTTTTTCAATATGGTTCCTGTTCTTATTATTTTTAACTTCCCATAGGAAGTTATTGTAATGGGTCCGATTTGTCAAATTGAAAATTTTGACATTTTTCGACGTTTCAAGTTCCCTAGAGTCAAAATAAAAGATTTTTAGAAAGATGTCTGTGTGTGCGTGTTTTTTGTCGTCCATAGCTCAAGAACCAGAAGAGATATCGACTTCAAATAAATTTTCTTATACAGATAATAAGGCAGAAAGATGCAGAAAGGGCTCTCAAGAAAAATGAGTGGGTGGTTTTTTACCATAGCAGGTGAAAATTTTGGTTAACCCTAAATATTTCATGAACCAATGACGCCAGAGACTTGAATTAAATTTTATATTATATATTGTAACGTGATACAAAATAAATATGTTTTTAGAAAAAAATCCAATAAACGTTTTTTTTTTAATCAAAAAAACTGAAAACAAAATTTGTCACCTCAAAAATTTTACTACTAAAATATGATTTCATCTCCAAAATAATTTTGTGCAACGAAGAATAATGTTTTTGACATCTGATAAAATTTTGAGAAAAATCGAATAGACAGTTTTTTTTATAAAAAATAAAAACCTAAACAAAAAAATTAATAAAAGTTGGTAAAAATTGATTTTCGACTCAAATATCTTTTCAAAAATTTGAGATATTGGCTTTAAACTACTTTTATCTTTTAAAAAATATTGTTGTAAACAGTCAGTAAAATTTTGAGAAAAATCGAATTGACAGTTTTTTTCCAAAAAATAAAAACCTATAAAAAAACAATACCAAAACTTGGTAAAAATTTACTTTCGACTCAAAAAGCTTTTCAAAAATTTAAAATATTGTCTTCAAACTTTTTTTATTTCACAGAAAATATTGTTTTCGATATTCAGTAGTTTTTTTTATAAAAATCCAACAGTCCGTTTTTTTATAATAAAATGAAATCTACAAGAAATAGTACGCAAATTTGGTAAAAATTGATGTTCGGTTCTTGATATCTCTTAAATTAATTTCATTCATCCAATTTATTAAAATATAAGAAATGCTAATAAAATTGGTAAACATTTGTTTTCGACTAAAAATCTATTTAACAAAACCAGATTTTCAAACTAAGCTATTTCTTTAAATGAAAAATATTGTTGGTAATTTTAAAATTTTGAAGAATAATTCAACTAACAACTTTTTTAACCTAACACGATAACCTACAAACTTTTAAGCAAGACAAATCGACAGACGGGATGGGAAGTTATCAGTGTGGGTAGCATCCCAGACTCTTTTTTTCAATTGTCTTTGTCCAAATCTAGATAGATTATAAAGTTGTCGTGAGTTTGTTTGTCTGTGTGATTCCGTCCAAAGAATTGTTTCTTCATATCCTCGCACTGTAATCGCAATTCTTCATGGCTTTTACTCTTGGGTCAAACAGAAACAACATCCTAAGGAGTGTGTGCTGAGTTCTTTGATGAGCTTAACCACCGTACTCAGCTGGTCAACGAGCCCACTCAAATATCGGACGTTAATGGTCAAGCAGAAACCACTCTTGGTTCTGGCTTTTGACCCTGAAATGTATGAATGACCAAAATTAAGTCAAAATATATTGCAATTTCCTTAGTGCAGTACAAATGTTTGGTCATTAGTACAAAACATGAGGAATTCTTCCTCTTCCCCGGTTCTTACGCTCGTTGTCAATCACAATCCATTTGTTAGATCCATAGATAAAGCTAATCTATTTTCTAGGCAGTTCGCCAACCTAACAAAAAAAAACAATTCAACGTTACCACATGGTTTTATGGCTCTGCCCCTACTTGTGAGCCTAAATGATTTTATGGGACCAGAGTCTTGAGGCCGATTGTGATTTTGTATTTATTCACTCAAAGTTGAAGTTTTCAACTGTAGATTTCCAACTATAGAGTTTATCAATATCAACCTTAGATTTTCATAACTCCCAACAAAATGGAAGTTGAAAAGAAAATTCGGGTTTTGACGAAGATATGTATATTGATTTTCCTGTGTGCGGGTAATGTTGTCATGGATGGAGGGGAAAGGGGACCTACTGTCTTAAGACGAATCCGAAAGGTTAACTTAATAAAGTGACGATAACGATACGATCACATACATACATGTCAGTTTTTTTTACATCACTCTAATCACATCAATTTTTAATAATTCTATTTGAAAGTCTTTAGCGTAGTTGAACTGCATATTGTCCTTAATCAAAAAATTAAGCCCTGGTTCCTTGGACACGACATTTCCGCTTGATGAAAACTTTATCCTAATAAGAACACGTTATATAAACATACATACACTTAATTTTAAAACTGACAGTTTCTGCTTCATTTTCAAAAATACCCCAGGGATATTTTATAAATTCTAAAGTAGTCCAACTTTCGATTTTAAACTGGAGAGTTGAGAAACAAATTAGTGAATGAAAAGAATTTTTAACTCCATGGTAACTCTTGAGTTGTAATCAACTCTAAAGTTGATCAATTTGAAAATTTGCTTTAAGCTTGATTAAGAATTCGCTTTAAATGATCTCAATACAAAATCCTAAGAGATCCCAACACACATAAATTCGCTGGCCTGGATGGCATACCCCCTAATGTTCTGAAGAGGTGTTCTTCAACGCTGTCAAGCGTAAGTTTTATTGATCCTACTCTTAAGGTCTCTTTCTGAGTGAAATCTGAGCTTTCGAGCACATTTTTTAATAAGTTTTTTGCAAGGCAAGATATCATTTTTCAGGAGCAATTCATTTTTTTTTAAATTTCAAATTTAACGTTTTCACTCCTAAAACTTTTTGGCAATGAAATTTTTGAGGATCGATCGTTGTATTTATAGAAAAATATGAATTTCAAAACTTACTACCATTTCAATTTTTAAAATAATGGACAGTGGATTCAGCAAAGTGTTTTTTAACACTTAAGACATCTGTCACTTTTGACATTTATCACTTTTGACACCTGTCACTCTTGGAATATGTCAATTTTGACATCTGTCACTTTTAACATCTGTCACTGTTGGCATCTGTCACTGTTGACATCTGTCACTCTTGGCATCTGATAGACTTTTCTTGTTTTGTAGGCCAAATTTAATTGCTATTAATAAATTTAGATGAATTTAAAGGGTGTACATAGTACCTACTCGATTCACGTACCATGCTTAATGAAATGAATACTTCGTGCTCGCAGTCCAAAAACACGATGTTTCTTAATGTCCCCTTACTTATTAAGTTAGATGGAAAACGGCGTTTGTATTGCCTATTCGATGGATTCAAGTGTTAACAACACAAAATAAATGCTGGTGTGCCCCAGGGCTCTATTCTGTCTCTGAAACTCTTTCTCATTTTTATTAATGATCTCCAGTCTGAAACTTCTAATTTACTTTCCTGCTTTGCTGATGGTAGTACCCTCAACTTTTTATATTCGTTTTAAAATTCACAACCCTTCTCTTCGGATGTGGATTTCTAACGGCTCACTAAATTCTGGGGAATCAAAAATTCAATGCTTCTTACCGTCGTTAAATCGTTTGTCACAAACTAATGAGTGGCACTTGCATCAAGGCTACGGAAAACCTTGGAATTCTCTGTATGAATATCTTCAACCACCTCTTGTATCGGGTGATTTTTTAAGAGCTTGAGAACTTTTTTTTTAAAAAAAAACGCATAACATTTGCAAAATCTCATCGATTCTTTATTTGAAACGTTAGATTGGTCCATGACATTTACTTTGAAGATAATTTCATTTAAATGTTGACCGCGGCTGCGTCTTAGGTGGTCCATTCGGAAAGTCCAATTTTGGGTAACTTTTTCGAGCATTTCGACCGGAATAGCCCGAATTTCTTCGGAAATGTTGTCTTCCAAAGCTGGAATAGTTGCTGGCTTATTTGTGTAGACTTTAGACTTGACGTAGCCCCACAAAAAATAGTCTAAAAGCGTCAAATCGCATGATCTTGGTGGCCAACTTACCGGTCCATTCCTTGAGATGAATTGTTCTCCGAAGTTTTCCCTCAAAATGGCCATAGAATCGCGAGCTGTGTGGCATGTAGCGCCATCTTGTTGAAACCACATGTCAACCAAGTTCAGTTCTTCCATTTTTGGCAACAAAAAGTTTGTTAACATTGAACGATAGCGATCGCCATTCACCGTAACGTTGCGTCCAACAGCATCTTTGAAAAAATACGGTCCAATGATTCCACCAGCGTACAAACCACACCAAACAGTGCATTTTTCGGGATGCATGGGCAGTTCTTGAACGGCTTCTGGTTGCTCTTCACTCCAAATGCGGCAATTTTGCTTATTTACGTAGCCATTCAACCAGAAAAGATCCTCATCGCTGAACAAAATTTGTCGATAAACACATTTCGAACCGAACACTGATTTTGGTAATAAAATTCAATGATTTGCAAGCGTTGCTCGTTAGTAAGTCTATTCATGATAAAATGTCAAAGCATACTGAGCATCTTTCTATTTGACACCATGTCTGAAATCCCGCGTGATCTGTCAAATACTAATGCATGAAAATCCTAACCTCAAAAAAATCACCCATTAGAAGGATCACAAACGCGATGTCACCAAAAATGCAGCAAGATATTTGAGTTTCCTAAAGCGATGCAAGAAGTTTGTCTCCCCCTACAGAGCGTCGAAAATATAGTCTTTAATTTGTAACTTTTAAGTCTCTTTTAAATACGTTCTTTGTAAAACGGTATTTAGTCAATGAATGATTTCACACTATACATCAAATTAATAGTTATAAATTAAGCTTAGTATTGGTACCAAAAAAAAAAGATATCAAGATATTTAAGATATCTCCTATTAAATATCATTAAAAAAAAACAGAACTATTTAAAAACTATGTATTCGACAATATAATAAATGTGTTTAAATTATAGAGGTACTGCCGAAAAGATATTTTTGTAACCTTTTATTTGATCGTTTAGGTTTGTTTCCATTCAACTTTTTGTTCGATTATCTCAGGGTTTATCAAACCATTTTTGAAAATATTTTGCAATTTTATTAACCTAAGTCGAATCTTTTATTTGATATTCATCACACTTTTCTACACTCTAAATGCAAGATCTTCTATACTTTTTACTTATAACAAAACTTTGTCAATTCTCTTGGCTATATTAGCAGTCATAGTTTCTGCACAAAACCTTTATAAAATTATAAAACTCTCTTAGTCAGATAAAAATAATGAATATCTTATATCTGATAGATGAGTATCAAACTCTTGCTAAAATATTGATTTTTTTTTTTAAACTCTTAATGCTAGAATTTTTGATAAGTTATGAAAATCCCACGATACATTATTAAATTTGGATTTTGTTCAAACATTCTTGAGGAACATTTACCCCCCGTCCGTCGTCGTCAAACTTGCAGGATGATGTTGTTGAAAAGTTCTTTGTTGTTTTGTTTTTTGTGTTTTTGATCTAAAACAAATAATTCCCTGCATTAAAAATCCATAATTTATTTCATAACTTTTTTCAAAGTTTTTCATTCCGTCGTCGCGTGCGTCTCTCTTTCGAAATTCATTCCTTTAGTCTGCAAATAAGTCATTGTTGAAGTGATGAAAAATACTCCCTTTTAGCTCCTTTACCTAGCTTAGCTACAATATTTATTATGAACAAACAAAAAACAACAATGATTTATTGAATTTGGACGAACGATGAACTTACTTATCAGGACATCAGATTTTGCTACCCGTTCAAAGTTGCCGGCAAAAGTTTTCAAATTATAAAATAGAAATATGTGCTGCAACCTACATTTGAAAGTGGGTAACTTTTAGAGATAAAACTCGCCATAGCCATCGCCATTGCCATCGCCATCACCAGCGCCAGTGAGGTGTTTACTTTGTTTTTCTTGAAACTTTAAAATGCAGAAGTTGAAATATATATTGTCAGTATGGGTAATGGGTATTCTCGTGCTGACTGACGACTGATGGTGGCGCTCCACTGTCGGTAGTCGGTGGCGGTGGTGATGTGTACCATATGCTCTTATAAGCCTGGTTCTTCAGAGCTCTCATTGGTAAATAAAGGTTGTTATTCTTACGCTTTGCATTTCCATTCTCTCGTAAAAGCTAGGCGCCTATATGTTCTCGTATGTTTGATGTGCCATTGTGCTTCTGCTTATGTGTAAAATATATGTACAAGTTGGTTCGTTTTGTTGAGGAGGTTTATCCTTGCTTCCTGAAAATTTCACAGAATTGGACACGAAAACGAATGGATATACGGAAACGGATCTCTGCCTGAGTGGAGCCATAAAAACTCTTGACTGGAATAAAATTTTGGGTTTTTGTTTCCTTTTATATTCGGTTTCATACATTTTCAGCATATAGTGGTTCCGGCTTGGTTTGGTTTGTCTGCAGCCGACCTTGGAAACAAATAATAATGTTCTTAGTTTTAGTGGATGTTTTTTTTTTTGTTAAGTTTGGTATGGGAAAAGTAGTTTCAAGACTTGTGCTGTATATCTGAGTTATGAGGCAAAAAAGTTTCCTCTAAGAAACCGTTAATGTTTGAACTATTGTTATTTTGTAAACCAACCTACGAGGTAGGAAGTAGGAGTATGTGTGATTTCTCAAGAAAATAAAATTTAAAAAAAGGAAACAAAAATGTCTTAAAACTATGTATGAACTAAAAAATAACAAGAAATGCCAAGAATTCAAGGAAGTTCTTTCCTTTTACCTTGAAATGAAAGAGTTTTCGTATAAAAAAAAACTATTATGTTCTCAGAGTAAAATAAACTTCTTTGGAATTTTAGAGATTTTTTGGTATTTGAAAAAAAAAAATTGTAATGTTGTGAATTACAACGGAAACTGAGTACATAAATGAAGGTTTAATTAAAGTTTAGTATCTAATACACCTTAACTATTCTACGTTACGTATATCGAAGAATCATATGACCATTAAGTTGATGCAGTTGTTTGGGGTGAATCAAAATTTGGTATTTAGAAACTACTGCCTCTTATGGTCATGTGTTATAAATGCAACCTCTTTGGTTCTCTAAATTAATGTTGGTCTACAAACGAAGTGAACTTTAGAATTTAAATAGTGTTATGTATTTAAAAAAAATGTTTTACACATATTGAACATCGGGTGTTTTTTTTTTTTGATTTAATAGCTCACAAATTTCATGCCATTTAATGATTACAAAAATTTATTTACATATGGTTTCTGCACCTGTGCCTGCATTTTATGAACGCCAACGCCAAGTCACTACTTTTAGGACAGGATGTTTTATTTCGTCAATAGTGCATGAAACATTGGCTTCTAAATAACCAATTATTGCTGGTCTAATAGATTTGAAAGTTATATCTATTGGAAGTAATATAACTCTTACGGAAATATTATTGAGTTTCTCTCAAACCAGTTTTACGACAAAACTAGATTTAAAATCTTTCGAGTTTTTATTATTTTTGATAAACTAGCTGACTCTGGCAAACTTGTATTTTCGAAATCTCTTAAAATCAAATGGTAAATCCATTGAAATCATTTGTATACGCGGAATCAAGCCATAGTTCGCCATTCATTTAACAGTCACTCTTGTTTCACTGCATAGTGCAAGTTGATTAATGTTGCGCAGCATGATGACAACTGTTCCTAATTTTAACTGCAAGCTGTGAGGTGAGGTAATCCAGGCAATTCCAGTTTATTTAAAAACTCCGTGGAATAGTTGGCAACGTTTTCCTAGTTCATAACGGTGTGGACTGATATAAAGGAAACCAAACATCTCGGAAGATAATTCTGAATGGTCGCATTGAGATCATCAATGTTCTTAATTTTCGCCACCAAAATTGCTCATTTTATTATTTAAAATGTCTAACAACTGCTTCTCACATCTGCGGTTTCAACTTGTTTCAAAAGTTCCATAGCATATTAGTTGTTAATTGACCGCCATAAATATGATAAGTTTAGGCATATGTTTAGTTCATCACCAACAGTTGATCAGGGATAACTGGAAGAGTCTAACGAAAATCACCTGATATCAGAATCATGGCTCCACTAAAAATATTTAGATTGTCACGAAGATCTTTTAATGTTCTGTCCAGTGCCTCCAGTGACCTCTTATGGGCCATTGTGCATTTATCCCAAATAATCGATTTGTATACCTGTAGGATTTTGGCCATTGCACTATTTTTGGTGATGTACAAAATTGGTATTTTATTGATTTTCATGTTAAGTGGTAATTTCAAGGCAGATCCTCACCAAAAGTAACGAAATAAATGACACCAGATCCACAGACTTTTAAATCTTCTCTGGGCTTTCACAAATAATTGAAGACCAAAATTAGTCAAATCGGTCCAGCCGTTCTCGAGTTTTAGCCAGACTAACGAACAGCAATTCATTTTTATATATTAATATATAAAACAAATTTCTAAAAAACTTTTAACTCAAAACCAATTAAAACTATTCAACGACTACTTCTTTCCACCTTATGACAATAATGCGTATTTTTACTTAATATTCTTACTTCATTAAAAATATGAACATTTTCAAAACTAGTGTGGTCACACTATTTTTTTTTTTATTTCTGTTGCTTTTCCAAACACAAGAATTCCTGAAATTCTGGAAGATTTTTCGGGAGCTTTATTATATGTAAATCCCAACAGTCCGTTGAGAACTAGGGCCTAGTGACTTACAACTGTCAGGGATGAAGGGGACCTACAGTTTTAAGCCGAATCTGAACGGCTAATTTAAGAAAGCACTTTTTATGATAAGAATTACTCTTGGGTAATTTGTCAATTCCTCGCAAGATGGCACATGCAGTTATTGAACCCAAGACCTCTGGCATGACAGTCCAACGCACCATCATGCCACGGGTACTACTGTATTCATTTATTAAATCTCTTAAATATTTATTTTCTAAGAAGAAATATTGGAGGCAGACAATTATTTTATATTCCTTGTATTAATATTGATAGATGTGTGTATAAAAAAATAAATTTCATTAGATCCAGAAAACTGTTTTTAATAAAAGTGCAACATTACCTAAAAAGTGAACTTTTCTGGGTTACGATCCACAAAGAAAAGATGTATGTATCTAGGATACTACGACGTGTTTCTGTTGACAATTTTCGGAAAATCGATTTTTTAAACTTTAAATGATTCCCGTGGACCTGCAAAAATTTTGTCACTGAAGCGTTTTCGAATTTTTAAACTATCTAAATTACTCATAATTTTTTCCTATTCAAAACTCAAAAGCATTAATCACAATTTTCATCCGATTGACTAGAAATTTTAAATAAAGGGTGATTTTTTAAAAGCTATAGGAAAGTTTTTCAAAAAAAAACACATACAAATGTTGACCTTGACTGCGCCTCAAATGGTCCATCCGCTTATTCCAATTATGGCATACTCTTTCCAGCATTTCGGCCGGTATATCACAAATAAATGCTTCAATGTTGTCTTCCAATGCGTCAATTGAAGCGGACTTGTCTGTATAGACATGAGCTTTAACATAGCCCCACAAAAAATAGTCTAAAGGCGTTAAATGGCACGATTTAGGCGGCCAATTGACCGGTCCCGAACGTGAAATAAAATGTTCACCGAACTCGCCTCTCAATAAGTCCATTGTTGCGCGTCTGTGTAGCATGTAGCACCGTCTTGTTGGAAACACATGTCATGCAAGTCAAGCTCTTGCATTTAACGCAAAAAAAGTTGGATATCATCTCACGGTAGCGCTCATCATTCAGAGTTACTTTACGATTTGCATCATCTTTGAAGAAGTACGGTCCAATGATGCCACCAGCCCATAAACCGCACCAAACTGTGACTTTTTGTGGATGCATTGGTAGCTCTTGCAATGCTTCTGGTTGATATTCACTCCAAAATCGACAATTCTGCTTATTTACGTACCCATTGAGACAAAAATGAGCTTCGTCGCTGAACACAATTTTTCGGTAAAAAAAGTGGATCTTCGGCCAACTTTCCAAGAGCCCATTCACCAAAAATTTTGCGTTGCAGTAGGTCGTTCGGTTTCAATTCTTGCACCAGCTGTATTTTGAAAGGCATCACACCTAAATCTTTCCGCAAAATTGTCCATGTTGTTGAGTAATAGAGGCCCAATTGCTGCGTACCTCGACGAATCGATAATTGATGGTCATCATTAACACTGGCCGATACAGCTGCGATATTTTCATCAGTTCGCACTTTACGTAAGCGTGTTGTACGTAAGACGATTCATGGTTAAATTATAGACCAAACTGAAGATGTTTGACAGTGAAACAAAACACGAAACGTGCGTCAGCTGTTTAAACCCAGTGTTGCCAAAAACATAATAGCTAAAAAATCACCCTTTACTTTTCCAACCCAATTATTAAGTCTGGTTTTTGCACTTATGTATTTATGTTACAAATTTGACAGCGTTTAATATAATTAGATGACTGCTTATGAAAATTATACTTAAAATTTTCAAAATCAATAATTCTTTTCGGAATGTCTTTTTTTATTGATGATTTTATTTCTAATTCAACACAAAATTTAAAATTTTACAACCTTGTTTTTATTGTCCAATTAAAATGGAGTTTATTCAAGAGAATTGCATATTTATTTGTCAATCAAAATATGTATTTGAATAGATAAACTTAACATAATGAACGTGGTTTATTGTCAAAATTGCAATAATATTGCATTTATAAAATTTTCAAATCCAATCAAATTTAGATAACCTCAATTTGTATAAACATAATGGAAATATATTCAATGTTGATAAACGAACACAGATAAAAAAATTAGCCTTAATTTTATTTTAGAGCAAATTTATTTAATGGATAGAGTTTATGCCATTTAGTAAAGTGATGATGTTTAATTGAAATACCACAGGAAAATAGAATAGTTGAAATTTTCATTAAATTTTAAATTAATAATGTTGGTGTTTTTTTTTTGATTAGCCAGAAATAAAATGAACATAAATCTAAACCAAAATATGAACCAAAAATTTAGTTCTTCGTGTTTTTTAGTGTTACAAAATCGATTTTTTAAAAACCTACCTACATACAAAAAAAAATATAAAACACAAAAAATTCCCTGAAGCTAAAATAAACATATACGTATTTGTATTTACTCTTTCTTCATACAAAAATGTCGAAGCTTTTAGTCAACACGCTGTATACCATATTAAATATGTACATACGTACATCTCATGTGTAATTTGAAGTCTTTTAATGGTAATTCACCTCATTACATCAGCTTAATAGTATTTTGTAAATGGAATTCAAAAAAACAAAAGCAAAAAAACAACGAAAAATAAACAAAGTTATAAGATTAATAGCCTTAAGCCATACAAAATAAATACTTCATTTATACCTTTACATATTTCGGCTTAATGGACTCAATATCCATACAACAAAAATAAAAATTACGTTCCATCGAAAAATGCTTAACATTTACTTTAACAAAACTTCTCAGACACCTTTACTGATGGCTTCAATATATGTATATTGTATATATCAGTAATTGAAGGATATTCGAGTGGTGAGATTTTTATAACAGACAATCATAAATTTTATATAAAATAAAACAAAGCAATATCAAACTGAAATCAGAAACATGGAATTTTATTTTTGAAATTATTGAAAATAACAACAAAACGTAAAGGAAAACTTAAAGTAACTTTAAAGTTATTCCATCGCACTTTATACAAAGGATTATGTAAAGTATACTCGTACTCGTATATTATTTCCTATGCCCAAAGGATTCCTTTCCCTTAAATTGAAGCCTTAACTTTTGACTTCGTTCTTTCTCGTAGCACTACAAGTTTCTAACAAAGGAACGACCAAACATTACGCCTTTGGGGTGTAACACAAGTAATCCTTAGAATTTTGAATAAGAATATAATAAACTTCCCAACCACCAAACGGCTTGTTAACCATTTCTCCGAGGCGAAAAAAGTCGTTGTGTGTCTTATTTTTCTCACCACCTCTAAATCAGCTCTTAAACTTTTGTTGGTTTACTTTTGCATTTACTTTTACTTGAGAGGAACCTAATGGAGCAGCGTGTTGGAGCTACAGGATCATGATACATTGAACAGGATACAAAGTCAAGTTGTTCTATACGATTCAGTATACCTACAGTGTGTACTTTTATTTTGATAAATGTGAAAAGGATAATATGCAAAGAGTTTTGACAAAGTAGTTTCCCTTGGTTTAGACTATTGTAGGGCTGGGATAAAGGGGACACAAAATTCTGTTGCGTTTGTTAAATCGAACTTGAATTTTATATTTTAAAAGTCTTACGTCATAAATGTGATTTTAAGTACGAACAACCTCGAGACTCTACAGGAATCTCCATAAAGAAGTTTACAGTATATTTATCACGAACAATTTTCCAATGTTTTCTATTATTCACAAGATATCGAAAACCGAACATCAATTTTTACCAATTTTGCGTAATATTTTTTGTAGATTTTAATTTTTTATGAAAAAACTGACTGTTAGATTTTTATAAAAAAAAAATACTGAATATTGAAAACAATAATTTTTATAAAATAAAATTAATTTGAAGCCTATATCTTAAATTTGTGAAAAGATATTTGAGTCGAAAGTAAGTTTTTACCAACTTTTGTTATTTTTTTTTTGGTTTTTAATTTTTGTAAGAAAAACTGTCAATTCGATTTTTCTCAAAATTTTATCGAATGTTGAAAACAATATTTCTTATAAGATAAAATAAGTTTGAAGCTATAATCTCAAATTTTTCAAGGGTTTTTGAGTCGAAATCCAATTTTTACCAACTTTCAGAAATGTTTTTTTTAGGATTTTATTTTTTATAAAAAAAACTGTCTATTCGATTTTTCTCAAAATTGTATGTTTTTGATTTTTTTAAATTTTACATTTTTTTCGTTATTTTTAATTATTTTGGAGATAAAATATTCGAGGTAACAAATTTTTTTTTAGGTTTTTGATTTATAAAAAAACCGTTAATTGGATTTTTTTTTCAAAAATATACTTGTTTGGTATCACGTTACAATATATAATATAACATTTAATTCAAGCGTTATTGGTTCGTGAGAAATTTAGGGTTAACCAACATTTTCACCTTTTTTTTAAACTGCTATGTTAAAAAAAAAACACCCACGCAATTTTCTTGAGAGCCCTTTCTGCATCTTTCTGCATTATTATCTGTATAACAAAATTTATTTGAAGTCGATATCTCTTCTGGTTCTGGAGCTATGGACGACGAAAAAACGTTGCGACGTACGGACGTACGAACGTACGAAGCTATAAGCCTTATCTTTAGAGCATGAATTAAAGTCTAGAAACATAACTTTATCGCCCATCGTGCTGATCTACCATCAATCTGAACTTTATGTAACAGAAGGGAATAGGAAGATGTGCATCACTTCATTGCGTTATGTCCAATATTACAAGAAATCTGTAGACAGACGTGGATTCCAGTGCAGATATGGTAACAAATTTAATTCTTTGTGGAATGAGAAATTTTATCCCGAATAGGGTGAAATCTATCAAACCCAAAGAGTACTCATGGTTTGATTCGAGCTGTAAAGAGGTTATTAGGTTCAGAGATGTAAGTTTCCGTTGTTATAAAGCCAACCCGACTGAGGAAAACCGGAATAAGTTCAAACAAGCTAGAAAGACCTGTAATGGTCATATTCGACGAACCAAATTTTTGCATGACCAGAAATTAAGGCAAAAAATACTACAATGTCCCAAAGGTAGTAAAAATTTCTGGTCATTTGTAAAAAACGTACGAAACACCACGTCATCCTCGGTTCCAACGCTCGTCCACAATGACACTCCCTATGTAAGCTCGATTGATAAAGCCAATTTGCTTGCAGCACAGTTTGCTGTTAATTCGACGCTACCGGAAAGTGTCATGAGTCCTCCTGTTCTTGAGAGCGTAAACGATTCTATGGGACGAATCTTCTTTCGCACTCGTGCAGTCGAAAGAGTACTAAAAGACCTTGACATACACAAATCCGCTGGCCCGGATAGTATTCCCCCTATTGTTCTGAAGAGGTGTTCTTCAACGCTGGCAAAACCACTGCGTAAGCTTTTCCATCTGTCCTACTCTACAGGTCTCTTCCCGAGTGGATGGAAAACTGCATTTGTTCAGCCTGTCCCTAAAAAAGGCGAATCCTCCTCCCCCTCAAACTATCGTCCAATTGCACTTACGTCCCTTCTTTCCAAGGTCATGGAAACGCTGATTAATTATCAGCTTAAGAAATATCTTGAAGAACGGAAGCTTCTTAATGACCGACAGTATGGCTTTCGTAGCAATAGGTCCACTGGTGATCCCATGGTTTATCTCACCAAACAGTGGAACAAATCTTTACATCGTCTCGGAGAAAGTTTTGCACGAAGCTCTCTTATCGAAAATGCGTGCTTTTGGTATTGATGAATCTCTTCTTCGATGGATTAGAAACTACCTTTCTAACTGTTCAATACAAGTGGTGTTGGATGGTTTCAAATCTGAAACTCATAAAATAAATGCTGGTGTCCCCCAGGGCTCCGTTTTGTCTCCGACTCTCTTCCTTTTATTCATAAATGATCTCTTGTCTGTCACTTCTAATCCATTAAACTGTTTCGCCGACGACAGTACCCTCAGCTTTTCATACTCGTTTTTAGATTCACATCCTTGTCCTTCGGATGTGGAACTTCAACGGCAGCGTATGATAAGCTCATTAAATTCTGATCTTGACAGCATTGTCCAATGGGGAATCAAAAACCGTGTAGAATTTAATGCTTCGAAAACTCAATGCTGTCTCCTGTCGTTAAAGCGTAACATACGCCCGATGCCGCTATCTATGAGTGGCACTTGCATCCAGGAAACTAATCAACTGTCAGTACTCGGTATGTGTATCACAGATCACCTTTTATGGAATGATCACATATTCGACATCGCCAAAAATGCTGCTAGGTGCTTAGGATTTCTCCGACGATGCAAGACATTTTTCACCCCTTCTGATCTGGCTGTAATTTACAAAGCCTTCATCCGTCCAAAGCTTGAATATAATTCGCATATCTGGGCAGGAGCCCCTAAAACAAGTTTAAATCTCTTGGATAGAATTCAAAAAAGGGCTTTAAAAATGATAGGCGACAGAACTATAATCGAAACATTTACATCACTAGAACACCGCCGCAATGTTTCATGCCTTTCGTTGTTTTATCGATATTTTTACAAACAATGTTCTGTTGAATTAGCCAGTTGCATTCCACCCCTTAAACTATTCAGCCGTAATACTCGCACTTCTAGGAATGCTCATCAGTTTACCCTTGAGCTCAATTTTGGGCGTACTGTCAAGTATAGAGATTCTTTCTTAAATCGCACATCGAGAATGTGGAATGCTTTGGCCAACTCTGTTTTTCCCTCCCATTTTGATGTTCAGAACTTTAAGACCAATGTGCACCGGTATCTCCTTTTAAATCCTTCTCTATTTTCCTAACGCTCGCACTGTGTTTAAATATAAACATATAAAGGGTACTAATAACCCCTTGAGTGCTTGTGAATTATAAAAAAAAAAAAAAAAAAAAAAAAAACATTTTGATAAAAGCTCGCTTTCTGCACACAAACTTTAAATTGAGTGGTTGGATGGTCTACCCCATATAACTTTTGTAAACATACCTTAAATATCCGAAATAGTTTCTTAACGTAATGCATTAGGCTACAAGTTACTGTAGTTTAAAACTTTTTTATTTTTATGTTTTAAATTGTACTAAAATTATTGACTTTCAATGTTTCAAATCATTTTCAAATTGGAGCTTATGAAATTCTAAAATTGCTTGGAGTTTAATTTGAGGTCTTTTTCGATAGAAAACAAGAAATTTTGATATATCCTTTCATGTAAGCGAATTAAAGATCTTCATGCAGATTAGATTTGTAAAAGCAAACCTAAAATAAAAACCGTTTACAAATCAAATAAGGGTAATTTTAATAAGTACGATTTAGTATAAGTCAATACCAACCATAATAAAATCCAATTCGTTTGAAAATAGTTATAAGTTACAATAAGTAATATTTTTTCGTACCCCTTCTATTTAAACTTAGAATGTTCTCCAGATCCTAAATGGATTGATGTAGGACATTAATACCACATGCAGGTTAAGTGTGTATTCATGGTTGATATATTTTATCAAGTTTTCTTAATTGGTAAAAATCATTTACTAAGTAAATGCTAAAATGATAAAAACTACAGTAAAACTAGATCAATTTCGTATTCGTACGCTTAGTTCTAAGTAGCCAAGCAGACTTAATTTCCCTTGCATTTTCAATCCAATGTATTTTGTCAATTCATGTGCTTATTCTTAAAGTATTCTGAAGTTATTTAAAATTTGTAAAAACGTTTTGGACAATTTGTCTCAGAATTTAACAACAATGGGAAGAAAAGCAAGTGAAACCTCTAAAGAACTTCGAGAACTCATCGTAAAATACCACCAAGAAGGCAAATCTTATAAACAGATTTCATCTTTAGTTAATCGACCAAAATCAATGGTTCAAAGTATTATTAACAGGTTTGTAAACGAAAAAAGGATTGAAAACTTGCCTCGCAATACGACAAGACGTATTTTCAACATGCAAGGCAAGAGGATAATTGTGCGTGAAATAAATAAAAATCGAAAGATAAGTGCACTTAAATTGGCAAAGAATTTTCGCCAATGCCTGGAAGAACAATTTTGTACTGAAACATTGCGGAATTGTATTCGGGAACATAGTTTCAACGGAAGAGTATCGCGCAAAAAAATATTTATTAGTCATGCCAACAGACTTAAACGGCTTGAATTAGCCAAATAATACCAAGCAAAATACTTTAACTTCTGGAGAACGATTATTTTCACAGATGAGTCAAAGTTCAATATACATGGCTCGGATGGCAGAGAAATGGTTTGGCGTAAGCCGAATACTGAATACCTTCCGCAAAACACTCGAGGAACCTTTAAACATGGTGGTGGGTCGGTGATGGTGTGGGGTTGTTTTTAAGCAGCTGGAGTTTGGAAACCGCACATAATTGAAGGAATTATGGATAACAAGATCTACATCGATATCGTGAAGACAAATTTTAAAGATAGTGCTGCACAAATGGGTCTAGAAAACAACTTTACTTTTTATTAGAATAACGACTTAAAGCATAAGGCGAATGCAACCCGAATGTGGCTTCTCCTTACTTCCAAAAAAGTTTTGGAAACCCCCCAACAATCACCAGACATTCATCCGATAGAGAATTTATGGGACAAACTGGACCCCAGAATCCGCATATACACCATTAAGAACAAAAACGACCTTAAAGAGAAAATTCTCTTAGTGTGGACACAATTAACACTGAAAAAAACTAAAAAATCGGTAAGGTCAATGCCAAGACGATTGAAAGCTGTAATTGCTTCCAAAGGTTATGCCACAAAATATTAAAGCCACATTTTTTGACTGATTAAAACAGGGTACGAATACGAAATTGACCCAGGGGTGGAATCGGCTAAGGTGATTTTTGATTGTTGACAGTCAAAATAATCGAATTTGATCTGTGTAAGGTGATAATCAAATTGATACCTAAAAAGGTGTCACTAGAAAAATTTGATAGTCATTTTCCTACAAATATGTCGTTTCTGAATAGAGCTACCAGACGCTTACAAAAAACGAATGAATAATTTTTTCAGTTACCCTTTTTAGGTACAAAAACACATTCTTGTGACCGACAAAGCTTACGTAATTCGAAAAAACACAAGAGAAATAAGAATGTTATTCAAACACAGCCAATTTGATACTTTTATTTAGATATTTTATAGGAATCATTTTAAAATTTCACCATAGCAACAATGAATTGTGACAATTATAATCAGAAATTGTTCAATCGAATTGAATTGAGTTGAATCATTTTACACAGACGGTATGAAAATGATAGTCAAATTTGACTATCAAAAATATGATAGTCAATTATCAGCTTAGCCGATTCCACCCCAGTATTACTGCAGTTTTTTCTTTTCTTTACATTTTTCAAGAAAAATTAATTGTACCAACTATAAAAATTCTATAAAATATATCAACCATGAACTTACTTAAATTGCACTTTGTTATTACTTTTGTATCTGCAGTTTATTTTGGATGAGGAAAACATTCAAACTTTTTATTGAAGGGGTACGAATATGAAATTGATACACTGTACATACATACATAAATACAAATAGTGATCGGTAGGGCAACCAAACATATGTTCGAACATATTTTTTGTTAACATCACTATTAACACGAGACTGTGATAGAAATGCGTTTCATTGAAATCTTCGTTTTTTAAACGTCATCTGTTAGGGCATATTTTTGCATATTTCACTGAAAATGCATATTTTTGGATTTTTGCTTTTAAAAGGTATATTATTGCATATTTTTCCTTTTTTTTGTTAAGGGAAGCAATTGAAAACAAAGCATTAATAAGAACAAAAAGACGAAACAAAAAATCAGAAAAAAAAATTAAAGCTCCATCCAGAGTGAAAACTTTTAGAGTAGAACCTGGACTGGAACTTCCTACACAACCAATCATAACGCGATGGGGGACTACTACGCCAAGCAATTTGAAAAGATTGTTTAGATTTTTGATGCTTTAGACAACGAGGAAGCTGCATCAGGAAAAATTTCTAAAGATCTTCTTAAAAAAACAGAATTCAAAGCCGACTTAATTTTTTTAGCATCAAGCTATGGGTTTCAAGTAACATCAATTTCAAAACTTGAAAAACGCTACGATCACTTCTGCTGACGTTGAACGGAGCTTTTCCATTTATAAAAGTGTTTTTCGATCAAACAGACAAAGCTCAATTTTCAAAAATTTGAGTGAAATGTTAGTTATTTACTGCAACAAAAATTTGCAATAAATTTTCTTACTGATCCCTGACATTAAAGAAAATTCTTTTATTCAAAAATGAATCTGCTTTGTTAACTTTGTTTTTTTTTTTCTTTCTTAAATAATATACGTGTGCGAAGTTGAACTATTCGCCATTAAACAAATTTGTTTGATGTTTTATTAATCTTCAAAAAGTTGGAGTGAAGAAGAGTTTTGATTTTTCTTTTTTTGATTGGTATTGTTCTTATTAATTAATTTCCTTAAGCAAATAACGCTTCTTATAAACATCTTTTACATTTATTGAGCATATTTTGAGGGCATATATTTGATTTTTAAGGGTATATTATAAGCGCTTAAAACTAGTTTTTTAGGACATATTTTTGGTTGCCCTAGTGATCGGAAATGCAAAATCAACTTTGTAATATTCAATCTATAAGATATTATATTCTGTGTATCTCCGCAACCATTAATTTCCAAAAGAAAAATGGTAATGTAATATTTATAGAAAGATGTTGAATTTTTTAGCAAATGAAATCATGTTTTAGACTTTGTGGAGTAAAAACTATGACTATGAAGAAAAAATGCTAAGGAATGTAAAAATAAAACGACAAAAGCAGATTCCATTATAAATTTCGATCATTAGATTTGATATAATTACAATTTTTTCAAAGTAAATGCAGCGAAACCTTGTTCTTTTTTAAATCTCTTACAATTTGGACAGCTGTCACTTTTGACGATGTCCTTTTTTTTTACAGTTGACCTACTGAGACAGGAGATTTAAATCTAATTTTACATTTGTACACACTTTAAAAATGTATATAAAGTAGTTTTAGGCTTTCTAAGAATAAAAAAAAGATAACTTTCGTACACTGGGGCGTATACGCACTTTTTTTAAGTATAAAATATTATGTCCATATTTAACCCGACTAAAAAGTAAGCAAACCGTGAACGGGCCAGCTAGTCAATTTTAAAAAAAGAAAGAAAACTATTAGAACGTACAAGTAAAATTTAAGCTAGTTCCTTAAACCCTGTTAGATCTTACTATAACCTGGTATGTTTACTTTTAAACTGCCAAAGGATATGAAATTAATTCAAATATTGATCTTCCTACATAACAAGACCTTTGAGACAATGAATTCAATGAATGTTTATGCGAGTATATAATATAAATGTCATGGTTGTTGTTGTTTGAATGTAGCCAATTTTCCATCAACCCATGCTTTACGAAACATCTAAATGATTGCTCTCCTGACGCCAAAGTTTATATTTTCACACTAGGGGCATACATAGAATAACATAACTCTGCCAAATACACCTCATATACATACATCTATATATACATTATGTATCTTCATATATTTTAAGCTCAAGCCAACTAGTAAATATAACTTTCTGTACAAGGCAATATATAATATAGTTCAGTGCTCTTGTTTGTATTTTGGACATTCAGGGTTTGGTTAGCGGAACTTCATTTGTATTACCTCATAACGTCAAGTATATTAGGATAAACTATAAACATACGTACGTACGTATGTATAACGTATGTAATTAACATCGTATATTGCATGTTGTCAGAAAAATAGTTATCATAAAAATAGAGTTGTAGAAGAGGACTAATTCACATAATCCCTGAATGCTTCTAAATGTAAACGACTTTTATGGTCAGTTTGCACTTCAACCAAGTAGATTAACCTAAATAATGTGCTTATTCTATTTTTGAAATGTCAATGTCATTTGATAGATCAAATTTTCACTAGTAATGCTATAAAGCCACTCATTTAAAGTTTTTGATAAAAACCAATTTAGAACATCAGTGAAGTACATTTTTCAAAAAATATAGAAGAAAATTAAATCTTGAAAGTGGTGTTCTTCAGAATGTTTTATTCGTATACAAAACCTTGTCCTTAGGAAATAGCTCTAGGTAATTTCGTTTTTATAGACAGTTTTAGGAATAAGAATATATTCGAATAAATTAAAGCTAACTTCTTGCATATGTGTGTATATTTATTTGAACTAGAACATTATTATGTACATGTGACAAAGTGGGCAGGAACGAATTATAATTCATTCCAATTTATTCAAGCTCTATGACAAATTCATCATTGACATTTTTTGGTATTTACCAAAATTGTTCGCTCAATCAATAATTTTGTTTTTCTTTGCTTTGCCTCCATGGAAAAAGAATATCAAAATATCAAATAGAGACATTCCAGGGGCAGGCATACATGAGTTAGTTAGTAAGCGTTTCAGAATCAAAAGGAACAAAGGCTAATGTTAAAGTGATAAATGTGAAATATATTAAAAAAAGAAATAGTTTTCAGTAAACAATATAGTTTTTAAATTTAAATTATTATTAACTTCACATAGGAAGTTATTGTAATCGGTCTGATTTGTCGAATTGAAAATTCTGACATTTCTCGACGTTTCAAGGCCCAAATACAAGATTTTTAGAGAGAGATGTGCGTGCGTGTGTACGAACGTTCGACGTCCGTACGTCTGTACGTCCGTACGTTAGCGAAGTTTTTTTTCGTCGTCCATAGCTCAAGAACCAGTGAAGATATCGACTTGTGATTCATCCCAAGACACAACTCATCCTAGGACAACTCATCCCGGAAATGAAAAATACTTGTAAGCATACTTAACGAAAACAATTGTTTGTGTATTCAACTTGTTCGTTCAAAGCTTTTTCATTTGGATAGCTTTATTTTAATTTCATATTAGAAGAACCAGGATGGAAAATAAATTATCTGAAGATAAGAAAGAGGAAGAACATGTATATTTAAATTGTAAAGGGATTTGGTTGTGTAGTTAGGTAGGTGTCCAAAACGAATAAGGAATAGTTCATTGGCGTGCTCAGCTTTATGCAGATAGATAGATAAAGACATGTTTATGATGATAATGAAGGAATGTTATTGGTAGGTAGAAGTTACTTAATACAATCCAATCGCATTCCTTCCTTCTTACAAACATGGCGCAAACATGGAGTTATTATGTTCAGTTTATTTTTTTCGTTAAAGTTAAAAAAAAAAACAAGCATACGAACAGGTACAAGAAATTGCTATTTATGTGTTGTTTACAGTCAGGCTCTTGTGCGTTTTTAATTTTAGTTATGAAGTGACACGTAAGCAGTAGTTGTAGAGGTTGTACGTAATACAATATATAGGTGTACGTTGAAAAAGTGATTCTAATAGAAAATACCTATACTCTTTCTGGCCCGTTTCTTTAACTTGAACTAAGTATTTATTCTTTAATTTAGGCAAATTCAAGTAAAAGAATAAAATTTTAAAATCATGTATGATAGACAATTTAAAATAGATTGTTGATTAAATTCATCATATTCGTTAATCCGATACAGTGGCGATACACGGCCATCGTTGGTATTTACAATAATTATAGTTATAAAAATACATAAATATTTACCAAATGCATTAATTTCAATAAAAGATATAAGAATGTTATTAAAATGTTGTCAAAATAATGCGCTCTTTCGGGCTCATGCATAGGATTTGATTTGGTGAGATGGGAGGGGGATACATTTTTAAATTAATTTTGTATGTATAAAATTTTACAATTTTGTTCTAAAAATATTTTTGATATGCAGTTGCTTAGTGATTGTAAATATACGCTCTACATTTGAATTTCGTAAAAAAATGTTGACCCGTTTTTGAGATATATAATAATGAAAAAAAAAACAATATTTTTTTAAAAATCTAAAAAATAAAAAATTGCACCTTTGATAATCAAATATTGTTAAGGTAATATAAGAGCTTATTCAAACAAATTATTGAAATCGGTTCATAAGTTGCTGAGAAAATTAAAAAAAAAACAAAATAAAGGTTCTATGACCGGTACCTTTCCGGAGTAATACAAAAATATGTTTTTCTTATTTAAAGAAGCCAATTTAAAAAATAGAATTTTAGAGAAAATTAAAAAAAATCTATCGGTTTGTTTTCGAGAAAATTCGAATTTTCGTTTTTTGACCAAAAAATTGCATGGGGGCCACTGTTAGTTTTGATCTTAAAAAAAAAAAATGAAAAAAACGCCTAACGTGAATCTGCTCAAAACCTTAACTTCCAAGTTTGAACTCAATCGACCCAATGGTTTAGGCTGTAGGAGCGTGGACAGACAGACAAAACAGACCAGACGGAATCGCGGGATCCACTTTTTTCGACTTCTCTACCATCGTAATATCATCTTTGATTAAAATCTCGAGTTCAAAATTTTGCAAGAATGACAAATCGTCAGACGGGATGGGAAGTTATCAGTGTGGGTCGCATCCCAGCCTCTGTTTTTAGATACAAATTAAGTTAACAATTCAACTATTTTGACCATTACAAAACTATGCTTCCCCAAATCCACAACCAGACACAGTCAGAACACTATAATTATTTATTTTTCAAATATTCTTATAATTACACATTATACAAAATGGTTTTAGTTTTGTTGATTATTTCAAAATAATGTTTTAGTTTTTGTGTGGTTTTTGGGTCGGTTGTGAGGTGGAGCTTAAGTTAAATAAAACTTTTCAATGATTTAAGTCACAAAGTTTTACACTAAAACCACATTTTCAACTTTATTTTGTGTTTGAGTTTTATGAACAAAATACAATAACTATAGTAGTACAAGCCTCTGGTTGTTATGAAAAACAAATATGAGCTAGAGCAGCTCTAAGTCAACTTTGGAACTCATTGTTTTTGGACTCGCATCCATGCCTTAAAATTCATACATAATTCCTTTTAACTTGCAAACAAACTTTGTTTTTAAAGCTAATTTTACGAGAGACTATTTTGATTAGTCTATTCAGCATTCGTACATTGTCACCTTTTCATCTCTATGCGTGCCATGGCCGATTCGGAATCCAAATAAATGTTCTTTTTGTCCGTCCAAGAAGTCAATGCAAACAAGGCATCTCATTGTTCCCAGATTCAATATTCTTCCACCTGCGCGGTTTTGAATTTTGATCTATTTTACTTTTCTGATTGTGTGTCGAGAGTGTGTCGAGAGTGATGTGCTGAAGGTTAAGCATCTATTCCTTTAGCAATCTTGTTTTCCCAGTCAAAATCAGTACACTACACAATTCTTTCTTCGTTTTGCTTCTTGGTTCGAAGCGATACATAATCAAAAGAAGAATGAAACCATAAATATACACACAACGTGTTTTGAATTTTTAACGTACCTTATACAATTGTGTAAGAGTAAGATGAACGTCTGTGATATAACTGTGCAATTTAATACACACTTGAGTCCTGAAGGCAAATAATTTGCCAGAATCCCTTTCGATGTCTTCAAAAAGCCTTCAAAAGAAAATAAATACATATATACTAGTATACCTTCACCTTGTATATACTCTCTAAATGTTATGAATTCAAAAGACGATGCTATTGAAATTATTTTTACGTTGCTCACGATGATTTTTCTCGGGTTCTTGACTTTTCCAATTTTGTTAGCGCAAATCTCTGGAGGGTAGCTATAAACCTAGATGATAAAGAGCTGATGTGTATTGTTGTTAACACTTGATTATCAAAACTTTATCCTTGACTATGGAGTTCATTAAAATGAGAATTTATGAAAAGTCTCAGATATTTAAGTTTGTTTTTCTTTTTTTAAAAATGTGGTTTAATTGGTCTACTCTCAGGCAAGGAATTTCAACAAAATTGTTCTCATCTTAGGAGACTTGAAAAATGTATTCAATAAACTAAACGCTGAATATTAGATAGATATTAGATTTTTATATACATACATATGTTGCTATGAGATCAAAGCTAATTTATGTAATGCACTTTTTTCTCTTTTAAATTAATCTAACACTTATTCGTAAAATGATGTTAAAAAAAACTGTTCGATCGTATAATTATCCTAAAACTGATTTTGTTCAACTAAATAATTATTTTTCTGATATTGATTGGTTAAATGAATTTATGTTTCTTGATTTGAAAAATATGAAAAATCGCTTCATTGATATTGTATTAATAAGTTCTGAAAGATTCGTTCCTTGTTCGTTCAAAAACAAAACAACAGATTGGATTAACAAGCAACTTCGTGCTTTAAAAAGAAAGAAATGTAATGCATACGTGAAATGCAATAAATCTAAAAATCTATTGGATTATGATACTTTAGTAAAGATTTCGTAGTAATTAGTAAATTTCTATACAGAGCTTATCACAAATACCATGCTCTTCAGAGATGTTGAACCTTCGGATTTAGACTCCAGAGCTGAATTGTTGCCAAATATTTTAAATCGATTTACTCTTATTCAGGATTTAACAACAGTACAATTAACAACATAATAAGTAGGTTTGATATTGGCTCGATGCAATGAAGTAGTGCAGAAGTTAATTTTGCATTGAAATCACTGTAATCTAATTAAAGTTTCGGTCAAGACGACATTCATTCCGCAGTGTTACAATATTGTTGTGATTTCATCTGTATTCATTTACTTCACATATTTCACAAGTCTCCCCAAGAAGGTATTTTCATTGAAAAATGTAAACTTTCTTACTTATAAATCAGGTTCTAAAAATGAAGTAGAAAATTATGGGGGTATTTGTAAACTCTTTGCAATTCCCAAATTGTGTGATACTATTGTGAAGACTAAGCTTTTTACTTGCGACATATAGGAACTATATGGCAAGTTTTGCATTCGTGCAAAATTTTGTCTGTCTGTCCACGCTCCTACAGCCTAAACCATTGGGTAGATTGAGTTCAAACTTGGAAGTTAAGGTTTTGAGCAGATTCGCGTTAGGCATTTTTTTCATTTTTTTTTAAGATCAAAACTAACAGTGGCCCCCATACAATTTTTTTGGTCAAAAAACGATAATTCGAATTTTCTAAAAAACGAACCGATAGATTTTTTTTAAATTTTCTCTAAAATTTTATTTTTTAACTTGGCTTCTTTTAATAAGAAAAACATATTTTTGTATTGCTCAGGAAAGGTACCGGTCATAGAACCGTTTTTTTGTTTTTTAATTTTCTCAGTAACTTATGAACCGATTTCAATAATTTTTTTTTTGAACGAGCTCTTATACTGCCTTAACAATATTTGATTATCAAAAGTGCAATTTTTTTTTGATTGGATTTTTAAAAAAATATTGAATTTTTTTTTTTTCAAAATTCTATATCTCAAAAACGGGTCAACATTTTTTTACGAAATTCAAATGTGGAGTATATATTTATAATCACTAAACAACTGCATATCAAAAATATTTTTAGAACAAAATTGAAAAATTTTATATATAAAAAATTAATTTAAAAAAAAACCGCTCTAACGATTTTCGAAAAAAAAATTTGAAAAATCAATGGTTTTTCGATTTATAAAATGGCATTTAAATTTTTGAAGACAAACTTATTTTTCAGGTAAAATTTTGAATCTTAAATTAGTTTTTTTAAAATTATTTTAACTGTATTAAATGTAACCCCCTCCCAAAAAAAATTGAAAAATGGAGGTTTTTTCGACAAATCAAATGGCATTTATATCTTTGAAGACAAACTTATTTTACAGGTATATTTATAAATCTTATAACATAGGTACTTTTTTAAACAGACTCTTTGAATACAGGAGCAAGTTCGTGCGACCCAGTCGTGCATTTTATTTTCTTACAAGTGAATATTTAACTGAAGTACAGCATGGCTTTGTCTCCGGTCGATCGTCTGTTACAAATTTGACTTATTTCACTTCGTATGCCACTAATGCTTTGGAACACGAACTTCAAGTGAACGCAGGAAACACTGACTTTAGTAAAGCCTTTGATTCTGTGAACCACCAAACACTTTTAAAAAAACTTGAGATTTTTGTTTTTCATTCTTACTTTCTTCGTTGGTCATATTTGTCTTGTAGAACACAACTGGGGATATTTACTCAAAGAAATTCAGTGTGCATCAGGTATCCCCCAAGGAAGGCACCTGGGTCCGCTTCTTTTCATAATATTCGTTAATGATATTGTCTCGATCTTTAAGTACTGTGAATGCTTATCATATGCGGCGAACTAAAAATATTCTTAAAAGTTTCGTGTTTTGATGGTTGACACTGATTCCCTATCAAATTGGTGTCACATCAACAGTCTCAAGTTTATATCAAAAAGTGTGACGCGATCTCACATTTTGTTATTCAATTATGCAATTGAATAAGTGGTTTAGATAGGGTTTCAATTATTAAATACTTAGGAGTTATTCTTAAATCTCAACTTTTCTTTAAAAGTCATTTTAATTATTTCGTTCCTAGGCGAATTCTTTAGTATGTTTTATAAAACAAAATGGAAAAGATTTTTGAAATCCTTTCGTATTATTATCCTTGTTTACATCTCTTGCCACATCAATTTTTTAATACGGGGATGTTATTTGGAGTTCTAATTATAATGTTAATTCTCACCGGATTAAGACAATTCAACGACGATTCACGAAATATGTACATATATGTATGTATATCTAAAAAAAATAGGTTGGAACTTTAGTCCTAGTTATAAGGCTAGATGCCAATTACTTGGAATAAAGTCTTTAGAATCAAGAAGAAAAATTGTTAGAGACTTACTATGCTAAAATATCAAATGACCATCGCTTTTTGAAGTACATAATACCAATATATTATCCCTCTAGGTCCATGGAAACTGGAGCCTTGTTATTCCAAAGAACTCACAATATCACCAATCATGGCAGCAATGAAACTTTGTCAAGATCTGTTTTATATTTCAATTAATTAATTTTGTATCTATTAAAAAACAATTGAGGGGTTTCAATTAAACTGAATTTGAAAACTACGAAAATGAAGAAGCCCAAAAGTGTGAGATAAAGTTATTGTTCCTTGGTTATGCATTCTTGAGTGAACTATAACTTGAGTACTAGCTATAACAGATTCCACATAGTGTCACATTTTATGATGAAGCCCACATCTTCAGACTTCCCTACCGTTGTCGACAAATAATTTTATTTTCTATCAATTTAAAAAAAAAAATCTACTCGAAGCTAATAGTTGCCTAAATATAATGATTGGAGATTTTATATTTCCAGTTAAATATATAGAGTCCCTGAATATTTGTTGGATTAGGAATTAAATTGATATAAATATAAATTGAAAAAACTATCATGTGGGCATAATATTAAACAAAGATGATTGAAAAATAGAACTAGAGGCACTTGTAATTAATAAACATATATCTTTATTATTATGTAAATATAGAATTCACCATTTTAGAAACGATGTACGATAAACGTATAAATATTTATTGTGATCACAAATTTTATAAAATTCAATATCTAAAATAACTTTGATGTAAGTAATATTTTGAGTTTCTATTGTTTTATAATTAAGTACTCCAAATAAACTGGTCAAACATTTTGGAGATGTTTGATCTTTTCAAGATAAATATACAGCGTTTATTGGAATAGAAATAGAGAAAATGGGAAATTGGTATTGTTGTTCCACAAACAAGAACCAAAATATTCGAACGAACCAAGAATAAATATTGAATATCCCAAAGTACTTTTCCCAACGAACAATGTTCAGGCAATTAACTAAAACCAAAACAGTTCTCCTCGATAGTACAAATTCTATTTTATTTTCTGTAAAAATATATAACACACTAGAAAACTTAAACTCATAAACTTCGACTCACTCTTACAATCTGGTATCAAAATAACTTTTAACTTCAGTTTGGAATGAGAAACAATCAAAATCATTTACAAAGCTAATCTAAATTTTATATAATTAGATTTCATAAATAAAATAATTATACATTTTATTTTGTAACAAAGTCAAAAGTCAAAAGGACGTTATAATAAATTTTATTATATAATTTACTATCTCCTTCTTCAGTAAGAAGAGACTAAATTGTTTAATTAATAACTAAAATAAGTAATAGACTAAATATATCAGTGTTGCCATTGAAAATTCCTTGAATTAAAACTTATCACTTTAAGAGTGCTAACTGCTTAAGTAATGTTTACATTAGTCTCAATGACAGGTATGTATTGGACTCACATCTGGCATTCCGTTGTCTAAACAATTTTGAAAACTTTTGAATTTAAATTTAAAGGTTATATTATTGATTTCCTGAAATGGATATAAGTTTATAGTATTTCAAGAACTATAACCCATTTAATGGGCAATTGCTTATTAAATTGTTTTTAAATTGCCTATTTTTACAGGGACAGCTATTTTCCGCTAGAAATTTTGGAAAAAGTAAGTATTATACTTTGAGAAAAAAAAATTAAAAAATTAGTCGCTTTAATTTTGAAAGCTGTTCCAAAGTGAGTGCTGTGTAGCCCAAACCCTGCAAAAAGTTCATAAGCTTATTATACTTGTAGTATGCCACATTCGATTTTTGCTAACCAAATTCCCAAATCGTGTTATCAGCCGTCTTTACGAAGTCAGTTTTCTACCGCGGATCCACAATTTCACCCCTTTAAACTCATTTTTTTGTGGGAAACCATGAAGGGCCGATGTTATACCAAAAATCTGGAAACGATTTTAGTATCTACTTAAAGAAAATATGATCCAGTCAAAACCATCAACAGGGTCTTCAAAAGCAAGGTTGCCACTTTAACGACTTTGGCTCTATTATATTAATGGAAATTTTTTTTTCTGCATGGAAGAACTTCAATTTTATTAATTTTAGGTGTTATACCAGGTTTTATACCACCCTTTATCTGTGGTATTTGTTATAAATATGGTACCTCTACTTTCTACTGTATGTTTCTTTTGGTTTGTATTTACATTCATTGTGATGAGACAACACTTGTTACAATGAATAAAGTATTGACAAGTAATGATTGGGAATATGCAAAAGCTATACTAGCCTCTTTCGAAGTTCAACTTAAAGGAGAAAGCTAATTTTTGTATGGGCGTGGTCCCCGCTCCAATAGTGATGAGTCACATAGCCTATTGAAGCTTATTATGGTGCTTGTCTCGGTAAGCTGTATTTTTAAGAGTAATTTCTCCTCATAACTTACTTATTGGTTAAGACAATAAAGAAGCAATAGATCTTTAAGAGTTATAGTATAAATACACTAGTTTGTCTTTTCTGGTCAGGTTTTATGAGCACTATGCTTGTACTTATAATAAACAACCCCCCCTACCTCAGCAGCACCATATACATACCTACATTTATTAGTTATGCATATAATTATCAACTAAATGTTAAAAAAATAGATTTTACAAACATATTTATACAATGATAAATTAAAAGGTTAAATACAAAAAGGAAAATACAGTTTACATAAGTTAACTATCGTTATCTATGATAATGGTATAGACTTATAGAGGAAGGCAGCTGGAGCAGTGAAGCCCTAATGTCTTCTTGGTACCAAATATGCAAGACAATATGAATATCCATGCTTCGTCGAACTTTCTGGCAGGAACAATAATATTGTGCTATCTAACTATATTCATTGTTGCTGATTAGTGTGTAACAATAATACACTTTGGACCTAAAGTGCCAGGATTGAATTCGTCCAAGTTAAAGCCATACATCATTGTGGATGCCATAGCCTGGCAGGTCCTCTATAAATCTGTGTACTAGTGAGAGGTCCGTCTGATGACGCTCAGGTAGTTCTGTGCGAGCTTAACACGGGTTATGTTGTATTAGGGTTTATGTAAGAACACAGCTGGCTACTTAAGCACTTTTTGACAGTTTTTTTGTAGCATCAAATGATAAATAGACTTATCTCGACGCAATCATACTCATTCCAATGAGTCAAAACCTTACAGAGACGCATATACAAAGCTTCGTTTAGAGACATGATACAGTAGGACCTACTAATAAAAAATAATATTATCACACAAACATCTAAATAAGTATGTTCTTGTATATACAACCCGAATTCTGTTGCGATCTTGACGTATCGTCTGTCAATAAGGGGCGTTGATATCTTCCGTGATAGAGGCCTCGTCAACACATTACAACGTTAAGATCTTGCTGTTTCATTTTGAGTAGCAAAAAAGTCAATCCAGAGTACTAGCAGATGTCAATATTTAAACAAGGTAACAGAGTCCAGTAGGGTCGCAAGGGTCAGAGATGAAAATAAAAGAGATGCCACACAGAAAACTTTAAGGCACAAAGAAAACTCAAATGTTACGATAATATTGTGATTTATACATGTACATTGTACATATGTATGTATATGTCTCTGAAAGTACTAAGATCTCAGACTGGTCGCCATAGTAATAAATGTGTTTAACTTCCCACAGGAAGTTATTGTAATGGGTCCGATTTGTCGAATTGGAAATTTTGACATTTCTCGACATTTCAAGGTCCCTAGAGTCGAAAACAAAAAAATATTAGAGAGATGTCTGTGGGTGCGTGTGTACATACGTTTTTTTCGTCGTCCATAGCTCAAGAACCAGTAGAGATATCGACTTCAAATAAATTTTGTTATACAGATAATAATGCAGAAAGGGCTCTCAAGAAAATTGCTTGGGTGTTTTTTTTTACAATAGCAATTTGAAAAAAAAGGTGAACATTTTGGTCAACCATAAATATCTCACGAACCAATAACGCTAGAGACTTGAATTAAATTTTATAGTATATATTGTAACGTGATACCAAACAAATATATTTTTGGAAAAAATTCCACTTAACGTTTTTTTTTTATAAATCAAAAAAACTGAAAAAAAAAATATTTGTCACCTCGAAAATTTTACGAAAAAAAAATGATTTTATCTCCAAAACAATTTTGTACGACGAAGAATAACGTTTTTAACATCTGGTTAAATTTTAAGAATAATCGAAAGAACAGTTTTTTTTACAAAAAATATAAAAACCTAAAAAAAAATTAACAAAAGTTGGTAAAAATTGATTTTCAAATCAAATATGCTTTCAAAAGTTTGAGATATTGGCTTTAAATTAATTTTATTTTATAAAAAATATTGTTTTCAACATTCAATAAAATTTTGAGAAAAATTAAATTGATAGTTTTTGTACTAAAATAAGAACTTAACACAACATTTCTAAAAAATGGTAAAAATTTAGACTTAAGTAATTTTCGACTCAAATATCTTTTCAAAATTTTGAGTTTATGGATTCAAACTAATTTTATTTTATTAGAAATATATTGTTTCAACATTCGGTAAAATTTTGAGAAAATTTTAATTGATAGTTTTTTGTACAAAACATACAAAAAGACAATACTAAAACTTTGGTAAAAGTATTCTTTCGACTTAAATACCTTTTCAAAACTAAAAAAATATTGGCTTCAAACTAATATTATCTCACAAAAATATTGTTTTCGATATTCAGTAAATTTTTTTAAAAAAATCCAACAGACAGTTTTTTCACAAAATAATAAAATCTACAAAAAATAGTACGCAATTTTGGTAAAAATTGATGTTCGATTGTCGATATCTCGTGAAAAAAAAAAGATATTGACTTCAAATTAATTTCATTCATCCCATTTTTATTTGTTTATATAAGAAATAAAAATTTTTACGAAATGCTACTAAAATTGCTAAAAATTGGTTTTCCACTAAAAATTTCGTTAACAAAAAAAAATTTTGAAATCAAACAATTTCATTATATGCAAAATATTGTTGGTAATTTTGATGAATAATTTAACTGACAACTTTTTGAACAAAACACGAAAACCTACTAACTTTTAGTCAAGACAAATCGACAGACGGGATGGGAAGTTATCAGTGTGGGATGGGACACATCTCAGCCTCTTTTTTCAAACGTATTAAAAAATCAAATTCAATGAGATTGACGAATTGTGGTCTCGGTCTCCTCTCGAATTCATTGTTTAGATTTAATGAGATGAGCTTCAGATTTTCCCCATTTCGTAGCATTCTCAACCCAGACATTTTACGAAAAGAAACATCTTCACTGATAAAATTAACTCGAACTGAAACAAAATAGACAACGAAATAAAAAGATGTCAGTTGTTATTTAATTTAAGCTTTAAAAAAAAAATAATATAGATTTGAAGTTTTCATATGCAAAAACCTAAATAAATAATTTCATTATTTCCAAATCCATAAGCTTGTTTGCAATCTTTGATTGAACATTCAAATGCGTTCTCTGCAAAACTCAAGATATGGAGTTGTGGTATTTATACCAAACACCACATATATTGTTATATAAACTAATGCATCAGTAAACGGTAGGTAATCTTAGTAAATTCACGTGTAAAGTCGAACCACAAAATTGTGCCATAAATACACCGTGGTTTTACTAGCTTTTGGTTTTCGCCACAGCCACAGAATTTTGTATTAAATAACCATAAGATTATAATTATAACTCGACTAGGTAAGGTACACTGAGGCGTATACTCACTTTTCGTAGAATTAACCTCCTTTAATATTACCTTTACATTCAAAGGCAAAATACGTTATTAAAATTTAGATATCATTTAAATGAAAATAAACTATTGAGTCAAACTTACTTTACATTATTTTGTGAACTTTAGTACCCATGTTTCACTTATGTTGGTGTTAAATTCATAAGAAAATTAGGAACTGTAAAAACTTCCTCCTAAACCTAAAGAATACAGAATAAAATCTAATTTAAGAACATAAAACTTATTTGAAGGACACGAAATTAAGTTCTTGTTTTGATTTGACACCAAATAAAATTAGAATCCGCTTGAAAGAAATTCTTGGAAAATAAAAATATGAAAAACACTTGCCATAACTTTTTGTTGTGCTTGGAATTTTTAGTTTCTAAATAATCCATAAAAATAATAAATCTAAATTCCGGGACCGAACAATTAGATTAAAAGTTTGAAGTATTTTTGTGAATTCAATAAAATATATGTAAGAATATACCTACATCCATTGGAAAAGGATTTTTTTTATTAATAGACCTCATTTAAAATGCTTCATTAAAATTCACAACTTGAATCCTTTTGATAGTTTGATAAAAAATAGACTTTTATATTTTCTGTAAATAAATAAATAAATAAATAAATAAATAAAATTTGATTGAATGAATTCAGGTTTTTGTTTTTTTTTTTCGAATACATTATTACTCTTGAACCTTTTTTTAAATAAACTTTTGAATGCAAGACAAATATAAAATCATAATAGTATAGGTTTAACAAATTTGTTTCATATATGTTAATATTTTCTAGAATAAAAAAAGGATATGAATAATTTTATTTCTGTGAAAGTCAATTTTTTAAATTTATCAAACAAAATAATGACTTATTGGACTTAACCGATAGCTTCCCAATTTTGAAAGAAAAATAAGGTCAATTTATTCAAAACTAAATATCCTTCATAAATATAGCTTGAACCCTTAATCCGCATGTTTAAATATAAGAAATTTAAAGCTTTGTGAGATTTTGTTACTCTACTCAATAAAAATTTAATTCTTATAATTTATAGAAACCTGTGACTCATAATTTTTCTAAAACACACAAAATTTTGAATTTTTTACTTATAGACTTCAACAAGCTGCCTTAGCTAACCAAACTCGAACATGTCGCAAACAACCACCACCCTTACTTCGATCAAGGACATTACCAGCAATTGTTGTACCCGGAATATCAATTATTGCTGCACAAACCGAAACAAATCGAACACAAAATGGTGAGCATTTTAATAAAAATAATTCCTTAAAAATACTAATTTTGTTTGCAATATTTCAAAATTCTTTTTAGATAAAGCCCACGGGAGTACAAGCTCACACAGATGGTCCTTATTACCAAAGCCTCGAGGATCAGTTGTTTGTGATGATAGTAATTTGGAATATCGAAGGAAATCATCGAGCAGTTCACAAGGTGGCATATCTCTGGGAGCTATAAGTAATGTAGATCCTTACTCGTATAATTGTGAAGACTTCGAATGCCAACCAGATGGAAGTGTGGTTTTAAGGTAAGTTTATACAAGAACGATTCTTGGAGAAGTATGAAAGAGAAAATTTATTTGAAAAAGTCCTCTCGAAATAAGGCAACTTTCCTGAACTTACTCTTTTACGAATATCGTTATATGAAATCTAAAGGCTATGTCATATCGTTCCTGAAACACCAACTCTATTCTGTCTTCACTTAAAATCCCCTAGGATATTTTCAACTTGTCTGCTGTACATATCGTTGTCAGCATTAAACTTTTTTTCGTGATGTTTATTTTATTTGCCTTTAAGGCTATGTACACACTTTCTAAAAGTATTCCCATTTAGATGCTTCCCTTGCATTGAGATTGAAAACTTGCAAAAAGAATATTTTATATGAAACTTTTCTACATGTTTAAAGAAAGTCAAAGGGTAGGAAAATGGATACAAAAAATGCACAGTTAAGTAATTGCTTGGTGTTAGTACATTCTAGGCGTTCGGTGTCGGGACGTTGAAATAGAGATAACGTGACTTTTCAAATCTGATGCGTGGGTAAGTTTGCATTCAAATGAAATTTTAAAAGCAATTTTCCTCAACACATGGAATTACATTTTTGTTTGCTTTTTATTCTTCTCAATTAAAAAAGAGTTTCTGAAGCTTTTAAAAATACATAGTTTGTTACTTAGTATATTTTGTAAACTATGGTGGAGCAGGATTATGGAGGATAATAGTCATAATTCTAAAATATAATGTTGTCTTTTGTTTTAAAAATAATTATCCTGAGTTCTTCAACGACCTACAAAAAATGTGTTGAGGGCAATATTTAAAATTAAGTTTGGGATCAACAAATATAGTATATAAATTTAATTTTCCATTTCGAATTTCTAGTTTGGGAATAGTAGGGTCAAAGGTCCACTTTCATTAAGGTTCCATAAAGATAATATTATTCTAAATGTCGTTTCCATAATATTTACCCTGTTGTTCTTAAATAAAAACATATAGTTTTATAAAAAAAGGTATAACTTTTTAAAGGATTGTTCATTTTCTTTGGTTTAAGTTTAATTAGGTTGTGCATTAAAAACTTCCCCGAAATCATGTATCGTATGTTTTTATTGTTTTATCTACACCTCCCACAAAAACCCAATAGGGTGGTTTCGGGGGACATTTGATGTGTTCCTTATAATGACATCCTCCGTCAATCCCAATCAAAACATTTCATGAATAAATTATTTGCAGGTTATAGTTATATTTCAAAGATGATTGATAATCGTTTTTGTATTTTAATTAAGGTATTCATTGAGAAATTTCAAACATTTTGCGGTCAATCATTGATAATTTTTAACTTCAAAGACATTTTGAAACCTTCCTTGTCCATTTTGAAATATATATATTAGCTTGAAAATTTTTTTTTAATGTAAGGTTTTGACCGGAATTTTGACTTTTATGTTTGATTTCCTTGAGGTTTGTTTTTAATTTGCAGTGAATGCATTTTATGGAAATCTGAAATAAACTAAACAAAAGCGAGTTTTCTTTTTGCAAAGTAAAGCTTGGCATTCTGTATCGCATTTAGTTTTTAATTCTGTGTACGTTTATGTTTCAAACCTTATAAAATTGCATGCCTAAAGGATGGGGATCAGACATCTTGAGAGATGAGTAGTTAAATTTATTCGATAAAAAAGCTCAAGATAACTTGAGTTTTTAAATGATAGTCTGTCTTCACAATTAAGAATAAAAAACGTCAAAAAAATATCTAGCTGTCGGTTTTTGAGTACCATGTAACCAAACCGTTTGCACAAGTGAAAACTTTTCGTTTATAAAATTGTTCATAAAATTCTTAAACCCTAAAAGACCGTCTCGTCTCGTGGGTTAAAACTCCAAGACATTAGATGTTGCTATATTTACCTCTTGAATATAAAGTTTTTGTCATCTTGCAAGAGCTCAAACATGCTGTTGCATGTGGGTATTAACTTAGTAGACAAAGAGCCAGCAAGAAATTTTGGGAGTGGAGTGATAACCAAAATATTTATGCATGTATGTGTAGATATACGCAACATTATGCCAAATTCAACCGTTTGGCAGGTTTTTTTTCAGCCGGGAGCGAGGGTGGGCGTTCGAAAATGGTAATTTTTTCGGTTTTGGGGTCGAAGTGATAACCACTTAAATGGATATATAAACAAAAGGGGATGGTGCCCTGATGTCAAAAAAGTGTGTCCAAGATTTTTTGCTTTCAGCCTTCCCCTTGCCAGACGGCCGCCAAAATGAGCGAAAATCAACTTTTTGGGTCGAAATGATAACCACATGAATGATACATCAAAAAATCAGAAAAATTCTCCTGATTGTTAAAGTGACGTTTTGCTTTCAGCTTTCCCCTTGCCAGACGCATTTTAACACTTTTGAACAGAATTTTGCAAATTAAATCCTAAATAACTTTTTTCCTATTAACCATAACCGAAACAATCATATACCAAAATATCAGACGAATTCCCCTGATTCTAAAAATGTGTGTCCAATATGTGTAGTCACAACCAGTAAAGCTGTGAGATGCGGGAGGTGCAGCACAAAGCGTCGGACCCAAATTAAGATACATTTCATTTATGTGTAAATACCTTAACAATATAAAGATAGATTTACTATGTCTTCTTTAATGTTTATTTTATACATTCATGCCTTAATGAGTTTTTAAAAATATTCCCTATTTCCAGCCATACTTCAGCCTTATTTTTCAAGTAAGGAAGAGAATTGAGAGCTACAATTAGCACATCGGTATCTACCGTTTTAATGACCACTGACATGTTCGATGGAAGAAAGGCCAAATGGAGCATCATCCGAGTATCAGCTTCTTCTTGTAAACTCTCCAGCTCTATGACCTCTTTTCGAATAATTTTTTCATTTGCAGCGCTGAACACAAAGCATTTCGTTTCAAATGAAACATAGAATTTCTTGTCGCCGATAAAATTGAGATATTCGCCGTCACTCCATTCTTCAACTAACCATTCATTCAATCTTTTCTTGAAGACTATTCCTCAGACTCTTAATGAAGTTTGCTGGGCGCTTACCATTTTTATTGAACGCTGAATAAACTATTTGATCATCTGAATTATTTCGTCTATCCCGTTCAATATCCTTAATAGAAGGAGAAACAATTCGGTCGAAGACAAGATGTATTTCTTTTGCATTCATCCTACAGATTTTTTTAATACGTGTAAGGCAATTTCAATATACGACGCATGCACTTCTCCTAAAGTATGAAGCAAAAAGAATCCATCCACAATTACAACATCAATTTGAGTTGGAGCAATGGTAACTGTAGTTTTCTCGAGGTGCCTAAGAAAAGCTGATTTATCGGTTTTAATCATTGACCCATCCAAGTGTCCAAAATATTGAGGAACGGGTGTTAATGGGTACTTAAAAATTTGTTTCATATCAATTTGGAGCGAATTTTGTGAGGCTATGAAAAGTATCCTTCCAATCAAACTCCTTTCAATTTTTATTTCTTGAATTTTCCCACGTGCAACTGTTTTTGCCACCTTGTATTCTGAAGCAAAATTTAAAATGTTCGTTTTTGAAATTCTGTTTTCAAATCTCTTGGGATCGACTCTGCACTCATTCAAGAATGTGTCAAGTTTTTTTTCTAACAACTGCTTCATATAAAGCAAAAACTGTTCGGTGGGCTATTGGAAATCTTCTGATATTTTAGTATACTCGTATGATTGTTTTTGTTATGGTTAATAGGAAAAAAGTTATTAAAGGATTTAAGTTGAAAAATTCTGTTAAAAAGTGTTAAAATGCGTCTGGCAAGGGGAAAGCTGAAAGCAAAACGTCTTGGACACACATTTTTACAATCAGGAGAATTTTTCTGATTTTTTGATGTATCATTCATGTGGTTATCATTTCGACCGAAAAAGTTGATTTTCGCTCATTTTGGCGGCCGTCTGGCAAGGGGAAGGCTGAAAGTAAAACGTCTTGGACACACTTTTTTGACATCAGGGCACCATCCCCTTTTGTTTATATATCCATTTAAGTGGTTATCACTTCGACCCCAAAATCGAAAAAATTACCATTTTCGAACGCCCACCCCCGCCCCCGGCTGAAAAAAAAACCTGCCAGACGGTTGAATTTGGCATAATGTTGCGTATATCTACACATACCTACATGTACATACATACATATATTTTGGTTATCACTCCACTCCCAAAATTTGCTGCCGGCTCTTAGACTATAGAACTTGCGCTTCAGTAGGACTTTAAATATAATAATATGTCCTCAGTTTTTGATGGAGCTTAAGCTTTCAATTTGGAAATTAGTAAAATAGTCACATTTTTTTGTGGTCCTCCAAAACGAATAAACAACAAATTGTTAGTCTCGTAAATATGTGACTAAAAATTAACATCAATAACTTTCGCTTCTTAAGCTGTGCCGTTTTGTTGCCGCTTTAATAAAACGATAATCGTAAAGAGCACATTAAAATAATATGGACCCAATCTCTCCCTTGGTACTTTTAAACTTAAGCACATTCAAAATTTTTCTTTGATTTTTATTTCAAACAAATATAAAGCTTATGAATGTACATATGTACATATTTATGAAAGCCCTATCATATTTTTATGTACCTACAGAGATAAGCAATGCAAAAGTTTGGCGTACTTTTACCAATACAATGGGATCATGAAGTATTTCTTTAGTGATCATAATGTATTTTAAAACACTTTTATAGAAAACGTTTTCTAAATATTGACTATGGTCTTGAAGAACTGCATATTAATGCCTTATCGTCAACGCTGACATCGTCGATGTGCATAGGTATTACAAGTGAGGTAGCAAATTTTGTGGTTGCTTTTTCAGCGGATGAAGGCTTTGACATAAAATGTTATCTTGTGTGAAAACTTCTTCACAAGCTATGAGCTCATAAAGAAAATCTTAAGAGGTAAACACATCAGAGTAACGGAAATGGCTCGCGTCAACCAACTTATAAAAAATGTCCTTTACCACTTCACAAAGACTTTCGGGAACGTTGCAGAGGTAGGTTTGATTACCAATTTGATTCCACCTGTAAATAGGTTTTTGTAAAATGGAAAGACAATGATGTGATCGAACACTGTAATATTGTAAAAATTTGGAACAAGCTGAATATATCCCAACCTTTTTCGATCCAAAATATTAATAAGGGTGGTGTCCATTACCAATTCATGAATACTTATTTAATTGAAATTCGAGGCAAGAAGTAGTGGTAGAACATTTTCACTTCCATAATTATTTCACTGAATACAGGACAAGGACTATCTTAGCGTACTGTCAAACAAAGCATTGCGGAGAGTCCAGGATACCACTTCCCCAATAAATTACCAAATCAATTCATTGTCGACAGTGCCAACTTCTATCCAAATGGTGCTGTAAAATGTGCAAAGTTACATTAAGTGCGTTTTGTTCGCATTCCATATATAGGAAAGTGAGAAATTGCCAACAAAACGATCCGCAGTAGTCCGGTTTTTATATTTGAAAGTTGATACAACTGAATATTTGCCAGAATAATTTATCAAAAAATTCCAAACAAAAATAGCGAAATTCAGACCAGGGGTGAAATCGTATAAGCTGATTTTTTATAGTTGACTACCAAACTCAAGAAAATACGTCTGTGTAATGTGATATTCGATTTCAAAGTTTTAACATTTAACCAAACAACTTGACATAAAATAAAAACTTCAAGAAGGGGGTTTGTTCGTACACTACTACATTAATATGTGGTGTTGAAGCGAGCTTGAAGCTCGCCTAAATTCTTTATATACCTAAATCGAGTTGAAATGAGCTTGATTCGCCTCGATTCCGGTCGGGGATCGGAGTCGAGTCAAAATTTGTGAAGAAAAACCTGTGTGGGGAGTTGATTTTACAGATAATGCGTTATGGTCTGTTTATTTGCATGTTTCTGTACAAAAAATATAGTTTTGTTTTAATCAAATTTAAAAAGAAAAAAAAAATGCACATGGAGTAGGTAGCATATTCTTATATGGTGCTCATCAGTTCTTCATTGTTTAACACGAATCAAACTATCTCACTTGCACTTCATAAGAAACATCGAAACACCATTTGCATTTTAGAAAGTGCTGTCAAACATAATCATTTTTAAATCTTCTTGTGCGGTGGAAACACCAAAAAGATTTATCTAATCTTAACTGAGATAAACCTTTGGTGGAAACATAGCAAAACATAAATATCTTTTCTATTGTTTTCTCTTGCAAAATAAGCCCAGTTAGTCCATTTTCACTAAAAAAACTAAATAATATCAACAGTAATAGAGTGGTTTTTTCCCCAATGGAAAACACACATGATTCCAAATGCACAACTACTCAACGAACACAGCCATCGAGATACAAATGTAATATCAATCGTACCAATATTTGAGAAAAAAATCACATAAGATCCATTCGAGACTCGTATAAATGTCAAAAACCTATCCATAGTGAGATTCTACTCTAACTTTTATCGGTGTTATTCATACTATGGATACTGTTTTTGTTATTCGTGTAAAATCCTACTATACTATGGATAGATTTGCCAACAAAATACGGGTATTGTATATAAATAAAGACTGCACTAAAAAGGTTAATTGAAACATTGAATTACAATAGTATGTATGATCTCATTGTACACTCAAAGTACACCTTCATTAACAACAACGTATATTTTTTTAAAAAGAACTTTTTGTGTGTAAATATTCTTATTTTAACCTCAATAAACAGATATTACCATACGAATTTCATTTTTTCCACTTTTAAATACCCTTGTTTCAAAATTAAACGAAAATAAACACAAACACAATATTTTTTTCCATGGTATTTCTTTTTAACTTCTTATAGGAAGTTATTGTAATTGGTGCGATTTGTCGTTTTTTTTCGTCGTGAATAGCTCAAGAACCATTAGAGATATCGACTTCAAATAAATTTTGTTATATGGATAATAATGCAGAAAGATGGAGAAAGGGCTCTCAAGAAAATTGCGTGGGTGTTTTTTTTACCATAGCAATTTTGAAAAAGGTGAAAATTTTGGTTGACCCTAAATATCTAACGAACCAATAACTCTAGAGATTTGAATTAAAATTTATATTATACATTGTAAGGTAATACCAAACAAGTATATTTTTGGAAAAAAATCCAGTTAACGTTTTTTTTTTTTTAATCAAAAAAAGTGACAAAAAAAATTTGTCACCTCGAAAATTTTATAAATAAAAAATGATTTCATCTCTAAAACAATTTTGTGCAACGAAGAATAACGTTTTTAACATCTGGTAATATTTTGAGAAAAACCAAATTGACAAATTTTTTTATAAAAAATAAAAACATAAAAAAAAACATTACTCAAAGTTGGTAAAAATTGAATTTCGACTAAAATATCTCTTCAAAACTTTTAGACTTCCAACTTATTTTATCTTATAAGAAATATTGTTTTCAACATTTTGAAAAATTTTGAGAAAAATCGAATTGACATTTTTTTTACAAAAAATAAAAACCTAAACTAAAAACAATACTAAAACTCATACTAAGACTCAAATAGCTTTTCAAAAATTAAAAATATTGGCTTCAAACTTATTTTATTTCTCAGAAAATATTGTTTTCGATATTCAGTAATTTTTTTCATAAAAATCCAATAGTCCGTTTTTTTTCATATAAAAATAAAATCTACAAAAAATAGTACGCAATTTTTTAACACAACACGAAAACCTACAAACTTTTAAGCAAGACAAATCGACAGACGGGATAGGAAGTTATCAGTGTGGGTCGCATCCCAGGCTCTTTTTTTTAAATATCATTGTTCCATTTTATCTTTTGGACGTGTAACTTTTCATAACCTTCCGCAAAAACTTAAGAAAATAATAGAAAACAGTTTTTAAGTGATTTTTGAATATGTTTCTTATCATTAAATTTCTTGTAGGCCTTTCAATAATTTGTCCAAAGATCTAGACCAATCGTTAGCACTAAAATTTGGTCTGTTAATTTTTTTAAGGCAGTGCAGTACTGCTCCAAAACAAAGTACCCGCCATGAATTTTTAAATCCCTTACGAGAAGAACCACCATTGAAGTTGAAAAATATTTTGACAGTTTATGCACTTAATATTTTTCCTTAGGTATACAAAAAGTTTCGTTTTTATTTTTTGGTCTTGAGGAATATTTTTTTGTAACAAAGATTTTTGGCAATATCCCCAACTTTTAAAGTAGTTAAATATCAGTATCGGTCTTCACCAAATTTTTCTTTATTGTATAAAAAGTGTTGTCAGCACTTCAATTTATTGTAAAATTGAATTTAAACATTTTTGAAATCCCTTAACAATGGTAATATTATATATGTACGACTGTACGTCTTAAAATGGCCAAAATTATTAAAGCCACAAATGGTTTCGGTTACACCGAAGCAACCTTTCTTCAAGTTATCGCCACTGAGTGCATTACACGAGATTTATCTTCTATCCCAAAAGGTTTTCTTTTTCCCAAAATAAATCTATAAAATATGTTCCTAAAAGCTTTTGGTTGAATTGCATCCCGCCCGCCCAAAATATAATGCTCACTTAACAGATAGTATATACATAAGTCTTTCAAGCAAGCAGGCAGCCTTAGGAAGAAAATTGATCCCAAAGCAATTGCATTTTCTTCTGGCACTTAACAAATCACTGTTTTTTTTTTTATTTATTATTCTTGTGTTAGCTTCTTCATTCTGATTTTGAGTTATTTCGAAGACCTCTCTTTTCGACTTAGCCACAAAAAGGTTAACTAGGTATATTTATATGCAAATCTCATTTTACTCTCTTTCTCTTGAAATATCTTATTGAATTTTCAATAGCGAGCGAATTAAGTGCAAACGTGGTTGGGTGTTATATAAATTTGAAACGTTTTTGGAATGGAAGACTTTTTTTTCATTTTGTGTGTTCTTTAATTCAAACCTCTTAAATCACACGACTTTTGAGTTCCTTCCTTATTTTATGTTATTTTTTGTATTGCTGACCTATCTTATTTCTCAAATCGATGATGTTCCTACACTTGAATATAATTCTAGATTTTTCCCAACCCCACAGGATACACTTTGATTTATCCCTCATCTCATCCTCTTTCGACCCTACTTATGTATATATCCTTTCCATCAAACGAGCTTCTATATTATAGAAGACCCTTCCCATTCTTAGTAAAACGTAAAACGTGTTTTTAATGTAAAGTTATTTAATCGTAACAGGATACCAGCGCCCCACATTGTCGCGGCCAGAGCTTATCGGGTTTCCACGGGATCAAACGCATCGGCCACCAGTCAGGCAAAGAAAAATCTTTGCCCTCTGAACTTACATCAACATCATCAGCATTCACATCAGCAGCAGTTGCCATCCCATCAGCACCATCATCAGCAGCAGCAACAACAGCAACACCACCCATTGACTTCAACCAGAAACAAGCTACAAGATGATACCATCGCTGGAGGTGGTAGTGGTAGTGGAGGAGGCTTTAGTAGGGATCGTGAAGGTGGCGGAATCGGCGGCATTGGTTCTAGTTCAACTAACACAGCGTTGTGTCGCCTCGTCAAATTGTTGAACCAAACTACAAAAGCCACCATGTCGAACAGTGATGGTCATTTTTCAACGATGGAAGCAGCCGATCCACCGCGTCGCTTGTCCTGGGAGAGGTACGCTTATTAATTCTCGACAATACTCCGTCTTATGTAACTAGCATTCCTTCGTCGCTTTATATTCAAATGCATGTCAGTAGTTATAGTCTGTGAAGTAGTGTTGTATTTTAGGTTTAGATTTTGTGGGAAAATTAAAATTGATATGATTTAATATAATATGTAGATGCTGTAGAAATTAGCCTTAATATAAAATAAGAAATAATTGAGTGGTCATCTTTTCTCGTAAAATATATTTATTTAGAAATACTGCACCTTGTGAGGAACTGAAACAATATTGGTTATAATTTCAGGAAGAAGCCAGTCAATATTAAAGAAAAGGAATATTCTTAGATCCTTGTTGATAATGGTCTTAAGGATACCAAACACTAATTGTATTTCTACTCACTGGACTATCAGACTTATTTATTCCGTTACACGTTTACTTGAATTCTAATATTCTCACATTTTATATTTCGTCAGAATGAAACGTCTGTTTTGAATTCTGTGAAAGTTCCGATATATACATTTTAATCAATTTAATTCTCTTGAGAATTTCAAGAATACGAATACATAGATTGTTACAAATTAACACTTCTTCAGAAGAAGATGGAAAAGATTTATACAAATAGCTTCAAGTAAAATAAATGAAACATTTATGAGAATTTAAAGCTTTCATTGAGTGATGGTATTATGTTGTTAGTAGAATTTTTTGAATAAGAGAAATTGACATATTTCTTGAAACTTTTACATTATTCAGTTCATATTATAAGGAAATCATCGCAAGTTATTTATCACGTCTCGTTGGTTTTTATTTTATTTGAAAGTGGTTTTATTGCGGTAATTTTTTACACTGAACTCACATCCGATTAGTTCGATAGTTTACAGAAAAGGTTGAAATAATTCAACAAAATGAATCAAGAGTTTTACGTTTTTCAATTCACTATGGTAACGTGTTCTTGATAATCCCTATGTCAAACAAGGTTTTGTCTTTTCTCTAACACTCTTTATCATGTATTCATCAATTTTTCATTGAAACTTTAATTACTTACATTTTGATGACACAATGTAAGGCTTCATAATAATTGTAAAGCTTCTTAAATCAGCAGCTTTAGTTATGGTAAACTCTTAAATTTGATAAGGTGATTTAGAACAAGACAATCCAATCGCTTTCAAAGCAAAAAGTGAAGGCAGAAGCTTAGAATAACCCAAATATTCTTGATAAAAATGTAAGAGACGAATAATTGTCAAAAATCAATATTTCTTTTAAGTTTTCTTGAATAATGGAACAATTGTCATAAAAAACAAAATTATAACTTAAGTGCTTTGTTCGGCTTTCAGGTTTCCAGTCAAATGACCAATTTTTTTAAATCTTCAGCAAATGGACAATTATGTATGTACTATTATTCACTTTGCACTTCATAAACTTAACTTTTGATATCGTTTTATTCCTGAACTACGAACGAAACAATACAATGGATGTAATTACGCTGAATTTGAATTCCGTCTCAAAATTTGTCCAGCACATCAGTTTTTGGTACATACTTCTTTAAAATATAAGGAAATCCAAAAACGATAGTTTAAACGCTAAGGTACAAAATTATATAAAATATTAAATAAATAAATAAATAAATTGGGTGGCGCAACAGTCCGATGAGAACTAGGGCCTAGTGACTTACAACTCTAAACCATTCCTGTGTGCGAGTAATGTTGTCAGGGATGGAAGGGACCTACAGTTTTTAGCCGAATCCGAACGGCAAATTTGAGAAAGCACTTTTCATGACAAGAATTACTCTTGGAGAATTTGTCAATTCCTCGCAAGAGGCAGTACCCGTGAAAGAAACTTTAGATGACATAGGCAGGGATCGAACCCAAGACCTCTGGCATGACAGTCCAACGCACTAACCATCATGCCACGGGTACTACTAAAACAACTTGTAGCTACAGTTTATATCCTTTAAGTAACTCACTTAGTCTACGGAAATTCTCATTGCTTGTGAGATGAAGTTTTAATATACCTTTGATAAATTAGCTTTCAAGTATTTCAAACACACGTTTTAGTTACAAGACTTAGCTTCCATTTAATACACTGCTGACATTTCAAAAATGTCCGTTTAAAACATTATTTTTTTAAGATAACAATTTTTGCAAAATTTAATGTTATGCTGAAAATATTTAAACTGAAAGTTTAAGATAGGAGCTATAGATTCGGCATATTGTACAGAATTTTGTTGACAAATAAAAAACATTTCATGAATTAATATATTTTCAGCATAGTTTGATATCTGAAAAAGTCGGATCAGAAGTTGAAAGTCAGGTCTCAACATACAAAATTTCGTTAACTTGTGATATTATGTTCTAAGAAATGTTCAAGACTCTCGAAAATCTGCTGATTACACTGGTCGAAAAAATAAGTTTTTTTAAAGGATTAAGATGTCCCTAATTAGGATCCTGCCTTTAAACTTTCACATCTGGTTTTTAAAATATGTCGCTTTAAAAATGCTAAAAACAATCAAAAATAGTGTTTTAAGGCTAAGTTTAAACTCAAAATATCTCTAACCGATAAATTGTATGATGATTTTGCAAAATACAAAAATCTTTCTCTTCTACAGTTTTTTAGTGTCTTACTTCAATTTTGGAAATTCTCATTAATTATAATTATAAGTCTTTATATAAAGTTTTGAGAAAACCTTGAAACTAATACTTTCATAATTTCAAAAAGTATGCTAATTTCAAAACTAAACTTTAATTTTGACTATTTGCTTAGGCTATAGATTCGTTACAAGAATAAAACGTACTTTTAAACTGTTTAAGAACAAATGGCTTAGCGTTTCTTTCAGATTTTTGAAAGACAGGTGAATTTTAACAACTTATGAAGATTTTTCAAATATCATATGGAAAAATATAAATATTTCAACTGAATATTGAAGAAGATTATAGATTTGGAAAACCATCACGGATTTTATTGAAAAAAGCTACTTCATAAATTTAGATAGCCTCAAAAAGATTTATGTATAAGATTAGTGTTTTTTTTTTCAATTTTTAAAGAGAACTTTAAATATTTCAAAAACCTGACGTGATGTATTAATTTTGAAGTCAAATATTAATTAAGGCCAATAATTATTGAAACAAAGAAAACCTCGTCAACCATTGTTATGAAAGATGCATTACCCCTGAAAGTAAAATAATGTAACCACGCTGCCTTAAGTACAATCATATGGTGTTTTATAGTCTTAGGAATCTTCATTAGTAGTGTGTTGGTTGTGTCGAAGAGTTTTTGTAATGCGCTTCTCGAATCATTAAAATTTATGAACAACTATTTTTTGTAGGCATGTTACTTATTTTTTTTTAAATTGACAAAACTATATCTAGTTGAAAAATCAATAAAAATACAAAAGTTAGGTAATCCAACCACAAAGTGAACCCTGGGGCCCTACTATGTAACTCGATTCTACAATGAAATTGCTCGAATTCGAAAAATTGGTAGGTTTTAAAAAATCTAAAAAATCTAAATCTAATCTAAATCTAATCTATTTGACTACTTTCGAACCAACGAGAATTGAATAGTTCTAGTAGTGCCAACTATATTCTTATGAACTTTCGAATAAACGAGGAACTACGTAGCTCGAAAGTGTAGAATTCAAAACAAGGCAGAATCCAAAATAATCTGTCTGCATCAAATGTGTTTGCGAGCGAAGTTTTTTTTTGTCAAAGTGTGAGTAAAATGTTGAATATAAGTTCCATCTACCACCCCAATTACACCGGGAATTCGTGATTTTTGCCAAAAATAGCGTTTGGAATTTCGTTTCTCTTCCTCATTCATTTCAAAATTCATCTTCAGCGAGGACATGACTCTTTTCGGCAAGTATTTTTGACATGGTTTGCTGTGCAATGCCAGCGTTTTTGTTAACTTCCCATAGGAAGTTATTGTAATTGGTCCGATTTGTCAAATCGAATATTTTGACATTTCTCGACGTTTCAAGGTCCCTAGAGTCGAAATAAAAGATTTTAAGAAAGATATCTGTGCGTGCGTGTGTACGTACGTTCGTACGTCTGTACGTTCGCTATGTTTTTTTCGTCTTCCATAGCTCAAGAGCCAGAAGAAATATTAACTTCAAATACATTTTGTTATACAGATAATAAGGCATAAAGATGCAGAAAGGCTCTCAAGAAAATTGCGTGGGTGGTTTTTTTTACCATAGCAGTTTAAAAAAAAGGTGAAAATTTTGGTTAACCCTAAATATCTCATGAACAAATGACGATAGAGACTTGAATTAAATTTTATATTATAAATTGTAACGTGATACAAAACAATTATATTTTTAGAAAAAAATCCAACAAACGGTTTTTTTTATAAATGAAAAAAACTGAAGAAAAAAAATTGTCACTTCGAAAATTTTACGACTAAAATATGATTTCATCTCCAAAACAATTTTGTGCAACGAAGAATAATGTTTTTGACATCTGATAAAATTTTGAGAAAAATCGAATTGACAGTTTTACAAAAAATAAAAACCTAAAAACAAACTTAATAAAAGTTGGTAAAAATTGATTTTTGACTCAAATATCTTTTCAAAACTTTGAGATATTGGCTTTAAACTACTTTTATCTTTCAAAAAATATTGTTTTCAACATTCAGTAAAATTTTGAAAAAAATCGAATTGACAGTTTTTTTACAAAAAATTAAAAACCGAAAAAAAAATTTAACAAAAGTTGGTAAAAATTGATTTTCGACTCAAATATCTTCAAAAATTTGAGGTTATGGCTTCTAACTAATTTTAACTTATAAGAAATATTGTTTTCAACATTAGGAAAAATTTTGAGAAAAATCTAACCGACAGTTTTTTTACAAAAAATAAATACCTAAAAAAAAATTAATAAAAGTTGGTAAAAATTGATTTTCGACTCAAATATCTTTTCAAGACTTTGAGATATTGGCTTTAAACTACTTTTATCTTTCATAAAATATTGCTTTCAACATTCAGTAAAATTTTGAGAAAAATCGAATTGATAGTTTTTTTACAAAAAATTAAAAACTGAAAAAATTTAACAAAAGTTGGTAAAAATTGGTTTTCGACTCAAATATCTTTTGAAAAATTTGAGATTATGGCTTCCAACTTATTTAGCTTATAAAAAATATTGTTTCAACATTAAGAAAAATTTTGAAAAAAATCGAATTGACAGTTTTCTTACAAAAAATAAAAACCTAAACAAAAAAATTAATAAAAGTTGAAAAAAATTGATTTTCGGCTCAAATATCTTTTCAAAACTTTGAGATATTGGCTTCAAACTAATTTTATCTTATAAATAATATTGTTTTCAACATTCAGTAAAATTTTGATAAATGTTGGATTGACAATTTTTTTTTACAAAAAATAAAAACCTAAAAAAAAAACAATACTAAAACTTGGTAAAAATTTACTTTCGACTCAAATAGCTTTTCAAAAATTAAAAATATTTTCTTCAAACTTATTTTATTTCACAGAAAATATTGTTTTCGATATTCAGTAATTTTTTTTATAAAAATCCAACAGTCCGTTTTTTCATAAAAAAAAAATAATATCTACAAAAAATAGTACTCAAATTTTGTAAAAATTGATACATATAGACAAACTTTTAAGCAAGACAAATCGACAGAAGGGATGGGAAGTTATCAGTGTGGGTCGCATCCCAGCCTCTTTTCACCACGATTTGGTTTGGTAACCTCCTGTTGCCAAAAACTTGAATGCTGCTGATAACTTAATGATAATCGGAACAGCATTTTGTCTTCTGCGAGTAGTCATGTCGGATGATATGGTGGTATGAACATAAATCCGTCTTTAGAAAGACGATAGTTCTTAACAAAACTTAAACAAAAGTATGTATATATGTATTTTTCATTTAGAATGCGTTCAAATATTCTTCCGCATATACATATGTATGTATATGTACATACATATACAGGGTGTCCCGTAAGTAATGGATAACCCTGAAATGCCGCATAGCAGACTTTATGACCGTCCTGAAAACTGATAAAAAAAAGTTCTTTCCCAACCACAAGAAAAGTTATATGCATTTTTTTGTTCAGTGCACTATTTTTTTTCTTACTTTACATTTTTGAATACCACGACTACAAGTGAATGAGTTCCATAATTTTTTTTTTGCAGGAATATTCTACATTACTTTTGCCAACACATAAGTAGAAGAAAAATATTATAACAGTTGGACTTCTTAGAGAAAAAAATTATTTAACATTGAATTTCAATGCAAAATGTGAAAACAAATAATTTTTGAAAAAGTTAAATCATAGCTGGTATAAAAAAAATGCATAAATACCTGAGTGGCCAACTATTTTAAAAATATGCGCGTTAAATGCAGATTTCAAAATGGTATTACTTATTATTATATCTAGAGTCAATAGCAAGTTAATGGTAAAAATCTGCAATACTAGAGTAAATTTAGCAAAAACAAAAGTTTTCAAAATTAGCACAGTAAACGTGAAAATAATACCAACCGTTGAACATACCAGATTTTTGATTTATTGGCTGTTTTTACGATGTTGTCCTAATGATAAATCCAAGCTTTCAACTTCTAGGGCCGAATGCATTATTGATAAAAATGTCAAAAAAGTGCAAAAAACGGTTACATTTTCGAGCTTGTTTTGAATTTTACCTGTTCTATTGGGCTTTAACAAACCCATCAAATATTTTGTTGGTTGTTATTAGTTTATTTGTTATTTTATCTAAACAAAAAGTTTTTGAGCCAAGTTTTAATCACATGATCACTTAGTTAGAAAACAAAAACAAAAATAGATAATTTTTTAATTTTTTTTTTATTTAATGCAAATGCTCAAACTGTTTTCCACCCACTCTTATACAGGGTCTGCACCTCCGAATAAATTAACGTCTTAGTGAACGTGCAAGGTTTTGCTCAGAAATTTGTAATGCAGCTGCCTCCACACGGTTTCTTAGCTCCTCTAAAAACCTGATCGGCTTGCTGTATACGATTTCCTTAATGCATCCCCAATAAAAAAAATCAAGTGGATTTAGGTCTGGTGAACGGGGTGGCCATAAAATTGGTTCCAGACGTCCTATCCATCTGCCTGGATATCTGGCATTTAAATATGCCCGCACAGGCACAGCATAGTGTGCTGGACAACCATCATTTTGAAGCCAATGGGATTCCTTTTGTTCTTGAGGCACTTCTTCCAGCAAGGTTGGGAGATCATTTTGGAGGAATTCCAAATAACCTTGGCCAGTTAAAATCCCCGGCAACTCAAAGGGTCCAATTATTTTCCCATTGAGAATCCCAGTCCAATAGTTTATTTTGAATTGGTACTGGGACCTGTCTTCCCTCATGATGTTTGGGTTTTGTAGTGCCCAGAAGTGGAGATTATGGAGATTAGTGTAGCCATCTCTTTTAAATGTCGAGTCATCGCTCCAAAGAATTTTGTCAAAAAACTGCGGATCTTCTTCAATTTTCATTATCATTATCTTGCGGCTGGAGAGTTTGCACCCGTGTTAGGTGAAAGGGATGATATTTATGTTTACTTAGCACATTATGCGCAATCGTCTTTCCGATCCCAGTGCGTCGTGCTATTGCTTGGATTGATACTGTAGGATCTCGGTCAAATTCCGCAAGCACTAAGTCTTCGGTATCTCTAATAGCAACCAACAAAATATTTGATGGGTTTGTTAAAGCCCAATAGAACAAGTAAAATTCAAAACAAGTTCGAAAATGTAACCGTTTTTTGCACTTTTTTGACATTTTTATCAATAATGCATTCGGCCCTAGAAGTTGAAAGCTTGGATTTATCATTAGGACAACATCGTAAAAACAGCCAATAAATCAAAAATCTGGTATGTTCAACGCTTGGTATTATTTTCACGTTTACTGTGCTAATTTTGAAAACTTTTGTTTTTGCTAAATTTACTCTAGTATTGCAGATTTTTACCATTAACTTGCTATTGACTCTAGATATAATAATAAGTAATACCATTTTGAAATCTGCATTTAACGCGCATATTTTTAAAATAGTTGGCCACTCAGGTATTCATGCATTTTTTTTATACCAGCTATGATTTAACTTTTTCAAAAATTATTTGTTTTCACATTTTGCATTGAAATTCAATGTTAAATAATTTTTGTCTCTAAGAAGTCCAACAGTTATAATAATTTTCTTTTACTTATGTGTTGGCAAAATTAATGTAAAATATTCCTGCAAAAAAAAAATTATGGAACTCATTCACTTGTAGTCGTGGTATTCAAAAATGTAAAGTAAGAAAAAAAATAGTGCACTGAACAAAAAAATGCATATAACTTTTCTTGTGGTTGGGATAGAACTTTTTTTTATCAGTTTTCAGGACGGTCATAAAGTCTGCTATGCGGCATTTCAGGGTTATCCATTACTTACGGGACACCCTGTATATGTACAAACCTTTGCTCACTCAGCTCCATTATTTTGGAATTATTTCTTGTTCTTCTGCGTTCAATTTGCTCGTACCATTCTTCATTTCCTTGCAAATTAAACCAAATTCCAACGGGTGTCCATTTTTGTAATAATATAATTATTCTTGTGCAAAAATTTGATGTTTTATTCTTGTTTTGTTTTTTCTTTTTGTGTTTTTAAAACTGTCAAACAACTCGATACTCGTTCGAAAGTACAAAATTTTTTGAAAACAATTTGATATAACCGGCATCCGATTCTACTTTCATATACGTAGTACGATTTGAAAGTAGAATCGGAAATGAGTTTCGAATAGAATCAAAAGTAGAATCGAGTTACACAGTAGGGCCCCTGTATTCATAAACATTAAAAAACATTATTTTGAAACTAGCTTTTTTTGAGAAATCTAAGCTACTTTTATCAATAGAAAAATATTTTCTGTCTGGAACATTCTTAATTTTTAAAACTTTTCTTTATTGAAAGTTCGAACATGCAATAAAATTGAGTGTTTAAATTTTTTGTTTTCTCCAAGTGAATCCTATTTTTTAACATTTTCAACACGTTTACGAGAAAAAATGTCATGGGCATCAATATCATATTTTTATAAATATTTCACTTCTGCAAGGAAAATTGTTCAAAAACTGATGTTCACATGAGTTTTGAAAATTAAAATATTACATCAGCAATAAACATCTTTATTGAGTTTCATGAACACGATTAATGTTTAGTCATAGAACAACTTCTTTATAGCCATACTTTAAAAGTATAAGATGACTTTATTATTTAAGAATAAACTTCGTTCTTAATAAAAATATATACCTCCCAGACTATATTCTTCATAAGCTTGAAAAAAGAAAAAATATATAAATAAAACGACTGACACGACACTTTGAATGACGTGACATTCTTCTATATATTCGTATACGCTTGTATGTGAAGCCTACGTGCCTTCGTGTCGTATATTTTTATATTTATAGGCAAACAAAACATGAATGGTTGTTGTCGTCGATATTCCAGTAATCATTGACATTGGCTTCCTTTTTTTTTGTAGAGCATTTTACCCTCCCCTGATGGTTCCACACTTTTCCTTACTCATAGCATAGCATACATACCTTCACATCGTAAACCCTGAAGCACACTTTGTTCCATCAGCTCACCACCCCCCACCACTCTGTGCTTTCACTTTATATGTACATATATCAAACCCAACCCCAGTCGAACTTATAACCCAATAAAAACGAATCTACTTATGAGCTCTTCAGATAATCGTATTCAAGATGAAAACAACCCCCCCTTCCTTGTTTCCGTTTCCGCATTCCTTATTCCGTATTTCCACTTCCAATGTTACATACTCGTATATCGTCCTCGGTCGTGAGTTTAAGAGTAAACACTTCTGTTTTAATGAATTTATAAGCAGTTCACAAGAAGGAGACGAAATGTTTAGCCTTTATTGACTAATCGTGGTTTACATCAGTCTCAGCCGTTTCGATCTTATAAAGCTCTGAAAGAAAAAATGTATCTATATTCGTATGAAGGACGAATCCATCATGAATTTTCGATGTGAGAGCGCTGAAATCCTGTTGTTTCCTATTTTTGTGATAAATTTAAATTATTTTGTCCTCAAAAGCTTTCCTATCATCCTGCCTAAGTTCATTCCCATTGTATCTATCCTCTTTGTTTAATTTAACACAAAACTTCTTGAATGAGCGGGAGAAGGAATTATATGTATGAAAGAAAACAAAAATAGAAAAACTAGATAACAATAAAGATAAACTATCTCATCCTTGTCTTAGGCGTGACACCCTCACTGGAAAAATACCTAGGTCAGCTAGCATTGACTCGGTTGCGGATGCGGTTTGGTGTGACTCGCCACGTCCTTCGCTCACCGTACCACGACATTTCCCATTCCAACATCGGCCCTCATCCAGCAGTCTCATCTCGAACATTAGCACTGGCAGCGGAATACAACATCCTTCGCAGCTTAACGTCGACCTGGGGAGTAATCGGAGAGAAAGTGTCCTCAGTCCCTCATCAACGCGAAGAAATAAGCTAACTCGCATAATTAACGGTAAGTCATTTTTTTTTCTCCATTTTTTTCTGCTGTTGTGCTATTTCTTGTATACCTTAGTCCTTATTCTTATGTTACGAGTACGTATTTTCAAGGCATAAAGGTGTTTGGTTTGTGTGGGATGAGACCTTAGAGGTTTTATGGAAAAACTTCTCTTGTTTCTTGCTGCACGGGCTCGGCTCGGAACTGCTCGGGCATGTACCTCACAAACAAAACAAGGACGAGAATTCGAGTGACTAATAGGAGATGATGAGGTGTGAATAAAATCTTTTCATAAGAGCTAACAAGCAATCCTTTAATTAGGGCAAAGCAACTTGAATATTAATGTTAGAGCAAGGGAACTTTCTGTCACCATCTTGTCTTAATTTAGACGTGTTTAATTTTTTTGTAAGATGTTCGCTTTAAATTATGAGACAAGAGTATGTGTTGATCAACATAGGTACTTTAATTGTTATCTAATTTTATACAACCCCCTAATTTGATATTTTCGGAAATTCTATGAATTGTGAGTGATTAAATTTTAACTTGACAGGTGCTTGAGATAGTATTAAGCATTACTTAATGTTTAGGAAAATTAATTTTTAGATACCATGCCACATTTAAATCTGAATCAAAATGCCGGATACAACAAACTATGGTAAGTAATTAAGGTAGGTAAATAAAGAGGTAAACTTTCTGAACGAAAAAAAACATTTCCTGAAGCATGAACTTATAACGACGTCTTGTAAAATAAAAACTGGTAGTTGTTATTATTTATGGGATTGAGCATTCTGTGATTTCTTGAATTTACATGGGCGTTAGAACTTCAATCAATTGAATCGAAATTAAAACCTAATCTAAATCAGTTTTGGAATTTTATTAACTCAAAGCGAAAAAGTGTAGGTTTTCCTGCGACAATGTGCTTTAATTAGAGCTTTTTCTGTAAACCTTATGAAAACGCTAATATGTTTGCTGTTTACTTTCAAGTATATATATATGTATTTCTACTTGTACTGGTGAAGTAAATGATGAGTATCTTAAATCTATTCCATCCGTCATAGACCATTCAGACTTAAAAGCTGATGTACTAAAACTACTTAATAAATTAGAAACCAATCAAAAGCCTGATATTTTAGGCTTTATTCCCTTAAATTTGCGTAATTGTGCTGATATACTCTGTCTTCCATTATCGCCTTTTTATAAATCTTGCGAAAAACACGACATTATAGGCCCATTTCTAAACTTTCCATCATTGCAAAGATGTTAGATTGTCTTGTCAACGATATATTTATCAATCATATAAATGGTCTTGTGTGTGATTTCCAGCACGAGTTTTGGAAGGGCAGATCTACTGCCTCTAATTTTGTTGAATTTACGAAATTCTGTATAAACTCTTAAGAAGATAATAAATAAATACTTTCGGTGATAAGCTAGGGATGGAAAAATATTAGTTTTGGCCCATCAAGATAAGGAGGCAAAGCTATTCCATGTGACCATGAGAGAAAACGTAAAGTAAACATTAAGAACTTTCTTTGGACACCTTTAAGTCGATGAATATGAGTAAAGTAATTAAGGGCCCAAATTATACAACCTTATCCCAGGACTGATCTGACAAATAATACCTTTAAAGCTTTGAGGACATACGGATCTTCAAGAACTTTGTATAAAGCCTAGAGTTAAATTACTTACTTACTTAATGTGGCGCTACCCTCCGGGGCGGATCTGGATCTCAACCGAAATGCGCCTCCAGCCAGCTCGGTCCCTAGCTAGCCTTTTTTGACATCGAAAGGTTCTTTTAAGTTGTTTGCAAACTTTATGGAGCAGCGTGAATTCTCCATGGTCATCCTGCACAAACGGACGAGTTTGGCAGGGATGCCAAAACTAGACATGGCTTTATATACAGCTCGTCCCTGTATAGATGCTGTCATATGCAGTCTTTAAATCGATGAAAAGATGGTGGGTGTCGATTTGATGTTTGTAGGAATAACACTCCTGGTTAAAAGGATCAGGAGGGTTAAATATATACAAAAAATAAGTTTCCGACTCAGAACTCAAAGCTTTGTATTTTTCTTTTGAATTGTGCGATCAATCAAATCCATAAAATTCTCTTATTTTTGAGAAATGTTAATATTTTTTTAAAACAAAGCGATTTAAAAGCTTTGGTCTCAAACATATTAAGCTTAAGCTTTTAAATATACTGTTCAACTGTTAATCGTCTAAAAAACGCAATGTCATTCATTTGGGTTCCCATTTGTTTGCAGTTATATATAACGCACCGATTGTCAATTGTCAATTCATCAATATATTTCGGTCCTTAGAATCAATATTTTTTCAACACAGAATACAACAACAACACTCCGCTTCAACTGAATACGCACAAACATTTTTAAATTTTTTTTTTTCCAAAAGTGGATGGTTATTGTGCCATCAGTTGATATTACATAATCAATTAAGATACTAAAAAAAAAAAATTTTGAAAATAAATCATCCAAAATGAACTAGTTTTTCTATCACCCACTTGCAAGGCTTTCTACTAGGAAAAATAGCATTTCCTTAAAGTCGTCTTATTTGAGTATTGAAAAACTCTAATCACATAACTTTCCGCTGTTCGTTAAGTAGAGCTGTCGTTTCTTAAGCTTGATTCGTTTAAGATGGCTTCAATTTTGTGTTTTATTTTTGCAATAGAAACAGAAGAATCTGATCACACCTTAAAACTACTCGTCGTTGCGGTTTTTTTACCTTTTTTATATTTTTTCTATACGAATCTTTATTTTTAGGTAAAAATAAAAGCCATTATCGGGTTGGCCCCCGTGAAATAGCTATAACTCCAGCCTATGAACTTGGTGGTAGCACACACAAGTTGTTGTTGTTTCATTCTAAATTTTCAATTGTAAATTCAGCAAGCAGCTGCCTTAAACTGCGAGTATAAAAATTTCATACAAAACCCCTTAGAAAAGCCATTAAAACTTCGTTCAATTTTATCAGCTACTGCACGTCCAGTAAGGTCTTGGTGTTTAAACAAATGGATTTTAGATTTTAAAACACATATTGGTTTTAAAATTCTAGATCAGAAATTTAATTTCACTGTAAACACTAAAAGCTGTTATAAAAACTGCCTAGAACTTAAAGACGCTCAACAAAAACGATACAATTGTGGTTGTACTTATTTAGTTAAATAAAAATAACTTCTACTTTTGAATATGAAACACTTCACAGGTGCGCGAAAACGAAACTCAAAGTTTAATTTTGATAATTTTGTTTGAAATTCTTTTCTTAACATCTTCGATTGATTGAAGATAGCATCAACAGATGGCACAAAAACCCGCAATATTTAAAAAAATTTATGGGCGTATTTAGTTGAAGCGGAGGTACATTATGTAATAAAAACTCATATGAGAAAAATTCATAATAACTCATGTCAAAAAAATGGTTTAAAACTGATTTTCAAAAATATTTTCGAAATCTTAAAAGCATTGGAAATTACACAATAAACAGCGTTATGAGTTAAATTAAAATAGGTATTATGTCCCGACATTAGTAGATGTGTACTACGAATAAATAAATAAATCCCGACAAAAAGTTATCATAGCTCCGTTCGCATCGAAAAATGTTGCTAGGAAATTCAGAGTTGTAAAAATTGGTATATTTCTCTAGCCCCAAATGAATAGGAAGTTTAACTGATTATTCTACAAGCAATATTTTTTGATAAAAGCTACATCAAAAGCTATACAAAATAATTCTGTCTACCGAGGTGAATGGGTAAAAATATCAAAACAAATTTGTTTCCACATTTCGTTGGGGGCTTATGATATGAAATTTCTAGTATTCGTAGCAAAAAGAAACGTTCGGAGCTTCAATTCGTGCAAGTCTTTGATAGGGGTGATTCACTTTGAAAACATTTCTGGAGCTTAATTTATACGTCCTTAAAATTTAATTTGCAAAACATTTTTCACTTTACAATATTTCGGGAATTTGGCTTTTTCACAACTCCTTTACTAGCTTTTCCCAAAATAATTTATAATTATTATAAGCTCATGGTGAGGGCATTTCCTTGTCGGCCTTTTTTTTAAAGAACATATTTTTCAGAAGCAAAAGCAAACAAACATTTGTCGCCTCACAAAAATATAATTTTATTATTTTTTTCATAAAATAAACTTAAAAACCAATCTTTTCTAGCATTTTTATTCAAATAATTTTTCTTAATACTTTTTTATCGCTATTTTTTAAATAATAAAAGCGCGAAGTTTATTATAATAATCTTCAAGAAAACGTTTTCTTTTAGATGTTTAAAATTTGATTCACGAAACGAAAAACTCTTATAGCCTATTTGACAAAATAAGACAACAATATTGATGGAATTTAAATTGAAAAATCGATGTTAATCTGGAAATATTGTAATTCAAAATAATATGTATAAATCCCTCATACTAAAATCTACCCATTCTTTGTTGACCTTTTTATTTCTTTGAGCTTTATATTACTCTCCAGAGTACAAAAACTTTTCTGGGCACAAATTAATCGTTCCTTTTTTTATTTATGTATGCTTTATATTTTATAGACTCAATTGTAATGTCCTTGTCCTTGGATGTTTTTTTGGTAAACATAAACATGACTCTTCCTAATTGAATTGAACTTTTTGAAAAAAAAAAAGAAAGAATAACAAAATGTGTACTTAACCAACTTTGTCAATATTAATAAACGTGTTTACTCACATAAATGTAAAAAGAAAATAAAGCCTTACGGGCATTTAATGATTTATGTATTTAAAAAGGACTCATTTAAAAAATTTTACTAACTTTGAGTTTAACTGTCCGTGAATTAAATTTAAAGAATGTTCTAACTATTTACTTTGAACTTTGAAGTCAGCACTCAGCAGTTTTGAAAAAAAAAGGCTATAAAATAAATTGTCCAAGACGCATTTTCTTATGATATATTTTCAACAAGAAACGTAGTAAGTTAAGAAGGTAAAAAAGTATGAGTAAGCTTATTAAAAATAAGTTTCGAGAGTGATATTTTTCCATTATGATTTTTCTCATTTTTACACAGACACACCCTTATCCTTAAAATTAAAGAGCTGAGTTTCTCGTTTTTTTCAAATGAGAAAAATCCAATCTCAATGGAAAATAACTCAATCAACAAAATTTTCCAGCAGTATATGATAACCTTTCACGTATACTAAATGCACTAAAATCTTCGCAAAACAACTTCATTCACTCGGGTGAAGCTATTAAGAGGTTGATTTTGATTTCAAGAATGTTATTAGCGAAATGTATTCTTGTACGAATAGTATTGCTGCCATAGACATAAACTCTGCCTTTGTTGTTGAAATTGGAATAATTGTTTTTCTTTTGTTAAGTTAACCACATTATTTCAACAACCTACATAAAGATTAAATTTATATGAATTTGAATTAAACATGATTTTTCTTGACCTCCTTCTTCTAATTTGTTTTTGTTATATTACACAAGAGCGTTAAGTCATTTATTTATATTATTAGAAGCCAAATAAACACCTCCAAACGGGAAAAAAAAAATAATAATGCTATACTTTCTACATTGACATATTACATACATACATTTTCCATATATAGCTCTTTCGCATCTAGACATTTAAACTTTACACATCCTCTTTATAAAAAGAACTCTTGTTGTAACCACAAAGTTTGTAGTAAAGGTTTCATATTCTGAACGATCATACTGTACGTGTACACTTGGGCGTATACTTACTTTTTATTTTTACTTTAATTTTTGTACTTTTTTTTTACACTTCAGAATTTCCAGAAAGTAGTTAGCTTATAGCTTATACGATCTAAGGCTCATCATAAGTGCATGTGTTAGTTGTTAGTAAGATAATAATACAATTAAAGCCTAACACAAGCACAAAATACAAACCATAATTAACATTTAACATGAATTATTACAGAACAACAACAACAACAAAAACAAAATGAAGACGCTTACGATAGTGGAGCACTGGTTCTAAGCAATGATTTTAATCCCACCTTATTTTAATTTAAATCTATCGATGAACAGTTTAAGTTATACAAACGGCTCATTCGACTTAAAGCTTCGTTCTTCCCATAGTTAGTTCTATGGAAGTCAATATGTATAAAATCAAATGTACACAAGATAGCAAATAAGGTGCATCAATTTCACCATTAATGAGTTGATGGAGAAATATTAAATCATTGTTAACACGCCTTTCATTGAGAGATTGCAATTGAAGAAGCTAAATACGATGTTTATAGGGAGGCAGATCATAAGGATCTTCAAAAGGAAGACCCGAATGAAATTATGTTGAATTGAGTCAATACGTTTTCTATAAATTTTGTAATAAGGAGTCCATACCTGCGAAGCATATTCAAGATGAGGACGAATATGACAATTGTACAAAGAAAGAGTAACATAGGGATCATTGAACTCCTTTGCCCAGCGTTTTATAAAACCAAGCATAGAACTTGCCTTATTGACAAAAAAAATTAGTGTAATGTAAGTTGGAACAGAAATAAACACCTAAATCTTAAAATGTGGAGACGCGACAGAGTGTTTGCTGTGATATACAATAATCAAATACACTAACGATTCGTTTTTTAGTAAAAGTTATCGTCTGGCATTTTAAATGGTTGAGGACAAGGCTATTTTCCCACACGAAAATGTGAAACTATCAATGTCGGCTTGTAAAAGGATACGATCATGGGTGGACAATCTTAAAAATGTTCAAGTCATCAGCAAAAATGAGAACTTCACTTGAGCGTAGATATGACGTTACGTCGTTAATAGACAGGATGAACAGAAAAGGGCCAAGATGACTTCCCTGGGGAACACCAGATTGAGCAACAAAAGGTTCAGAAAGACAATTTCTAAATTTTACATCATAGGATCTGTTTTCAAGGTAAGATTTGATCCAAGCTAAGAAAAATGGTGGAAATCCAAGAGCTTTGAGTTTAGGTTAGGTTAGGTTAGGTAATAAGGGGTGTGCACAGCATGAAGCTGTTGCGTACACGGGGGCCTGCTGGTCCATTGTGATCCCCTGTAAAAGTAAAAGTAAGCATCGATGGTCCTCAATCATTGCCGATTAGCGTAGACTGGCTCGTTAACGAACCAGCCTGTGCTATCTATAAATTTCCTCATGTTTGCCATTGAAACCTGTGCTAGATCATCTAGTTCTCCAACAAACCTGTTTCCGAAATGACGGAGTCGGCTGGTTTGGAGGTTCGGACAGTCGCAGAGCAGGTGTTTAATGGTTTCTATTTCCTCCTCATCCTGACAGCTCCTACAGAAATCGGGTGCAAATGCCCCTATTCTATTAGCCATTACGCCAATGGCGCAATGACCTGTTAGTACACCTATCAAGATTTTAATGTTCTTTTTACTCAGCGATAGAATGTACCGAGTTTCCTTTTCATTTATGTTAGGCCATAAACTTCTAGAGATTACGCAATCGTCTCTGGATTTCCAGGAGTTATTGATTTTCTCTTTTAGTTTAAGGTCTATCTTCCTTTTGAGTACCCCAATCGGGACGAGTGGTCCCCTACCCGAACGGTCGCTACTACTTATATCTGCTTCTGACCCTTTCCTGGCTAGTTCATCTGCTTTATCATTCCCATCTATTTCGCTATGTCCAGGAACCCAACAGAGCTTTACCTGGTTAGTGTGGCATATTTTATTTAATTCCATCTTACAGTTTAAAACTGCTTTTAATCTTATGGTCTCACTGGCTAAGGCTTTGATAGCAGCCTGGCTGTCCACGAAAAAAGTAATCTCCGAAGAGCTTAGCTTTTCGTGATGTGCCAATTCAGCTGCTTTTCCAGTGGCAAAGATCTCGGCCTGAAAGACACTACAGTCAGCCGGGAGTGTATATGACGCTCTGATGTTGAGAGATTGGCAAAACACTCCAGCACCTGTTCCTGATTCCATTTTTGAACCGTCAGTGTAGAAAGGGTTACCCTGTTTACTTATAAGTGAATTGGGATCCCAACCCTGTCTTTCTGGTATGAAAATAGAAAATTTCCTATCGAAATCTAGTAAAGGGGGGATGTAATCGGTGGTCTCCCTCAGTCCTGGAACCGTGTCATATCTTTGTAAGATTGACCCGTGGCCATAAGTGCTGTGCCTCCAAAAACTCAGTTCTCTTAAACGAATTGCAGTTTTGGCTGCCGTGCACTTTATGAACTCATACAGAGCCGGGAGGTCCAAGATCATTTCCAATCCAGCTTGTGGTGTGGATCTTTGAGCCCCTGTTATTCCTACACAGGCTAGTCTCTGTACCTTATTCAGGTTCTTGAGATAGCTTGATTTTTCCACCGCCTTCCACCATACAATAGAGCCATAGGTAAGAATGGGTCTGACTATCGCTGTGTACATCCATTGGATGACTTGCGGTCGCATACCCCAACGTACACCGAAGGTCTTTTTGCATGTGTAGAATGCACATTGTGCTTTTTTCATTCTTTCCTCAGTATTACGCTTCCATGTAAGCTTAGAGTCAAGGATTACTCCTAGAAATTTAGCTTCCTTAGAAGGTTTTAGAGGAATGCCATTTAGTTTGGGGGGGTTGAAGCCCTCCAGTTTCCTTTTCTTCGTGAACAAAACAGCTCTGTCTTGACGGGGTTGACCCCGAGACCGTTCTTAGTTGCCCAAGAAGATAAATCCTTTAATGCATTTTCCATAATGTTTTCGATGATGGTAAGAAACTTGCCTGATACCAAAACCACTATATCATCTGCATATGCTACTATTTTAATGCCCTGATCTTTGAACTTTGTGAGAATTTTGTTAACTACGAGGATCCAGAGCAGGGGTGAGATGACTCCTCCCTGTGGTGTGCCTCTAGTAACTGTTTTCTCAATAGTGCTAACTCCTATTTGAGAGTTGATAATTCTGCCATTTAACATGGTGAAGATCCAATCGATAATGACAGATTCAACCCCAACTTCAACTAAGGCAGTCTTGATCGATTCCGTTTTAACGTTATTAAACGCACCCTCGATATCAAGAAATGCTGCCAGGGTATATTCTTTGTGTTCAAGACTTTTCTCAATATGTGAAACTACTTCATGCAGAGCAGTCTCCACTGATTTACCTTTAAGGTAAGCGTGTTGATAGTTGCACAAATTGTTTTCGTTGAGAAGTTCTCTAACATGTAGATCAATTATCCTCTCTAGTGTCTTAAGGAGAAACGAAGAGAGACTTATTGGTCTATAATCCTGAGCGGTCGAGTGAGTCGGTTTCCCTGCTTTTGGGATAAAGACTACCTTGACCTTTTTCCAGCTATTAGGGACGTATCTAAGTTTGATACAACTTATGAAGATTACCCTAAGCCACGGAGTTATTATTTTGAGAGCATTTTGAAGAAGAGCTGGAAAAATCTCGTCTGGTCCCGCTGATTTACAGGGTTTGAACGAGTTTATTGCCCAGATAATCTTCTGCTCAGTAATAACCTGATTTAGTTCCAAATTTGATTCCGTGTGAGTAAAATCCAGCGTGTTCGATTGCAAGCAATCAGAACTTTCTGGGTTTTTACAACCGGGGAAATGAGTTTCCATGAAGAGTTCAAGCGTTTCCAGGCTCGAGTTCAACCATGATCCGTCAGGGTGTTTTATGTTCCCCGGGATCGTGGGATTAAGGGCTAGGGTTCTACGGAGCCTTGCCGCCTCGCTTGTTTTTTTCAATGGATTCACAATGTTTAGCCCACGAATCCTTTTTGGCCTTCCTTAACTCTTTGGTGTAAGTGTTAAGTGCGGCTCTATAAGATTTTAAGTCCTCTTCTAATTTACTCAGTTTAGCTTTATTGAAAAGTTTTCTAACCTCTGTTCTACGTTTCTTTAGTACACCATTCCACCAGGGTGGGTTAGTGGAGTTATTGGAACGAGATAAAGGGCAGTGTTTTTCAAAAGACATTCTCATTTTGCTAGACAAGTTTTGGACAACAGTGTCAATGGTTGAAGTACTGTACTTAGACTTGTATTGTCCTCTGGTGGATCAATACAGTCTTTCAGCCATTTTTCGTACTCTGTCCAATTCGTTCTAGTTGGGTTCCTGTAAGGTTTCTTTTCAGTAAAGTTCCTGTCTATAGAGAAGAGTATCCTAAAGTGATCCGAAAAAGATTCTTTAGGTGAGACTCTCCAGTCTTCAACTGAAATTTTACTATTATTGCTAATAAGGGTCAAATCTATGATTTCCTCCCTGTTTTTGTTTCGAAAGGTAGGGTGATTGCCCCTATTACATATCGATAAATTAGAACAGAGAATATATTCAAAAATTGACTCACCCCTTTTATTGATGTCCTTAGAGCTTTGAGTTTAAATAAAATAATTCCGTGGTTAAGTTGGTCAAAAGCTTTAGAAAAGTCAGTGTATACATAGTCAACTTCATAACCTTGTTCTAAAGCGTTTGAAAATATGTTTGAGAATGTGAGGAGATTAGTAACGGTTGATCTTTTTTTCACAAAACCATGTTGTTGTTCGCAAATGAGATTTTTACTAAAAAATGCTACAGTTTCACAAACAACTTGTTCAAACAATTTAGGAATGCAAGAAAGCTTTGCAATGGGCCTGTAGTTTGTTATATCCGCCTTGTTACCTTTCTTGAAAATTGGTGTTAGAAATGACTTCTTCCATATACTGGTAAATTTGCCTGTTTTTAGAGAAAGTTTGAATAAGAACGTAAGGGGTTCAACTAAAGCATTACTTCACTTATTTAATACTATCGGAGGAATACCATCGAGCCCGGCTGAGCAGTCATCATTCAACGCGGATAAAATATTAAGGACCGTACTCTGTAGCACAGGGATGTGACTACAGCTAGTTTGCGAAAAGGAGTAAAGATTATGAAAATATACTTCATCAACTTCTTCAGGGCTATTAACAAATGACTCACGGAAATTTGTTGCGAAAGCGTTACAGATATCAACAGTGTTATCTAACGAAAAGTTCTTGTAAGTGGAGTTAACTGGAAAGTCATCTGATTTTGTCTTTAAGTTTAAAAGTTTCCAACATTTTCTAGGATTCTCTTTCAAAGAGGTGTCCATATCAGTAACATAACTAGCGTATAAAAAATTAGAAAGAGACTTAAATTCATTAAAGAATTCAGCAAGTTCTAACATATTTAATCCTCTAATATTGGATACTTCACCTTGGATTACCGATTTAAATTTAAAAATTCGAAAAATGTGTACTGTTACAAAGCTGTTTTACGACACTCTATAAGCATTTCACCTAAACTTAGTCAAAGTGTCTCAAGATTGAAACCAGAGGTTAGGTAGGACACACTTAGACCAGTTTTATGGCCCATTGTGATACCACATAAATCTTGAAGCTTTCTTCTAAGATCAATGAAACCACTTTAAGTCCCTCACGAAACGTGAGATGCTGATTCAGTTAATATGATTAAAAGAAGAATCCTCCTATGTAATTCTTGCGTTTTTGAGCTAGATCCGGGCACGTACAGAGCCAAAGTTGGTAGTATGGGTTCTATTGTACCATTTCTGGAGAGGTCATCTGCCCTACAATTTCCTGGAATATCTCTATGGCCCGGCACCTAGCAAAGGTAAATATTAAACTGTTGTGTTATGGACTGTTATAAAGTTGGTAGAGACAGATTCCAGAGATTTGAAAGCGGCCTGACTAACTGAGAAAATACCGATATTAGACGTTGATATCACGTGTCCTTTAAGCCAGTTAGTTCTGGAACGCGCTACAATGATTGGAATGTCAGAATTGGGATGTTGTTCATAGTACACACCTGCACCAACCCCTTCTTTTGTTGTTGATCCATCTGGTATAAAAGTGGACTGTCTCGTCTTCCAGGAATGCCTTATCCTCCTGGAAGTTTCTATCGAATTGCAGTTGGAGAATGGTTTGGTCGTTGTGCTTTGGAACTGATTCTAAATACTTTAGAATTACAAAATGACCAATGTTTTTGTTAATCCACTGCAACGGAGCTTTAAGGCAAATAGCAAAGCTTGCAGCTATTTGTTTGCAAAACACAATAAAAGCTGTTGGGTTGAGTCCGGTGCCGCAGATGAGGTCGTGCGAAGCGATCCGATAACTTAGACATAGGCAAGTTGAACGTTGGACTTTAATTAGTTTGTCGCTGTTTATAGCTTATTCTAAAGCAGTCCATCATACCACCACACCGTACCCTAAAATCGGTCTGACTACCGATGTGTATAACCCAGTGATGGAAATCGACTATTTTCGATTGTACTGAAAGAAACAAAAAAGTACTGAAAAAGACCAAATAGTACTGAACTCTTTTAAATGGATTAAAGTAAACGAACACACAAATTCAAAAACAAAATGTAGGTATTTATTAACGAGAACAAAAATAAACACAATTCATTTGTTATTATTATTACATATTTAATATTAAATTAACATAAATAATAAAAAAAGGAACTTCATTATTAATAAATATCGGACGGATCCCCATATCACAGTTAGGAGTTTTCATTGAAACTCATCATTGAATATTTGTATTTTGTGAGTTTCAATGATTTTTATAACTGATGACTTATGTACATACATATGTTGATAATTTTTTACTCTAAAAGTTCTTCTTTTTGAAGTGGTTTGTTTGTAACATTTTTACTCACAAGATTTGTATTAATTATGAAGCTGGGAAAACATTAATTTCTTATCAGAATTTTCGTTTCTATCAGTGCAGAGCACTGATTTCTTAATTTAGTTTTAATTATGTTTTGGTATGAAAATATTCTTTCGACATTTGCCGAAGAGTGAGGAACACAAAAGGCACCCTGAACAATGCGATGAATATTTTCAAACATTAACCAATTTTTGCCCAAAACTCTGATATGGAAACATTTCTCATTTTTTTTTAAATATTCGCAGTCAGCTAGAGCTCTATATTCATTGTTTATCAGTTCAATATTTTTTTGTTAATTGGAAAAAAACTTTAAAATAAATTGAACGATAGAGTTAACTCGACCATCCAACACTGCACTTTGGGAAAAATTTTGAATTCCGTTTAAGAAAACGTCATCGAAATCAAATCTTTTTCTAATGTCTTACAGAAATGTAATGTAAAACAATTTAGTATGATTTGTAAAGCTTTGAATATCTGTTTCCTTTAATTTGAATTGTATAGGATTTCGGATTCGGTGCCACAATATAATTCCATAATAGGTAAGGGGTTTTCTAAAAGATTAATGGAGTTTATCATCAAATGCTTCCCTTTTCATAAAATTTCTGCAGAGTTGTTTACAAATAGATTTCAATATATCAAAATTTGACATCAACAAATATTTGAATAATACACAACATTTTTATTTATTTTTTTCAAACTCTTCATTAAATCCACCGAAATTGTTCACCATTTCATTTATAACAATTAATGCAATTTTATAATTTTTATATAAAGAGGAGTTCATGAAATTTTTGTCGGAATCTTTACGATTTTACGACGTCGCGCGGAAAGTTACCCTTATTGGGTAATTGTGATTTGGGTATGTTCGCATCGCACATAATTTTTTGTAAGTGAAGTTGTGAAGATAAAAGAAAATTTAGTAAATTAATTAATCAATTTTGTACAAACTATTCAAAATAGTACTGAAAATGGCAAAGATGTACTTACGTACTGAGAAAATCAAATAGTATACTGAATACAGTACAATAGTAAGCCTTTTTCCAACGGTGGGTATAACCAATGCGTGATTCGGGGTTCTAAGCCCCATTTATTATTGCGTTTCCAATTTAGTTTTTTTGTTTAAATAAGACCCAGGTACTTAGCCTCGCCTGAGAACTTTTATTGGATTCCTTTAATAAAGGGAAGGTTAACGAATGGAAAATAGGACTGATTCGGTTTCGTGTGGGTTAACACACAGTCCACACCGATTGAAACCAGAAGTTTCTGGAATTTATTTTATAGAATTTTTCTTGGTCAAATTATAAAATAGAATTATTTGTATGTTGTGATGTTTTTTTTTTATTACATTGTCAAAGAGAAAAGGGATTCTTAAGTCTGCGGGCTATAGGAGATTTATGGGTTTAAGACTATCTTCACAAAAACTGATGAATTGAGTCTTAGAACAAAGGAAATGTACTCCCATATGTTTTTTCTCTTTAAAAACAATAAGTAAGCCATATAAGTGATTTTGTGTACCAACATATTATTTTTCAATATTTTGTTCATGTCAAGTAAAGTGTCTTTTTATTGTTCGAACACAAAATTACTATTTTTACCTACAACTATAGAACTACAACTTTAAGCATATGTACTCGTATAATATCATAAAGACTTCAAATTAAATCTTCACTGAGGTTGTTTAAAGATACAAAATCAAAAAGGCAGGTTTTCAAAAACAAACGCCAAACGTTGGCATGCAATACAAATATCTTAAATTAAACTGAAGAACTCTAAAAATGTCACTCATGTCATTGTCATACCTAAACGTGCTTTTAAAGTCAAAGAGGTTTAAACAACGGGCCAACGCACGTCGCACACAAGTTAGACATGCCAATAACCACTTTTTAAACTTCTCCATAATCGCTATGTGCGTTTCAATTAAAAGAAAAACTATTAACTTTCCACATTCCTCAATAAATGCAGCCAATTAAAAGACATCAAAAGCAAAACATACCAAACAAAGAAAACAAATTCAAAATCTTATAACCGACACAAAATTTACAACAAACAAAGGAAAATCACAACCACAAGTCCTACGAGCTAAATAAATACAAATCCTCAGAAAGCCATATTTCATCGATTTTCTCAGATTTGAAATCCTCATTAGACCAGCTTCAACCTACATACCAATCTATCTCGTATAGAAAATCAGGTAAATTAAAACCTTTTTCACTTCATAAATACACATCGCTTCGCTGCTACTATACGCTGCCATCAGAGCGTCTCAAATTCACTTCTTTTAATTAAAGATAATTCAATTGTATTTTGTTGCAGTTGCAGTTGCACAATCTATCATCAACCAAGACACAATGAAAGAAAGAGTGAGATAGATCATAAAAAAGAGACAGACAGTCGATATTATGCGGGCGATGGCTATGGCGATGGAACTAAAAGATACAAATTCAACTTTTTAATTGAATAAAATTTCCCATTCAATCTTAATCTCAAGTCTCAAACTCAACTCAACAATAAACACAAAATTTTAAGTACCCAGTACCAACAACGAAAAGAAAACTTTTCAAACTTTATTATAATGCAATCATATTAATTAAGTAATGCACACTGCACAGTTTATTGAACGCAAAATGTGATGTGAAGTGTAGGTATATAATTCTGCTTTTTCTGCTTCCCTCTCTGATCACAGATCTTCAGATAAACAATATTTAAGATACAAAATAAAAAAAAGGAAAACTATCTTGATTCGTTCAATTATTATCATTCAACTACTGCGCTCAAAACTCAAGCTAGGTTTTGTATCTTCGCTTATACCGTGCCGATACCGAGTACCAACTACAGCGACAGCCAGCGGGTTTCCTGTTTGCTTTATGATGGTAGATTTTTGCTTTCAAGATTGTATAGTACAAGTCAGGGATGAAAAATTATATTTTTCTAAACTAGATTAAAATTGTACTTAAAATAATTGAAAGAACATAATGTAGTGAGCAAGTTACGACCATTTTTACTGTTTACGGTCTGTGGGCCAGACAACTAAACTTAAAAGTCTTACTGTGTTTTTTTTTTAATAGCTTTTTCAAAATCAGTTAGGTGCACAATTTTTAAAAAACGAGTAAACCGATTTATTTGAAATTTTGCATACAGGCAGCCCTTGATAAAATGATACTTTTTATATCAATGAAAAGTTGTCCGTCGGAAAAATTCCAAAACTTTTTGGTTTAATAAAACATTATGCAATTTATCAGATAAAAAGAATAAAGCATTTAAACGAACTCGTGGGGAAATGTTCTTGCTAGTCTTGCTTGTATCCGTTTTCCATATTGTTTCCATTTAGTCCAACTTATTTTCCGTCTGGGTCGAGAGGTTCACCTTCCGTCCTTGATCTATTTCTAACAAATGTTCCCTTATTTTTCACTCAGCCCGAAACTATTAATGATTTAAGTTCTGATCATATTCCTGTTTTTTGTAAAATGAACAAAACAGTAAAAACCAGTGAGCAATACTTTCTGGACTTTATAAATGCTAATTGGAGTCGTTTCAGATCAGAAGTTAGTTCCAAGTTTAGGCCAATTCCAACTGATTTGAATAGAGTATCTTAAAAAGAAGATGTTGATTCTCATGTCGATTTTTTCTCAAACCAAGTTTTGGAAGCAGTGCATACATGTGTACCAAAAAAAATTAGGAAACCATTTGTCATTAAAATGCCGGATTATATTTTAGCTTACATTCGTATAAGGAATTCTTTTAAAAGACAATGGCAACGTTATCGCTTACAAGAGTACCGCGATGAAGTTAAATTTTATAACAAAAAGATTGTGGAGGAAATGAGTAAATTTAGAAATAAAAATTGGAATGAGAAGCTTAGTAAGTTGGAAAAGAATGCTAAACCTTTCTGAAACAAAGCAAAAATTATCAAAAATAAAAACACACAAATAACTAACCTTCAAAATAATGACGAAGTTGTTTATCAAAACCCAGATAAAGCCAATGTCTTTGCAACAACCTTTCTGAAAAATCATTGTGTCTATCTCAACACCTTAGTGACGATCCAACTAAAATGCTAGTAAGTGAAACGCAAATACAGTTCACTCACAAATCACTGAAACTCTTAGGAACAGTTAATATCCAGGGAGGATTTCAAATACATCATTTCAAACTTAAAAGTTTGGGCATGGACTAGACAACATAAAAAACATGTATCTTAAAAAACTACCAAAAGCAGGGCTTTAATTTCTTTCGTTTTTGATGAACGCGTGTCTCAAAACCCAACATTTTCCATTGAATTGGAAATATGCAAAGGTAATACTTATTCCTAAACCTGGAAAACCGTCAAAACTCCCAACAAGCTATCAACCAATAAGTTTGCTTAGTTGTATAAGCAAAGTTTTCAAAAAAAATTTGAAATGTAAAATATTACGCATCGTTGATGAGCTTCAGATATTTCCCAATGAACAATTCGGATTCAGAACGCATCACAGTACAACTCAACAGTTACCAAGTTAACTATGGTGTCCCGCAAGGATCAGTACTAGGCCCTTTACTGTACAATATTTATACTTCTGATATTCCTAGATTACCAGGTTGTCAGATAGCCATATTTGCGGATGATACAGTCATCTTTTCATCGCATGAATTAAGTCTATCCATTGAGAAAAATTTGAAAAATGTGATAGACTTGATGAATAATTACTACACTAAATGGAAAATAAAACTGAATGCTGACAAACTACAAGCCTTCGTTTTCAGTAGAAAAAGAAAATTTTGTTACCTACAAAGCAATCAACTTACCGTTAATGGTGTAAATAATAAATGGGATCCAAGTGTGAAATATCTTGGTATTTATTTAGATCAAAAACTGACTTTCAAATAACATATTGCCAGAACTCTGCAAAAAGTAAGCATTGCTATAAATATTGTATATCCTTTTATAAACAGAAAGTCCTGTCTTAGCAACGATAATAAAATGATAATTCAAAAAGTAGTATTCCAAGCAATACTTCTGTATGGATGCCAGGTTTGTGCAAAATTTCATCTTAAAAAACTGCAAGTATTACAAAAAAAAAAGCTTCTAAAAATGACGCTTAACCTTCCACAATATCATTCCACCATAAAATTACATCAGTAGGCAAATGTTGAATTGATTTCCCTAAGAATCAATAAACTGACTAACACCTTCTTGCTAAATTGTGAAATCTCTGAAAATCCGCTTATAAATCAATTGATTCATTAACCATCTTTCCGATATATTTTTGTTAGTTTGAATTATTCGTACCTTTGTTTAAATATTACTCGTTAAATTGTTAATTTATTAATTTATTTTCAATATGTTCATTATTTATGTATTGTTTGTCTATACTTATCTATTTATTAATTTAGTTATTTATTCATTTTATTTATTTATTTATTTATTTATTTATTTCACCTACGAGTAACAAGCTCCACAGATTACTTTAAAATTATTTAGGTAAATAAAGTTAACATTAAACAATAATGAAATTACATTCTTATAAATAAGTACAATAAATCATTTTTTAATTTTATTCTAGAAAATGAAAGATCAAGATGTCCATTTATTTCATTGAACTCCCTAACTGACCTTGAAATTGGTTCATTCATTTCGTAGTTTGTTCTATGTCTAGGTTGAAAAAGAAGGTGTCTTTCCCTCAACGGTCTTGTTGGAGCATAAATACAAATTAAAGACAGTAAGGTAGGGCATTTAATATGGTAGCACATAATATCACGCACAAAAATTATATCATGAATAGTTCATCGAGATTTGAGCAACTGCAGACCTAGAAGGCTTTGCCTGGCTAGGGAGTTTGGACAGAAATTCCAATGCATTTTATAAAAAACATACCTTGTAAAACGATTTTGGATCTTTTGAATTATATCGGAGAATAGTTGTTGGTGAGGGTTCCAGATGATATCAGCATATTCCAAAATAGATCTTACTAAAGTAGTATAGAGCGCAACAAAGGTGTAGGGGTCGGAAAAATCATTTGAATTTCTTTTTATAAATCCTAACATTGAGTTAGCTTTGGCGACAATGGCATCAACATGTGGAACAAAAGAAAATTTGTGATCGAATGTAACCCCAAGATCTTTAACTTTAAAAGTTCTTTGAAGGTGGCTGGATCCTAGAGAATAAGGAAACTCGTAAATAAAGTGTTTCTTGGAGATAGAAATAACAAAGCATTTTTTAACGTTAAGGTTTAGGCTGTTTGATTTACACCAACAGGATAAGTTATCTAAATCCATTTGAAGTTTAATGCAGTCGTAGTCGCTTGTTACTTTCAAAAATAGTTTGAGGTCATCAGCATATATTAAACATTGGCTAAAATTAATATGGTTGACAATATCATCAATAAATATTATAAACAGCAAAGGACCAAGATGACTACCTTGAGGGACACCTGAAGTACATCTAATACGCCTTGAAGTATATTCCTCTATTTTCACTTCTTGCACTCTACCAATTAGGAATGAGCCGATCCACTGAAGTAGACTTGAGTGTATGCCGAATACTTCAAGCTTACGAAGCAAAATATTGTGACATACCGAATCTAAGGCTTTGCTGAAGTCTGTATAAATAGCATCAACTTGGCTTTGAGTTTCAATAGATTCAACCACGAAAGAAGAAAAACAAGCTAAATTAGTAACGGTCGATCTTCCAGAAATAAATCCATGTTGGGCACTACTAACATGTTCCTTCACAAGAAAATCACGTTTTATTTTAATTAAACTTTCTAAAAGTTTAGGAATGGCAGATAACTTACAAATTCTCCTATAGTTTTCAACGTTGTTTTTAGAACCCGATTTAAAAATTGGAATCAAGAAAGATGATTTCCATTCATCCAGAAATATTCCGGAAGACAAAGAACGGTTAAAAATAATAAGCAGAGGTAGGCAAAGAGAATTAAAGCATCGTTTTAAGACAATCGCAGGAATGCCATCCACACCAGGTTTAGCGTTGGGTTTGAGACTTTGTAATCCTTCTAAAACATCAGCAGAATTAAGCTGTATGGACGCAATATCCACTTTGGGCTGATCATTAGAAGGAATGAAAGCATTTCCCTGAGCGTTAGAGTATACGGATTCAAAATACTGAGCAAAAAGTTCAAGTGTCTTACTAACCTCAGTAGGTTCTTCACCTTTAAAATTCATAGAGTTGGGAATCCCAATTGATTTCCGCTTAGAATTAATAAAAGACCAGAATCGCTTTGGGTCGCATTTTAAGTTCACTTCAGCGTTCATGACATAATTTCTGTGCGAGAATTTACTGAGAACAATGAATTCTTTACGAAGCTTACAAAATTGGATTTTGTCATGCAAATCGTTGGATTTCTTAAACTTGGCAAAAAATTTGTTTTTTAGATTTTTAAGGTGGCCAGCCTCCTATTATACCACAGAGGCTTTGAGACATTCTTTTTCAATCTAGATGGAACAAATAAATTGAAAGCATTATGTAAAAAGCCCGAAAAATAATTAAACATATCCTTCAAGTTTAAATTTAAAAATTCAGTTTTCCAGTCGATATTTCCAAGGTAGTTATCGAGCTCAATGAAATTGGTTTTTAAAAAGTTATAAGATTCTAAATAGTTATCAATTTTTAAATAATTATATAATTCAACTTCAATATATAGTTTTTTGTGATGGACTGAATTGTTTAACAATGTAAAAGGGACAATATCATTAACTGACGCTTTAAAATCATCATGTGGAATAAATATAAGATCAAGAATTTTGTTTAAATTATTAACAACATTATTGATTTGGTATAAATTAAGGGCAAATAGATGATCAATGAAAGTTATTTCAGTATCTTTTTTTAGGTTACAAGGTATAAGCATATTTTCAGTAAAAGAATGCAACCAATTTACATCAGTTAAATTAAAATCGCCGATTACGGAAACTTTTTGTGGACTATTGTTAAGATTGTATACAAAATCGATATTAGCAAGGTGTTTTTTATAAATATCAATGTTACTTTTCGGTGGAATATAACTTACAATAATATACACGATAACACCTGGTCCAAGACAGATTGAAACGCATATTTGTTCGATTTCCAAGATAGGCAGAGTAATTAAATTACAAGAGATGCATGAACGGACTCCCAAAAGTATACCACCACCACGATCTTCAGCAGTAAAACAACGATCCTTGCGAAAGGTGATGTAAGAGTTTCCGTCAAAAATTTCAGAATCAGAGATTCCACTCCAAAGCCAGGATTCCACAATAATTATTATATCATAGTCGGCATGACTAGATGCAATATATAAAGCATTTAGTTTAGTACGAACCCCACTGGAGTTATGGTAGTACATCTTCAGACAAGCATTTATTTATTAATTTATTTATTTATTTATTTTTTATATTTATTTATTTAACAATTTGTTAATTCTTACTAAAAAATTACTAATATATTAAAATATATTTATCAAATATCATTTATACTAACCTTTGTTTTACTAACATACTTCTAAACAAAAGTTTAGAAATCTTAATTTTGAGTTCCTCAAGAAAGCAACTTAGGACATCTCCTCTTTCTTCCTCACATCATTAAATCTTCTCTTTGTCTAAGGTTTACTGACAACATTTAATTGATAAAATGTATTATTCAATCAATGGCGTAAATCTTCAAATGATCTGAAAAACAGGATCTTGGAGTCATCTTTGATCCGAAACTAACTTTTTCTCTCCACATCGACTTTATTGTAGCTAAAGCTAACTTCTTACTTGGTTTTATATCTCGTAATTCCGAGGAATTTTCTGACCCTTTACCACTCAAGACGTTATATTACTGCTATGTCAGACCAGTACTTGAGTATTGCTGTGTAATATGGAGCTCATGGGAATATAAAATAAAATATTCGAATGCCTTCATACACGATACAAGATGTAATCTTCTTGGCCTTCACTAATAAAAAACTCAAAGACGATGCTTTGAGATAGTTTTCATATTCGTGATATTCTTGGTTATCAAATTGATTGCTCCTTTCTTCTTTCGTTGATAAAATTCTATGTTCTTTCAATACAGGTGCGAGTACCTACGTAATTTATTTTCTGAACCATTTCATAGAGTAAACTACGGTCTCAATGAGCCGATAACACGATGCCTGAAACAGGCAAATCTAGTATGTAGTTATATTGACTTACAAAATAATATAAGTCATAATTTATTTCAAAATAAATGTGATGTAATAACTGTAAATATTCGTTATCCTGATTGTACGCTTGTAAGTATTTACCTTTTTGAATTAGTCTACAAGATTATATTTTATTAAAATTATGTAGAGTTAATAACTCAACATAATACTAACAATAAATTGGCCAAATGTTTATAAATGCATTGAAGTTAAAGTGTAAAACGTAGTTGAATTACGTAGTTTTAGTTTATTTCTTGAAATGAATTTTTTAAACTATTAAATTCAATTTTATCAAATTCGGTACAATTGTAACAAATTTTTCATCTCTGGTATAGGTGCTAGCAAAACTACTTACTTTTTATGTCACTCTTTTTATATTGCGTCCATCTTCATGCCTGGCTTCTTATACGCCGCGCCGCATTGCGCTGGCTATGCCGCTCTCAAAAAAGTATCTTACTAACAGTTCCAGTCCCAGCCCAATGCCAGTAAGAAAGACTAGATACATTACGAGTTACGACAGTTTGACAGAGCTCTCAGTGATCACGGTTCGTTTTATTTTTGTTTTTTCAAATTACTGATCGTGTTAACTTTCAAGTGATCGGATTTTTGAAAATATTTCAACAGAAATTTCACATAAAAGAATAAATGGATTTATCGGATTTTATCTAACCAGAATCTATTGGATGCATTTTAGAGAGAAATCCACGACGCGGACGGATGGTTTGCATTCCAAGTCCTATAATTGTTAACTTACCTACGACTTCGATTATTGTACCTTCTCTTTCTTTTGTATGGGGAATTTTTAGCGTCTCTCGTCTCAGTCTCAGATTCCTATACATTTGTGTTTTTAATTTTTACCTGCCGCGTGTGTTTGTTACCTGTTCGACGCAAATACAAGAGTAAAAAATATACATATGTGTATCTTTTGGATACCTGTATTTACCTGTAAATATACACTTAACCAGTTTTGTGTTTGATATTTCGCAGAAAACTTCACGTGTGTGTTGACCTCTATTTCAACAGTGCAACAATTTAGTAAATTTTTTCTAATTTTGTTTTCACTTGTTGTTATTTTGTGTTGTTTCATTTTAACCACATTTTCTTGTTGCAACTACAACTTAAATTGTATCTACTTGCAAGTGTATCTATGAGTATTTTGTATCTTCATACATATGAATATGAATTAAGTTTATAAGTGCTGAACGAAAGTTATTCAAAACGGGAGAGAGTTTTTGTTTTCATTTTGAATTTGTGTTTTGTGTGTTTTTGTATCTTTGCGGCAAATAAATATTTTGATCAACAAGCGTGTAAAATTACCAAAAAGAAAAACAAAAAAAAAGATACAACTAAAATATCTTAATGTATGTTCATCATTATTTGTCTATCTACCGGAACGAAGAGTGTACTGCTCTGGATATTTGAAACCTTCTTCAACTCCGGATGTCTCATTATAACAGAAAACACTTGAAGTGATAGCGCATAATGAAAAGGTAATTCCATAAGTTTGTGAACTTTTTTATTTTTCCTTCAGTCAAATGATACAACAACAAAATAAACATCTTTTTACACCCATAATTGCAAATGTCATCATAAATGCTTACAAGTTTTCTTTTTGTCACATTTTTTAAAAGACGAAACCTATTCCGAGACGACGAGCTACGACCACGTTCTTTGTGGCGGTTTTTATCAAAAACGTAGTATTGAATTACTTCTTCCATATTTTTTGTAAGCCTACCTTTATTTACCTCTCTGTTGAAAATCTCAGTTTTCAAATTATTGTTTGTTACGGTACGAGTAGTCTTTGAAATAGGAAGCTATATATGTACATAGGCATGTTCGCGAGTATCTTTGAATATGGTTATGGTGATATTATTTTTGTCATCATCAAATAAATATATCGCTTGGTTAAATAAGCGATGTAAATAAAATGTAAAAAGCATAACGAATTTCTTTATACAAATAGGTAGTATATAAAAACCTAGGTGGATATGGTAATATATGTTCTTAGAAATATATATGCTAAACAAACCTTGACATCGAGCACATTAGCATACCTGTCAACATCATCCAAAAAAAGGGGTGGTTAAATTATTGGATGTTATAGCCAAATAAATTGAACGAGCGACGTTTTTCATGCGTTATGGTGGCTTTGAGTTTGGAGAATATACCTAACGATATTTTTCAAAGATAAATTCAAAAAATTGAATTTTAAATATCTTGTTTTGGCTTTTTTATGTAGGTGAGAGAACAAATTGACATCATTTTTTAAATATACAATATCAAATATACATACATACATATATGGAATTTGGAAATCGATAGAAATGATTTGGAACTTTCAGTAGCAAACAATCTTAATTCTCATACTTCGTATATGGCAGCTTTTTACTCATCACTAAGCTTAAACTTTCTTTTTATAAAGATCCATGACGATCAAAAATTTCCAAGAGCCAAATATTATTTGATTAAAATTGGTTGCTCCTTATAGTTCAGGCTTAAAAAGGATTATTCAATAATATTTCAATTTAAGTGGTTTTATTGTTTTTCAACATATTCTCCAAGGCCATCAATACCTTTTTCCGTTTGACCATATTTTTGCTTTATCGAGTATTGCTAACAAATTTATCCAAAAGAAAAAGAAGATGTATGCTTGCTTAATTGACTTAAAAGCTGCAATGATACCGTCAATCGACAAGCTCTCATTTACAAAATGGCCTCACTTGGTATACCTATCTAGAAAATTTCTAAATATCTCAAAAAATTTGTATGTAAAACTTATGTGATAGTTTGGGATGGGGCCCACATTTCAAATTGGTTTCAAACGACTGCAGGTGTTTCTCAAGGATGTATCCTCAGCCCAATCTTGTTTGCCCTTTATATTGATAATATTTCAGATAATTTACCCGGTGGAGTTTGTTTTTCTGATATTCATATAAAAGTACTTCTTTACGCGGATGACTTGGTTATGCTAGCGGATAACCCATCTTCTCTCCAGCTACAAATAAATAGGGTCCAAACGTAATGCAATATCTGGGACCTTAAAATAAACTCAGAGAAAACAAAGATAATGGTATTTGAGTCACGGAGTTGTAGAAGGTTGAGAGAATAGAGGTGGTTCCTTGGTTCCTTAACAACCAACCTATTGAAATAGTACAGGAATTCAAATATCTGGGAGTGTTGATGTCTGCTAACGGGTGCTTCAATAAACATAATTCAGCATAAGAATAAAGAAGATAAAGTAGCTCTCAACATAATGTGGCCAACTTTCTTCTCAAACAAAAACATAGACTTAGGATTTAAATACCGAGTTTTCCAAGAACCCATTCACACTTGCTGTATTCAAGTTTTTGGTCACACCTATTTTGAAGAACTTGAGTTGATACAACACCTTTTTTCACAAGATTATTTCGGTTACCTAGTTCGACTCCAACCTAGGCAATTCATGTTGAGTCTGGAATTGCTCCGATTTATGTTAAAAATTTCAAATTGCATGCAGATTTTCTAACAAGAGTGATGAGTAAATCAAGTTCGAATCTTCACACATCTATCATGAAGGTTCTTCTGCGAACAGAATCATCGCCATTTAAGGAATGGACTCAACTTGCCCGGTTGCATAATTATTCTCTTGAACTGACTGAGTTTAACATAGATAATTGGCAAGATATCTTTTTGAATGTTATCGCAAAAGTTGATGAAAATATATATCTTCAACATCTAAATAGAGCATCATCACCGTTAACAAGAGAAATTTATAGAAATCTAAGCAACTCCTTAAATACTAATGCGACAAATTATTTCAATAAAAGACTTTTTGCGAGAGCTATAGGTACAATTTTCAGAGCAAGGGTTGAAATATTGAACTTGAATTATATTCCGCATGGGTCAGATCTACCTCTCCTTTGTAATTATTGTAACAGAAATGAGCGTGACGATATTTACCATTTCATAGCTATTTGTCCGACACTACAAGAAATTCGAAGGCTCTGTTTACAACATAGTGTCCTCTCTAGAGAACAAATGTTTGGTGTAATGAACGGATCCGTTGGGTGGACAAATCTCTTCATGTTCTGTGACCATGCCTTAAGCTTAAATTATCGAAGAAGCTTTTCAAACTTTTAATTTTTTTTTTAATTCTGTTTTTCTAAAAATATTAATTTACAAATTTCTAAAACAATAATTTATAATATGAATTTATAAAAACTTAAACTTAAACTAAAAAATCAATAGTTATCAAAAGATCATTTATTTTTTTCTGTTTGAGCGAACAAATTATATTTTTTTTCTTTAACAAGAAATCTAATGAAAACTTACCAACTATTTATTTTATTATTTTATTAAAGCAAATGTTATCTTCTGTCAGACGGCAATGTTTTTTAATGAAATAAAGGAATAATAATAATAATAATAATAATAATAATAATAATAATAATAATAATAATAATAATAATAATAATAATAATAATAATAATAATAATAATAATAATAATAATAATAATAATAATAATAATGATGATAATAATAATACCTTTTTCCATGAGTTTTTACCACTTCGCATGTAAGACTTTACAAGTTGATTTAAGCTTCTTTGGTGTGGAAATAGTTTGTCCCAACATTAATTGTATATCCCTTAAAAAAAAAGTAGTAAGATGTTAGATCAGAGATGTAAGCCCATTAATTTAATGTACTGAGTTTTCAAAAATTCAGTTGCGGTGCCGTGAACTAAAGCCAAGTGAAAAAAGACCAACTTTCAAAACTTGGCCTTACTGCCCTTTAATTAAAAAATCAAATAAGGCCAATTCTTTAAATTTGGCCTTATTTCACGGCACCACTAGTTGCGTTTTAAAGATGAAGAATGGTATAACGTCTTTTATAGGTTTTTCGCATTTCATCAATGACTTTCGACAATAAACGCTTGCATAGCATTCCAAAATAACCGCACCCTTCATCAAGGTGGCCGCTTTTTGTGCTAGGGGAAAGAAACGGCTTACAACTTGTTTGTAATTTTGTCCCGTTTAAAAAGTATTTGAAATTAGAATTCTTTTGAAAAAATTACAAATTACCGATCATCAAAGAATTGACTTAATTGTTATGCTCTACTAAGAAAAATCATTTTTATTTCTTTGGATTGAATTCGTTACACCAAAACTTAACACATTTAATGAAATGTCTCTAGTAGTACAAATTGTGTAATTGAATGGTTTGTGAGTAGGACTGTCATACCAGATGTCTGGGTTTATCCCTTACTGTGTCAAATACAAATTTTGTTTGTACTGCCTCTTGCAATTATTTAACAAATCTTTATAAAGTTACTCATGAAAAGTGCGACTAAAGTTAGCCGTTCGGATTTGGCATAAAAACTTTAGGTCCCCTCCATTCGAGATATTAATCGTACACAACTGTTGGTACTTGTAAGTCACTAATAGGCCCTGGTGTATAATCATACAATATCAGAGGGTAAAAAGTGCGCAATGCTCATGAATTTTTAAAAATATATGTTTAGTAAAAAAGTTACAAGGAATTTGTTTTGAAACTGCGTAAGCTTTTTGCTAGTAAGCAGTAATCAACCTTACATACAAAATTGCAGTAGTCAGTGATTTTGAACCATTGCATTGTAATGGAGGCTGTTTGATTGTCAATAAACTTGAAATGTCATAAGTTAGGTAAGGTAAGGTTAAGGTGGCTTCTGACAGGAAAAGTCAACACACTTCGATCAATAGTCGGTCCGTTCTGATTCCACATGAATCTAAATATCTACCTTAATCGTTAAAAATAAATAGTGCTATAGCTATAAAGCATTTAAGACAATAAATATCGGAATTTCTAAGATTTCAAATATCATTGTAGTAAAAGTCTCGTAAGTGGAGTTATTGTCAACACTAAAATTCAAGCGTTACTAAAGGGTGGTTAAATTTTAATGGCCGATGTTGATTTTGATTACAACACAAATTATTTAATAAATGATTGTCATTGCTTCTTATTATGAGAATATTGGTTTGGTTCAATTTTGTATGGAACAAAATTGCATACATTTCGATAGAAAAAAATTAAATTGGGTGTCGCAACAGTCCGTTGAGAACTAGGGCCTAGTGACTTACAACTCTCAACCATTCCTGTGTGCGAGTACTATTGTTAGGGATGGAAGGAACCTACAGTTTTTAGCCAAATCCGAACGGCTAATTTGAGAAAGCACTTTTCATGACAAGAATTACTCTTGGAGAACTTGTCAATTCCTCGCAAAAGGCAGTACCCGTGAAAAAAACTTTAGATGACATGAGCAGGGATCGAAGCCAAGACCTCTGGCATGACAGTCCAACGCACTAACCATCATGATACGGGTACTGAAATTTTAGATAATGCTGAACCATAATTGAGATTATATGCATTTAATGTGCCGAATTCTCTCATCCCTTAGCTCTTGATTTGTTGCTGGCTTAGTGACGTACACCTTTTATTTCAAATAACCCCAAAGATAGAGGCCCAACGGTCTCAAATCACATGGTATTTGGGGCCAATTGACATCGCCACCACTTGTGATATCACGGCCATTGAATTTGTCACGTAAAAGAGCCATTGTTTCTTGTTTAGCTGTGTGGCAGGTGGCACCGTCCTATTGAAACTACATATCGTCCACATCCATATTTTCCAATTCGGACTTGTTATCATCTCACGATAGGGAAAAACATTCACATAGTAACTGCCTGACCGATGATGCCACCAGTCCATAAACAGCACCAAACAGCCACTCTTTGTGGGTGCATTAGTTTTTTCCACAATCACTCTTGGATTACCATTTGCCCACAGGCAGTTCTGCTTATTCACGAATCCACTGAATTGAAAATGTGCCTTATCACTGAAGATGATTTTCTTCGAAAATTTATTATCCACTGTTGCCATTTCTTCCCACCATTCTGATCATTGACGACGCTTGAAATGGTCAAGAGGCTTTAGTTCTTGAGTAAATTGCACCTTGTAAGTGTGTAAAATTCAAAATTTTCATCAGCGACGAGCGTGAGAGATGCAATTGTAGGGCACGACGACGAGTTCTTCAAATCGAGATATTGCAACACACAAATATTCAGAAAAGAGTTTAAAATCTTCAAATTTAAATTTGTCAACCGTCACTTAAATTGTGGTCCTATTTCGACTAGTGAAACGAACCTTACGCAAAGGTTAAATATATAAAACTATGGAACAAAAACATCCAAATAGATCGAGATCTCAATTTAAGCTATTTATGACATGGGTTTAAATTTATTTGATAAATCGCAAATAGTAATAGAATAAATAACCTTCCCCTTATTTCATTTGCGATTTTAAATACAACAATTGTTGAGAACCTAAAAGTTTCTAATTGCTTGTAACTATCTCCAGTGTCCTTGTCAATTTCTCGAAAGAGGCTGGAATAGAAAAATATGATGTACTAATTATCGAACAAAAAATGTATAAGAATTAGTCTCATAATTTGGTTGTGTAATTAATTTTTATAATTTTTCGAGCCTGTTTATACCGAAAGCAAAGAACATAACAAAAATGTATACGACAAAGATTCATAGTCGTTTCTATTTTAACAAGTTCTGAAATTGAAAGTGAAAAAAGATCATGACACGTGTTTTAGATTTAGGTATTGTATTTATGCCTGAATCTTTTTATGAAAACAAATGTTTTCGAAACATCTTCTACAATTTAACTTCATGTATTCATACATATGTGATACAGATGTTGACTTATTTTCGAAAAACACACATAAGGCATATTCCATACTTAGCTGGCGTAAATGTTGGTTTGTGCCCTTTTATAAAATGTTCAAATCAATTTTTAAAGCCAAGGCCTAAGAACAATCTTAAAATAGTAATGTTTAGTGCTTATCATGTTAGTACTCGTGGTAGGATAATTCATACGACTGTCATGCTAGAGGTCTTGGGTTCAATCCTTACCTAAAGGTTTTTTTTTCACGGATATTGCCTCTTGTGAGAAATTGAAAAAATTCCCAAGAGTATAATTCTTGTCATGAAAAGTTCTTTCACAAATTATGATACGGCTTAAAACTGTAGGTTCCCTCCATTCCTGACAACATTACTCACATACAATAATGGTTGAGAAATGAAAGTCACTAGGCCCTAGTTCTCAACGGACTGTTGCTCCACCTAGTTTATTTATTTAGTTTTAATTTTCATCAAAAAAGAAAAGTTGTGCAGAAACACTTATTCCAACTCGTGTAAAAATAATTCCAGGTACTAAACATTTAACAAGCCCAAATAGTATCCGAAAATAAATGTATCTTTTATATGCTATTTCGTATTCTGATTAATAAAGATATAACTACCAATTAAATTATACAAATTAAACATTGAATCTGTTTAATATTTGGCTGGCCGTATGATGATAGTTTTGAATAATTGAGACAATGGCAAGGTCGTCAATTTAAATTTAATTAAAACAAAACAAAATTTAATTGAGATGTAAATATACCGGCACAGTCGGTACCAGCATTATCCACCGCCACCGGTCACCCAGCCGCGCCGGAATGCTTTCTTTCATCAATCAATGAATCAATTAATTAAAATAAAATTGATAAACAAAAAAAAATACGTAGAGATATTTTTATTTCCCATTGGTTAATTAAAATTGCGTGTGAATGAAGGTAACTGAAATTTTATTGTTATTTTTGTTATGAATTGTATGAAGAGAAATAAGTGAAATAAAATTTAATTTGAAACGTAGGTGGTGTGAACACATATTAAACATTAGTCATACAAATCATAAACAACACTCTTCATAAGTCATAAAGTTTCAGATTGACAAACTTTATGAATATGTAAATATTTCTTTTAGCACCTGTCACTGACAGATTGTTTATTTGTGTCCAATCAAGCTAAAGTTTTAGCTTTAAAATTGGCAGCAAGTGAAATAATGTTTGTGGAATTAAAACAGTAATGAGAGCTAAAAGTGAGTTTATGACGATTTATTTCAAAAATATGTTAGCATATCAAAAAGAAATATTGCTAATATTAAGTACTTAAATTTTTGCGGGGTGAAGTCTAGTTTTTTAAAACTTTTTTATAGTTATTTAGTAGCAGACCCGCCCACGCATTGTTGAGGCTAAATGATTTATGAAGAATTTAAAAGACAAAATTGAATGCACATTAACATTTATTTAATAAATACTCTAACTATCTTTAATTGTGATAAATCACAGTTCCTGTTTAATGAAGCGCCATTCGGTGTACAAAATTGTTTGTCAATCGGTCCTTTAAAAATAAAATTTAACTATAAAATAGATTTGAAAAAATGTTTTATCTTTATTTGGTATTGGCATCAATGATCCAACTTTATGGTATACTTATCCTGGAACCCTGAATGTTTATTCAAAATTACGACCATCCGATGATAGATTACAAACTTGGGATGCTGCAAACGACGTTATTTGAAAGCAAGAATTAAATTTTCGTGCCTTATGCAAACATAATTTTGAGTTATTTGAAATGCCAGACAGGAGAAGTTTCAAAATTGCAGGTGGATTGACGACAATACAATTTTCCTTGATGCGAAATTTTAACGCCTGGCAACATTTATCAAAAAATACTCTTACGTATATATTTAAACGTATATCACGCTTTTCTTTTGATTCTAGATCAAAACTCGCTACCGTCCTTATTCTTCGAAATGCAATTCTGTCTGCACTTTTCTCGACAGGTTCCTGATCTCTTTAAATACATTTTACTAAGGCTATAATTGAAAAGAAGCAAGCACATTAATAATTAAAGATTTTTGAAACTATTATAAATCTACGAGGTGTGGCAATTAAGTTCCGGGAATTTTTCAATAAAAAACAAGAAAATTAAGTTTTAGGACAAATTTTACTATCGACCTTCACAAAAATCTCCCTTCTACTCTACACAAACTCTACACAACGATTCCAACGTTTCTCCCTTGATTGGAAGCACCCTTGGTAGTCCTCCGAAGTTAGCCCGTTTAGCACCACAGTTAGAGCTTCTTGGACCTTCTGTACGCCGCCATGAGTTCCCTTGAGGTGCAACTTCATCTTGGGGAATAGAAAAAGTCGCAGGGAGCAATATCGGGGCTAAAGGGTGGGTGAGGCAACGTTGGGATGCCTTTTTTGCCAAAATCTCTTGCACAACGAATGAGGAATGGGCCGGTGCATTATCGTGATGCAAGATCCAGCCATCCTTGGCGAGTTCGGGTCGCACACGAAAAACACGAACCGTTTCTTTGTTGATGTTTAACTTGTAAGACAATGCACGAATGCTTAGGCGACGGTCAGACGTGATCAACATGCGCAAACGATCAACATTCGCGTCGGTACGAGAGGTGACGGGAGCTCCTTCACGTGGATCGCCTTCCACCGATTCACGCCCTTCCTTGAACCGCCATTCAAACACACGCGTTTTTGACATGCTATCGTCTATATAGACAACCTGCAATTTTCGAAGAATTACCCAGGGTTTTTCGCCAGATTTCACTAAAAATTGAATCGCAACACGTTGCTTGTAATTGTACGTCACACATTTTCACTACGCCACTAAAAAAGTTACTTGCAAAAAATACGCATAAAACGCAAACCAAACGTGCTATATACTTCAACTTTGAATTCTAACTAAAAGGAAGATCCCCCTTCTTAGACAGATGATAACAAATGAAAAAGTGTTGCCAGTTTTTAAATTATAAATAAATTCCCGGAACTTAATTGCCACACCTCGTACATTGTAAATTTGCAGTCAAAGTAAAAGGAAATATAATTAAACTCTGATTCTAATTCTAATGATGCCACAGAAATAGTAAAGTTACTCAGTTCAGACTTACAGAACTTACAATTAATATAAAGAATCGACAGAAGTAAAGAAATAAAATTAAATATATAAATTACATAATTTTTTAGAAGCTATAGGAAAGTTTTTCAAAAAAAAACACATACAATTCAGAAAATGCATGAAATCTTTATTTGAATCGATAGTACGATCCATATAATTTAATGTTTGAAGATTATTTCATTCAAATGTTGACCTTGACTGCTCCTCAAATGGTCCATCCGCTTAGTCCAATTTTGGCATACTCTTTCCAACATTTCGGCCGGTATCTCACGAATAAAATGCTTCAATGTTGTCTTTCAATGCGTCAATTGAAGTGGGCTTGTCTGTATAGACATGAGCTTTTACAGAGCCCCACAAAAAATAGTCTAAAGACGTTAAATCTCACGATCTAGGCGGCCAATTGACCGGTCCCAAACGTGAAATAAAACGTTCACCGAACTCGCCTCACAATAAATCCATTGTTGCGCGTGCTGTGTGGCATGTGGCACCGTCTTGTTGAAAACACATGTCATGCAAGTCAAGTTCTTGCATTTTGGGCAAAAAAAAGTTGGATATCATCTCACGGTAGCGCTCACCATTCACAATTACGTTACGATCATCTTTGAAGAAGTACGGTTCAATGATAAAACCAGCCCATAAAACGCACCAAACTGGGACTTTTTGTGGATGCATTGGTAGCTCTTGCAATGCTTCTGGCTGATATTCACTCCAAAATCGACAATTCTGCTTATTAACGTACCCATTGAGCCAAAAATGAGCTTCGTCGCTCAACACAATTTTTCGGTAAAAAAGTGGATCTTCGGCCAACTTTCCAAGAGCCCGTTCATTAAAAGTTTTACGTTGCAGTAGGTCGTTCGGCTTCAATTCTTGCACCAGCTGTATTTTGAAAGGCATCACACTAAATCCTTTCGCAAAATTTTCCACGTTGTTGAGTAACAGAGGCCCAATTGCTGCAAACGGCAACGAATCGATAATTGATGGTCATCATTAACACTGGCCGATACAGCTGCGAAATTTTCTTCAATTCGCACTCTATATAAGCGTATTGGTAGTTTAATGTCCAACAATGTAAATTTGGTGCGAAATTTAGTCACAATAGCCCGAATATCCGCTTCAGTGGCTCGATTAAACTGACAATAAAATGGAAGAAGCGCGCGATGAACTTTCTTAACAGAGCACGTATTTTGATAATGAAATTCAATAATTTGCAAGCGTTGTTCGTTGGCAAGACGATTTATGGTTAAATTATAGACCAAAGTGAAGATGTTTGACAGTGAAACAAAACACGAAACGTGCGTCAGCTGTTTAAACCAGTGTTGCCAAAAAGATAATAGCTAAAAAATCACCCTTCATAACCAGAACTCAATCAAGACAAATATACTTTCTTTTACTCGTAATAAAGAAGAAATCATTTAAATGTCATAATTTGAAACTTAAGGTTATAACTGACATTAGTAGAAACTTAATCTTTGCTCACTAACCAAATGTCAATTTTATTTCTAAGGTTATATGAAGTCAAACGACTTCTATCTCTGATGAATTAACTCAATCTCGAAAACTATAATCCTTAAGATAAGTTCAATTATGCTTCATAAATACAAAATATCAACTGATATGAAAACTAAAATTCAAAACTCAGTAATCCACTAAATGAAGCTTACCAAACATCACTAATCAACAAACCGCAATAACCACTTTATTCAACTAAAATGGATTTGATTACACTCATATAAGTTCGACGATAACCATATTTTGGGTTCAATTCAAAACTTCACGCTTTAAATACGTTTTATTGCAATATGAGTTCTCTTGTTTTCAGATATGAGAAAACCCATTTGCCGGATTTATGTATGAACGTAGGAGTGCGAGTATATAGAAACACTGCTATCTGATTCAACTGTCAATATTGTTTTGTAACACATAGTTTAAAGTGGGTTAAGCTGGTTTGGATGTAAAAGGTCATCATTGCATTTCCAACAACTTATAACTGAAGTGACAAATACCTATATTTAATGCCATGTCGTTTCTTCGAAAATATACAGAGGTATTCAATTTTGACATGATTCATGAGGACCATCGATTAACCAAATTCATCAAACGTAAATACTTCCATGGAACTTAATTTCTGCGAAATGAAAGTTACACGTTTTACTATAACATTGACTCGCATGTTCAACTATATGGAAAATATATCCTATACATTTTTAAGGGAATTTTAGAGAATATCGAAAGATAAAGTTTTGAAAAGAATTTCACTTTGGATGTTAGTTGAAAGTTTGAGAGAATAGTACAAATATACTTTTTTGACACATGGCCATGAGTTCACATGAAAAACTTCATCAGAATACATTTTTCTTCTTATTAAAATTTGATATAAGGATGGCTATCTTCTTTAAAGTTTTATAGGAAGTCAAAAGTTTTTTCAAACTAGTTTTCATAACTTGTGAATATCTGTGAAACAAAATTGTTAATAAACTTTTGGATTCTTTAAGTTGTTATTTTTAACTAATGTTGTATATTAATTTGGTCTTTAAAGGACATCTATTTACTTACTTAAGGCGGACCTTAACTTCTGCATCTAGGTCGGTGAAGTCACTTTCCATTTGTGAGTGCCACCTGATCGGCGGTCTTACTCTGCAGCGCTGTCATGTGGGCATGGATTTGAAAACTTTCTGGGCCGACGCATTGGTTTACATGCGCTTAACGTGACCCAGCCATCTCAATTGTTGGACTACGTCGCTGTACAGCTCGTACAGCTAGTCGTTCCATCTTCTCCTCCGCTCCCCTTCTATGCATACCGGACCGTAGATCAAGCAAAGAACATTTCTCTCGAAACGACCCAAGGTGCTTTCATCCACTTTTGTCATAGTCCATGCTTCTTCACTGTATAGCAGGACGGGGATGATGATGGTCTTATATAGCGACACTTTGGTCTCTCGAGATAGGGCTTTACTACTCGATTGCTTTCTTAGGCCAAAAAAAAAAACGGTGGTTAGCAAAAGTTATTCTACGTTTGATCTCAGCGCTGCTGGTGTTGTTCTGTGTTAATATCGGAGCCTAGGTAGATAAAGTCCTTAACGACCTCAAAGTTACCTCTGTCAATGGTGACGTTTTGACCGAGACGTCACGTCGGTGTTGTAGGCCCTGTTTTGATGACAGCATGTACTTGGTTTTGCCCTCATTAACCGATAAACCCATTTTTGCCGCCTCTGCCTCAATACTCACAAAAGCCCCATTGGCATCACGCTAAGTTCTTCCAATTACGTCAATGTCATCAGCATATGATATAGTAATTGAATAGACTTTTGAAAGATAGTGCATCTAGCGTTGACGTAGGAGTTCTGCACTATTCTTTCAAGCACAATGTTAAAAAAATCGCGTGACAGCGCATCACCTTGTTTAAAGCCTTTTTTGACATCGAAAGTTGCTGTTAAGTTGTTCCCAACCTTTATGGAGCAGAGCAAATTCTCCATGGTCATCATGGCTCTATACAGCTCATCGACTGAAGATGCTGTCATATGCGGCCTTGAAATCGATGAGTAGATGGTGGGTGTCGATTTAATGTTCTTGGGTTTTTTTCCAGGATCTGCCGTATTGTAATATTAATATTGAATATTAGATCGACTGTGGAATTTTCCGGTCTAAAACCACACTGATAAGGACAAATTATCTGCAGCTGATTTGAAAAGCTTGGCTTTTAAGCCATCTGCTCCAGCGGCTTTGTTAGACTTTAGCTTAGATATGGTAATCTTTACTTCGTCTAAGTCGGGAAGACGGGATTTTTGGCTTTCGTCGTCTATGTTAAATAGACCATCCTGCCTGATAGTGGAATTCTTGTTGGTGGCTGTTTGAAACCTAGCACGTCAGAGGCGGCTTCTCTGATTGTATCTTGGCAATGTTGTCTGTTTGTCTGTTAGCATTAAAATTGCCGAGAACAATTTTAATATCGAAGCTAGGACACTGCTCATATGTTTCGTCCAAGAGCTCGAAGAACAAATGACAGTCATGAAAGCCTTTATCGTTGTAATCAATACGTGTGTGGGCGAATGAGTCTCTGAAAATCAACTTTAATCAACATTTAAAAGAACGAAATCAAATCTTTTCATAGATTTCTCAAATTGAATCAAAGCCGAGAAGGTTAAAAAATGTTTTGTCATCAACAAAGGTCTAATCGATTGTTTCTTCGAAAAAGTCTGCAGTCCCAATGGCAGAATTGCATAAGTTAAGCTACGAACTCGTCGCTCATCCAAAATATTTCCCAGGCTCCTAGTTTTAAAATATGAAGAAATGGCTTTGAGTTCTAAGGTTTGGGTCTATTGAAGAGGTCACCGAAGATGAAGACTATAATTTTGATTCTATGTAATTACCAAATATAAATAACTACCCGACCCGTGCTCGCGTTGCTTCGCAAATTGTAACCAACACATTCTTTTTGTGCTTATGGATTTTCTTCCGATGTTAGCCTTTCTTTTACCCATTTTATATTTCTATGCGATAAAAGAAAAACAACGAATTTAAGCTTGTTATGTACTCATATTTAATAAAAAAAATCAAAAAACACTTCCTTACCGAAATTAACACTTTAGAAAAAAAACTTAAGTAAAATATTACGTATAGTAAAGGCCAAGCCGCACGTGAAAACAAACAAAACCATTTTAATTTTTTAGTTGAAAACAGAACGAAATTTTTGTCTATTTTCTTCTTTTCTTTCATTGATACAAAATTGGTAATTCAAGCTATTATAATAGAACTTGTTTTATTTTTAAATTGGAAAAATTATAATCTATTCACTTCCTCGAACCAGAAAAATAAAAAAGATCTAATTTTTCTTTAGATAAATGGGCATTTCATGTGCACGGCACTGTAGTTAATTAAATGTCCATAGTAACTCAAAAAAAAGAGCCCACACTGCTCAGCGATGTGACGATAGAATTAGAGAAACAAAAAAATAATGTGTGTGTGTAGGTTAGTTGATGAACTATACAAACAATACAGAAAAATTGAATATGTAGGTAGGTAGGTAAGAGAAAAAACGTAACTATTAAATGGAACACATATTAAGAGAGAAAGAGCATGGGAAGAAAAGAAAATTAAAAATGTTGGAATGATAATGAAATGAAACAAAGCAGCGACCTCGCGATTGTGATGGAATCTAATTTCCTGGATAAAATAAATTCAAAAAGTTTATCACCCCTATCACAGAGTCCCTCGTAGCGAGTCCCCGAAAATTTTGTTACGCTACGAATACGAATACATTTACATCATAAGCCCCGAACGAAATCAAAAAAGCATTGCCACACAGAAATACTAATTTCGGAGTGTCAAAATCAGCAGATTTGCGTGAAAATAAGAAAAATAAATAAAAGCTCGTTTTTCATCTTTCGATTTAGTTCTATTTGTTTTTGTCTTTAAAAATGGATAATATTGCCGTTGCAATCTTTGCAATAAATGAAGAAAATACACGAAGACTACGAACACTAAAAATGTAGCGCAAAATTTTAAGGGATGCTTATGACCCCTTGGATCTTAATGACAAAGTGTTGGTAACATATTTTAAACATTCCACTGCTTACAAAGAAAATTGATTTGCAGATTTAAAAAAACTTTCGGGTGAATAGGGCAGCGTTTATATGTACATATATACATACATATATTGGAGATCCTGGATCAAGAACTCGACACTTGCGTGTTTTCGAGTTCAATCACACCAATCAGCAGATTGGCAGCCGTTTTGAGATTTATTGCGGAAGGAGGATACCAATACGGCGTTGGCAAAGATTTTGAGATCGGAATGGCCCAGTCAACCTTTTTCACAAGTCTTAAAATTGTGCTAAATATTTTGGATTTTCGAAAATCCTTGGGCAATTTCAGGTTTTTCTTGAAGCATTTCATAAAGCCTTTGGAACTGAGTTTTATTTGTGATAACTTTATTTGCCCTTCAAAAAAATAAAATAAAATATAGGTAAACACTTTCACATTTAAAACAATAGTAAAACTTATATGATTCTTTTCATATATTTCATTTTTATTTAATTTATCTTCGCACGCTAAATATTTGTTTTTCGTTTTCAATTGAACTCCGATCAAAATATCTGTTCGTAGAAAAAACTGCCAAACTTCCTATTCATTCGGGGCTAGTGATACCACTTTTCACGAACTCCGAATTTCGTAGCAAATTTTTTTATTACGACGGGACCAATGATACTTTTTTTCGAGGTTCGTACTACGAATCTATTACGACGGGGCCTGTGATAAGGCCGTATAATTTTATAATTTGTTTTTATTTATTTCTCAGGTTGTATGTTTAACTTAGAAGTGAATTTAGGCTTAAAATTTGCGCAACAATATTGACTTTATGAAGCAATGATAATCTTTGTCGATTATTGTATAGGTTTTAAGATATGAGTGGTTGTATAAGTCAACTTATGAAAAAAAATGGACAAAAAATGTATAATTAATAATATTTAAGTTTGACAAATAATTAATGAAAAAAAATTAAAGCCATAAACACTCTCATAACAATATAGAAAATAATAAAATATATTTCAAATAAATCGGTTGACTACTTTCTGAGATCGTGCGTTACAAACTTTAAAATGGTTTCGCTTTTATATAATAGTAAAAATAGTAAAAGACAACATAAAATATAAAACCAAAATTTGCTATAAACCGCTTAAAAATTAAATTGGGAGGCGCAACAGTCCATTGATAATTAGGGCCTAGTGACTTACAACTCTCAACCATTCCTGTGTGCGAGAACTGTTGTCAGGGATGGAGGGGACCTATAGTTTTAAGCCGAATCCGAACGGCTAATTTGAGAAAGCACTTTTCATGACAAGAATTACTCTTGGAGAATTTGTCAATTCCTCGCAAGAGGCAGTACCCGTGAAAAAAACTTTAGATGGCATATTCAGGGATCGAACCCAAGACCTCTAGCATGACAGTCCATCATACTAACCATCATGTCACGGGTACTAAATATTATAAACCGATACCGATTCAATATATGGGCCGTATCAACGTTATTTTCCTTTATTTTGACAATATTAGTAAGCTTATTAATGTAGACTAAGGGCTTTGGGAAGTGTTTGATAAGATAGCCAAGTGTTGTCTAATCCCATGATGACGACCTTACCAATGTGAAGTTATTTCGTCATTTTTATATTATGAACATGTTTGATGGAACAAGGCTTATATGCTGATGATCGAATTTTTCGGCTAAATTAAAAAAGTTAGATTTACGAAAAAAGGACCCTCTTTAAAAACTTCTCTTTTTTGTGTAAATTTGTCTATGTCAACTTATTTGTAAGAAAAAACCTTATTCTTTACCTTCCATTTTGGTATCCGGTTTTGAACACACATGACTTAAGCGGGCTCCTAAAATGTTCCGATTTTTTTAAACCGAGAACATAAACTAAACTTAGTATACTAACTACCAACAACAGGAACCAGAAACCCTTTATTTAAATACCTTGTTTTACCAACCAAGTTTTTGTAACACTCCACTCACAAAATAATTTCTTGAAGTTAAAGCTTCAAATACACAAAAAAAATAAACGAGTAATAATTCTTATCCGAATAATCCTATTGCTACTCGTAACAACACCGACACCATTTTGTATGTTCTCTCCTTGAGAACTTCATTTGTATAAATTTGCAGGCAAACAAGAAAAGGCTTCCGCCGCCATCAATAAACAAAATCACAGAGAAGCCTGAAGCACGTGTCTAAAAATGTCTATAGATATGCTTCTGATGTCAGTATCCGTATCCGTTGCCTTTCATTGAAGGTGATGAACAATGAACATGACATAACTATACGAGGGCCGACCATGAGGATGAGGATGAGCATGACTACAACGTCGGTCGTTCGACGAGAATCTGGTGCTTAATTTGATTTGAAAATGACTGTCAATTACGAAGATACAGAGATTCTTCTTTTATGATGCATATGCTGAATGATGATGAACATGAAAATTGCATATGGATAGGATACAACCACCTACTGTCTGTGCTTCTGACAACCTACTCCTACAGTACAGTCCATATGAACTATAAAACAATAATAAAAGATTACACTAGAGTGTGTTTAAAATTTATCACAAGTCATACATTTTCAGGGGTTGATAGAAGGTACCTAGTGCCTACTTAAAGAATTATTATAAAAGAAGTGTCTTGCGTGAGCGTCAAAGTGCGTTGACAACTTTATACACTTGCAACAATGATCATTCAGAAGCAAAAGACAGCCGCCAAATTATTCACATCTTGAATAAGGAAATCACCAATAAAGTATCCACAAGTCTTTCTGATGGATAGATGGATGAAGATGATGATGATGATAAATAATGACGAAATTTATAACAACTGAAGCGGGCGGATGAGCAATTTTATATTTGCGTTAATTTACTCGAAGAATAAGAGACACATTATAGACACTACATAGAAGTAGAATTAAGTCTTCAACTCAATGCGGGTGCGATGATTTTATTCAAGTCAGTTCCACATTTAGTCGGTTTTATTGTTTGCGTTTCCGACCACCAAATAATTATTGTTGTTATTCCAATTTAACCATCAAGCCGTACAATGTCAAATCAGACCTCAGACAAAACAATCGACATAGACATAGACACATATAATATAATAAAGACTTTTTGCTATTTTCTTCGAATTCGATAAATTAATTTGAAAATTTGGTATAAATGAATGTGAATGTGAAGGCTCTGTGTGCGATGCAGGGCCGTCAACAAAAGAGGTAAATGGAAGGAATTTAGTTCAAGGGACATTTTTTGCAGTTTGTGAATTACGAAGTTTGTTTATGAGGCTGACGACATTGGTTTTGTGATTCAGGCTTGGTAAGCTTATGAAATATTAAATGTTTCCTAATTTGATTTTCAAATCACAAGGTAAATTTTTCAACTCCTTAACTCCAAGTTTTACGCTTTCTTTCTTTATTCGTATATTTCGGTTTAACAAGCTTTAACTAGAACCTAGAACTTAAATAAGAAAACAGGAAAGCAAACCAATGAGGTCCTGTTTTACCTAACAATTTTTTAAGATGTCAGTACTTTGTTGTCTACTCCACTTACAAGGAATGCAGTTGCTCTATATTTCAGAATCAGAAAGTAAATGAAAAAAAACTGTATTAATTTCAATAATCAACGGATATTTTCAGAACTAGTCAACTTTTTAATTGAAATCCTGGTGCATTAAGGTTATAATAGATTTTCGATTCATGTACTTTTCAGGAAATCTTGGGATCAAGTCAACGTATGTTGTGCCAAGCATTTTGTATTAACTTAAGGTTTATCTAAAATAAGAACTATAGACATGGGTAAAAGAAGTTTGATGTTTTAATAGCATTTACTTCAATATTCAAGCTTAAGCTTAGTCTTTCCTTTAAAATCAAAGTTAAAGCTTTGCTTGAATGGCGATATAAAATGTATATTTAGGTTAGGTTAGTTGAAGGTGGCTGTTGACGGGAAAACCAACACAAGCCAACCAATAGTTTGTTCGTTGAACCAATTTCTTAGATCACTAGGATCATTGTACTAAAATTCTCCAAGGTGGAGCCTTCGTCTTTGTGATAGGGCAGGACATGAACATAGAAAATCAGAAACTGTCTCTTCTTCATCCAATCAGCTTCTGTTAAGACTTTTTGCAGGAGCTCCAAGACAAAAAACATGCCTACTCATTAAGCTGTGCAATGTAAGGACTACTATAACGGAGCTAGTGTGCAATCTACCAATAAAATAAGTTTCTTAGAGGGTTTAGCACAGAGCATTGGTCAAATTAGTTTAATTATTTTTGTGTTTCCTTAGCAGAAAAGTTGGAATTGAAATATCTTTAGAATGTCTTTTATTGAATAACTTGAAAGAGAGATCGAGTTTTTTAAAACACAAAGATCTAAAGGGTGATTTTTTAGCTATTATCTGACGCACGTTTCGTGTTTTGTTTCACTGTCAAACCTCTTCAGTTTGGTCCATAATTTAATCATGAATCGTCTTGCAAACGAACAACGCTTGCAAATTATTAAATTTCGTTATCAAAACGCGTGCTCCGTTAAGAAAGTTCATCGCGAGCCTCTTCCATTTTATGGTCAGTTTAATCGACCCCCTGAAGCGGCTATTCGGGCTATCGTGACTAAATTTCGCAACAAATTTACATTGTTGGACATTAAGCCACCAACACGCTTACGTAGAGTACGAACTAAAGAAAATATCGCAGCTGTATCGGCCAGTGTTAATGATGACTATCAATTATCGATTCGTCGCCGTTCGCAGCAATTGGGCCTCTGTTACTCAACAACGTGGATAATTTTGTGTAAGGATTAAGGTGTGATGCCTTTCAAAATACAGCAGGTGTAATAATTGAAGCCGAACGACCTACTGCAACGAAAAATTTTTAATGAATGGGCTCTTGGAAAGTGGGTAGAAGATCCACTTTTTTACCGAAAAATTGTCTTCAGCGACGAAGCTCATTTTTGGCTCAATGTGTACGTTAATAAGCAGAATTGTCGATTTGGGAGTGAATATCAGCCAGAAGCATTGCAAGAGCTACCAATGCATTCAGAAAAAGTCACAGTTTGGTGCGGTTTATGGTGGTGGGCTGGTGGCATCATTGGACCATACTTCTTCAAAGATGATGCGAGTCGTAACGTAATTGTGAATGGTGAGCGCTACCGTGATATCTAACTTTTTTTTGCCCAAAATGCAAGAGCTTGACATGCGGGACATGTGGTTTCAACAAGAAGCACGGTGCGATGCCACACAAGAGAGGCGAGTTCGGTGAACGTTTTATTTCACGTTTGGGACCGGTCAATTGGCCGCCTAGATCGTGCGATTTAACGCCTTTAGACTATTTTTTGTGGGGCTATGTTAAAGCTTATGTCTATACAGACAAGCCCACTTCAATTGACGCATTGGAAGACGACATTGAAGCATTTATTCGTGAGATACCGGCCGAAATGTTGGAAAGAGTATGCCAAAATTGGACTTAGCAGATGGACCATTTGAGGCGCAGTCAAGGTCAACATTTGCATGAAATAATCTTTAAACATTAAATTATATGGACCGTACTAAAGATTTCATGCATTGTTCTGAGTTATATCTGTTTTTTTTTGAAAAACTTTCCTATAGCTTTTAAAAAATCACCCTTTAGCTTTACAAGAAATAGAAAATTAGATTTTAATCTCACTTGGATCACAAAATTACAAACAATTCAGCTTACAATATTCTGCATTTGAAATTGTTAAAGTTATTTGATCAATTTTAAGACTTTCATATTTTTTTTAGGGGGTTTAGCTGTTTTGTATTTTAAATACGTTTGTATTTTAAGGTTCATTGTCTTCTTTAATCAGAAGAATGATTTCTTAAAATTGTTCCCCCTCCTGTTAAATTAATTTAAGTCTGAAAATTCCAAAATGTATATCTAAAGAAAAATATGTGTTTTGGTTTTCCCCTTCTAAATTAAATAACTGCGGTTCCGTCCCTGCGTAAATACACGGACATGTTATATAGATACCAATTGAGGGAAACTGGCTTTGTTCAAATCTTGTAAGTAACAAGGGATAATTTGATTTATAAAGGGATTAACTAATTGGTGGGTGCCATATATATGTGTATAAGGTTTTGTCTACCACTATAGGCAATTTATTTAATAATACTCTCGAAAATTGAACAAGCTTAATGCGTTTTATCAATGCTTATTAACTTAATCAGCTATATTTCAGCCAAACCAACGACGACTTTTCGATATGAAAAGATAATGTAATCCAATTTCTATTTTTATTACCTATGTATAGTATAGTATACCAAATCTTCATAATTCTTATCAACAACGCTTCATCGATATTTATATAACAAGAAGAAAGAGTAATAGAAGATTATCTTCAAGACGTTCATCGACATCGATGGAAAATGAGAAGGTTTTATAATTTTTTTTTTAAAGGTTGTTTCACAGTTTTACGTTTTCTCTACTAAGACTTCTTAAGTTGCTTAATGATAGATTATAGGCCTCAGGGATGCTTAGGTACCTTACTAATTTAATTGTTTGTTGATATTCTTGATGGGTATTAAATGAGAAATTAAGGAAGGAGGGTATTAATATGATTAATCTGAAAGTTTAGGATTTCATCTACTAATGGATGATTGTTAAAATAGAAATAGGGAAAGAAAACCTTTGAAGCATTTACAAATAATTTTAAGGGAATATCCATGCGACATACAAATTGAAATCAAAAGTAACTAGTGGATCACATAAACTTCCTCCTGAAGTTGAAAAATAGTGAAGTCTTAAGGATTTTATTTAAAGAAAAAGATAAAATGCGTAAGACTTTTAAATTTTAAATAACTATATTTATTTAAAACATCATTAATTCTTTTTTTCCAAGATTGGTTGTTATTTCAAAAACTCAACAATATACTCTTCAAAATATTGAATGTGAAACTACATTTCTTAATGAAAAATTACAAAATTCAAAAATCTAGAGTTACATTTTGTTACGAATCCACAACTTGTCATTTATGTGCTACTTGTCTACATTATTTCTCTGTCACAGAGTAAATAGGAATGGTAAGAAAAGGCTGAGGGAAAATTAGAGGAAAATTGCCCTAAAGTGTTCTAATCAAGTTTATATAAAAAATGATAAATTCAAAATTAAATACCTACATAATATTATACACATAAACATTTTCCTCTTAACATCAAACTAGTCATGCATGTGAACGCAGCAATTAAAAAAGGGTGCGTGCGTTAAATAAGCTAACTCCAGGTCGTTGGACTACCCAATATATGTACATAGATACATATTTTACCTCAAAAGAAGGTTCCTCTTCTTTAATATTTAATTATCTTAAATGTTTCAAGGGTATTGCCCTTAGTCCATTTATGTGAACAAAGTATAGTTTATAGATATACGGGTAGGTAGTAATGGTTTAATAGATGTAGGTAACATGCTGGGTTTGTCTGCTAACTTATAGAGAGGTTTGGGTCCACACAACATTATTATGGTAAACCCTTAGCTTTATTATATAAATGAAACTTATTATGGGATTTATTAAGATAATGAACGTAACTAAGTATCATATAGTTTGTTAGCTGTGGTAACAAAAATTTTCAAATTTCATCCAATTCAGAAATAAAAGGTTGTTGAGAAACAATTAAAAACACTTCTTACGGGACTTCATTCAGAAAGTATATAAAGGATTTACAGCAAAATATATCTTATTTAAGCGATACTGATTTTTGTTGATATTCAAGTTTTACAAGTTCACTAAGTGATTGAAGGATTCCAGCTTCATTAGGTAACACAATCTCTTTCAAACATGTGAGTAGAGGAACACCCCAGGGCGGTGTTTTCTACCCGCTCTTACTTTTATTCATGACTAAAATCCTCATAAAGTTAAAAAGTTGTTGGGTGAAGGCGGTAGCTTTTGCTGATGAATTGGTTTTACTGGTGTTGGGAAAGTTCGTCACAATGAAAACGAAATCACGGAGATTGTTCCGAAGAAAGGTTCCAGTCGATATTTTTGCGACGGACACCGACTACTGCATCCCTTCCTTGAACCTCAGTAAAGATTTCAAAGTCATCTTTCCTGCCAAGAAGGATTGGGAGGTTGGCATAGTTAAGAAAGACTTCGATACCACTATCATTTCTGATGGGTCCAAGATGGAGTGTGGAGTTGGGTCGAATCCTTAAATGTCTCCGAGTCTTTTCGGCTACCTGATTGTGCCAATGTATTTCAAGAACGGTATTACTACCAATCAGAGTAGCATGCAAAATACTGAAATCAAACTTAAACAAAAATAGTAACATGGCTATCTGTACCGATAACCAGGCGGCTATTATGGCTGTTAATTCGGCCACAACATCCTCTATATTGGTCTAACAATGTTGTGATGAACTATCCAGCCGTATCATCAACCTCCGTGTCACTCTTATTTGGGTTCCGGTTCATAGTGGCATTGATGGAAATAAAGGGGCTGTTGAGTTGGTCCGGCAAAAATCAGCCCTAAATATTCAGCAGTAAACATTCGTCTTGGACCTATGAAGGGCGAAATTTTCGAAATTTTTCTGCCAGAACCCAACCGCAGGTGGAACAGTCTAACGGACTGTACGATACCCAGGAAGATATGGCAAAACAAAATACAAAAACCGAACTTTTATGCAGACCCAGGCATGATTTAGCCAGGGTACTGCAATATGTACCGGACATTGGCCGATAGGGGAGCATGCAACAAAGCTGGGTATCCCTCGCAATACTCAGTGCCGTAGCTACGGAGACCAACATGAAAGGGAAACTGTGATTTATTTACTCAGTAAATGTCATGCCCTGGCCGGTAATAGAATGTTAAGCTTTGGAAGGACATTCTTTAAAGATTTTGATGAACTTTTCGACTTGAAAATCAAAGACCTGATTTCCTTTCTGAATGCGAAGAAGTGGCTCTAAAATCGCTAATTTTGTCAAATTTTTATTTTCCATTATATAGGTCAAACGAGTGCTAATTGAGTCGCGCAGCAAGGACTGCTTGTGACTGCCATCTCCACCTACCTACCTTCCTATTTATTTTTAAATTCACTGCACAGTTCTTGAGACAAACATTATTGAACTATGGTTTCCCAAAAGTAGCGAATTGTTATACTTAGGGTAATATTTTATCCAGGCGATGAACGCTAATGTTAAAATATTAATTTTTCATTTTAATAAATTATTATTGTTATCTGAACTGTTTCTGGGGCATTAAGCAAATAGGAATAAACAATAAAATCTCCTTTTGACAAAAGTTGCATTAAGCGGCTGAGTTTCATCCAGAGCAACAGCTTGACAGGAAACGAATAAGTTTTAATTTTATAAACTATCAAAGGTTAGGAAAATCTTTTTTAATTATTTTCTGTAAGCCTTTTCTTACGTGCATACAAGGCCAACGAATAAGTCCTTCAAAAGAAATAAATCATCCTTGTGGTGGGTACCCATCAGGAAATGACTTTGAATGCATAAAATCTACGCCTTTTTTTGCGCGCAATTTATCAAATGTCTTAGGGAAAGTTTAATTTTGTTTGTAAGCACAAAAAGTATTATATTTTGTATACAAAACACAATTTTATGTCAGTGACGTTTCTGAAAATATCTGCGTCAAAATTGTAAGTTCACGGGGATGCCAATGCCAGATGTTTGTACCCGAAAAATAGTTCGATCCATTGTCAGATAAACACATTTTTGTTTGTAGTGGTCAGTGAAATCTTTGTGAAAATAATTTTTAATGAAAATAGAATATTTTTACGGATTATTTGTATCAATTCAGAGAGATGAGAAATTCCAATCAAAAACACGAAGTTTTTGTATTAAAGATTGGGATTCCACTTCTTACAATATGTACATTTACACTGCCTACCACTAGGATGAGGCCACAAATTTTGGAATCGATTTTAGGTTTTTATACCTTGTGGAGATCTTGTACCCGGGAACGTTTATATATATATTTTTTTTTTATCAAAATCTTAAAACTATCTTAAAGCTAGACAAACATTCTAAAAAAAAACTAGCCTAAATTTCAAAAACTTAAAAAAATATCTTACTGGCCCTATGTGGGTGCTCTAAGTTAATTCATTTTCTTATAACTACTGCTTTTCGGCCTAAGAACAATTTTAATACTAAATAACAATAACTTAATCAAAAACCAAGAAAATTAAAAAAAACTTATATAAAACTTAAAACTAAATACAAAAAAACCGAAACCCCTTATAATACTTAAGCTACTTAAAACTAACCAAAACCAATAATACTACTTAAAATTACTTAAAACTACTTAAAAACTAGAACAGCCACAGTAAGCTTCTTTTTTTTTTTTTTTTGGTGTCACCCTGACTGTCCCTAACCTAATCCTTAAACCTATGTAAGTTAGCCAAGACCAAACGCCCTAGACAACTTAAAATAACATTCTTAATTTGAAGCCACCAAAACTGGTTCTCCTGCCTCACCCTATCTCTTCGGTCCCTATCGGAAACAGCCCTAATAAACTGAAGGCTGACGTGGTAGATTAGAGGAACCACCTCCCTATCCTGTATCAGCCCTCCATTGTCTAAATAGAGAAAAGCTTCGGTCGGAATGTTGCCACTTAAAAGTGCACTTTCGTAGTACTCATTGTTGGCTTCAGCAAGAAATTATCTATTGTTGTATAGAACCTGGTTGGAATATTAATGCTTGTACTCCGACTCTGGTGTTCTGTGTATTCCAAAACAACGTCACAGATATTGTCTCTGAAATGCCCGAATCTTTTCCATTTGAGATAAGGCCGGATAAGGGCCATGTAACAAATCACCTTCACCCTGCTGTCAAGACGGCTGCTAAAAACAACCGTTTTGTCAGGGCAAAGGCTCCCCTAGCTCTGCCCAGAGCAGCACTCTTATGTCGATCGAAAAACAAGTACTGATCCAACCAGATGCCAAGGTACTTTACTACACTTTTATTTGCCAGTGGCTCTCGATTTGATCCAACGATCACTAGATTTGTCCAGTTCTTTCTCATGTCCCTTGAGGCTCCATACAGCGGAGTCCAGAACAGAATAGTTTCGCATTTCTGAAAGTTCTGAATATTGTCAAAGTCACATTTCAAAAGTGTCTTGATAACCTAGGTCGTCGGCGTACGCTATTGCCTGAGTCAGACTTGCTATCAGATCACTGGTGTAAATGCTGAACAAGATCGGCGAGTTAACCGCACCCTGTTGAAGACCATTTTTAATATCAAAGATTTTGGTAGATGTTGCATTGCCAATTTTGACAACAAACCGTCCTCCATTAAGCATGTCATAAAGCATATACAACAGTGGTTTACTTATGCCAAGTCTGTTTAACTTTAGATACAGACCCTCTTATCATACGGTGTCGAAGGCCTTCTCCAAGTCAACCAGACCCGTACATTGCCTTTTAAATTTGTTCCACTGGATATCAGAAACAAGCTTGAACGCCGCATGAATAGTGTCATGTCCCGCCTTAAAGCCGAACTGATTATCCGGAATTATTTTGTTGTTCTCAGCTCACTTGGACAGGGCTCTATTTATAACCCTCTCGAATACCTTACTGATACTCGGCAGAAGACTTATCGACCGGAGATTCGCCGGATTGGAGTTGTCCTTTCCCTTTTTCGGGAGACGATGTACCACAGCTATCTTCCAACGGACCGGATAATATGCATTATTCAGAACGTTGTTAAACAAAGTGGTATAACTGTCCACAGCTTCCTGAGGTAAATGTCCTAGTACAATGTTTGATATACCATCGATACCTGCTGACTTCTTTTTCTTTAATGAATCGAAGATGAGCTGGAGCTCTATCTTCGTGACTAATAGGGTATTAGCCCCATTTTGCTCGGTGATGATGGCATTTTCCAAGTTTTCGTCATTAAACCTGGTAAAACCGAGGTTCTCGGATGGCCACTGCGTTATGTCGTTACGCAGGTAGAAGTGGTGCTGCAGGGCTCTATTCTCCAAGTCGTGATTAGGGCGAATGTTAGAATCGCGGGAACGTTTATACTACATGTTAATATGTACGTAGGGCCTAATGAATTACAACTCTCAACCATTCCTGTGTGCGAATAATACTGTCAGGGATGGAGAGGACCTACAGTTTCAAGACGAACCCGAAAGGCTGATTTGAAAAAGAACTTTTTATGACAAGAATATAGGGACCATGGCAAGAGTTCCACGTCTTCTGATTGAATTCAACTTCTAATAATCGTCGTAGTGTGAAGTGTGCCTTTTTGGAAAATCCAAGGCAGAGGTTTTAAAAATGCTTTTCATTTTTGGAAATGACCGTTCCAGCAAAAGTTTATAGTTGTTCCCGTTGTTATTCTGGTTGATATACTTGGCTTTTGGCCCTTTTTTTACTCGCTGGTAGAGTAGAATTTGAGATAAGCCGTAGAATTAACCGCATTTCTCTTGATTTTGTTGGTTTTGCCGTGCACCGCCAATTTTGTTTTATCTCATATTTGTACGGATCAGCAAGATAATTGCTTACAACTATCTTATTTCTGTTAAGTCTCCTCGCTATTTCACGTCCTTAAAAACATCTATTTTTGTTCTCCCAATAGCTGTCAAAATCTTTCCGGAACCCATGTGTGTTTTAATAAAATCAAAACAGTTGTTTACAACACTCACTTATGTATTGTATTTAACCGTTTTTAAAATCCTGAACGGAAATATTCGCAATGACCTTATCCTAGCGACCATTTTATACGCTTTATTTGCAGTTTATCGTTTGATCTTAGGAAATTATAAAGCCCGTTTCCAATTTGAATTATATGAATTTGTAATGGAGAAATACGTACCTGTTCACAGGTAGTAAACTTTTTCGTATACAAAACTTCCCGCAGGCATAAAAAGCGAAAATCGAAATTTAGTTTATGGTGGAATACAATGAGGTAATTAACAAAAATTAAGAGATTCCTTAAAAAACAACAGTTGTAAGAGAGTTTGGCAATGTCTTAACTAAAAATAAATAAGGTGGCGCAACAGTCCGTTAAAAACTAGGGCCTAGTGACTTACAGCGCTCAACCATTCCTCTGTGCGAGTAATGTTGTCAGGGATGGGGCGGACCTACAATTTTAAGCCGAATTCGAACGGCTAATTTGAGAAAGCACTTTTCATGACAAGAATTACTCTTGGAGAATTTGTCAATTCCTCGCAAGAGGCAGACCTCTGGCATGAAAGTCCAACGCACTTACCATCACGCCACGGGTACTACTAATGTCATAACTATCCTGGCAATAAAACAAAATGTGTAATCAGACTATTTTTAACGAACTGACAATTTTTCAGTCGTGTCATCTGATATTTGCAGATAGTAACGTTTCTGCAATATTTTGGCACACAATTGTAAGACTACAAGATAGAGCACTCAGCTTTGTTTAAATGTATTTTTGTATACTTTTCCTTAAAATGTGTAAGCCTATGTTACAAATAATTGTTCTAATAATTTAGTATATAGTTTTCCTTTTATTATAAAACAACGTATTTCACATATGGTTTTACTCCTCCAATGCTTAAAAGGTAAAGGTTTAAAATTGAGTATTACGTAAGATATTTATTTGCAATTTATTAAATTTTGATAATTGTTTTTTTTTTTTAAGTTCAATGAAAACATTTAAACATTTTGGGAAAATGTGTTTTGTAACCAAACAGTTTTATAATGTTTATATAATAATAACATTTCTTAAAATTATACTTCAATTTGTAATATGTACTTAACTAATAAAATTATACCTAAGATAAGTTGAGAGTCCCTCTCGGTCTCGGCTATCAATCCATTCCCTTTTCCAGTGAAGGATTTTTGTTTTAGGAGCAGGCGGATTGAATGTTTATATTAGTCAGGAGTTCCTCCCGGCGGTATAGATATTTACCCCCCTCTTACAGTTTTTAATCTTCTTCACGTGCACATAGAAGAATTTTGGGATTCAAATATTTTAATTGAAATGCAAGAATTTAAATAAAAATTAAGTCAAGCATGATTTCAACAGTATTAAATTTTTGTATTGTAACAAAAATATGATGAATTTCGTAGTCTAGCATGAAAGAACGAATCTTCTCTATATAAAGTAAATACATTGAATTTTATCTGAAGTTCAAGACCAAGTCCCAAAATAGGACCTATATTTAGGTATAGGTAAACATAATTCCTTTAAATTACACATTACCTTTAAGTGTAATGAACATGAACAATAAAACCTACCTCTGCAAAGAAGTTCTAGTTTAAGACTATAGAAGTCTTCTACATCATCCTATTAAAGTTTTGTCATCTCAAAATGTCTATGATTGTTCATCTGGATAATAGGAAGGACACAACTTAAAATACAGAAATTTACTCTCTATATCCCTTAGAAAATTTATCTTACCTATGTATGAATAGTATGTACTTGTACCTATGTTATACCTACTTCTGAGCAATGCCATTTCATGGTATCATAAACAGAGGTTAGGATAACACAAAAGACAAGTGTCTTGATGACAACCCTAAGAGCATGAGACACTAACAGCGACAGCAGTAAAAAGAAACAACGACAACAGCATCGCATCGCAACGCAACTTACAACACTCATATCTCATTATTTGTTATCCTCGATGTAGGATTTAGCGAAGCTGGTTTTTGCCCAAGGACTATTAAACTTCAGTGATGTCGTCCGTACTTTAATTTTGTTTGCAAATACTCGAGACTTAATAGTAAAATATTTAAGGGCCTTGGGTTTTTGAAACTATAATATTTAAATTTTAGGATATTTTAGAGAAGTAGAAGGTAGGTTTACTAATCAATGTGTCTCCCTTCTATACAACTTTAGATGATAGGTTGTAGAAGTAAAACAAGCAACAAATTTTGACGACTATGTTAACTAAGTGAAAGCATGATGTTTCATTTTAAAGAAAAACGGAAGGAATGTATACATAATGTATTTCTGTATTCACCTGTGTATTCATAAGGATTAAGCTCTATAGTCAGAAAATAACATCCAATTAGAGCGTTTAAAATTTTAAGCATCCTTTATTCCTAGCTCTGGGTTCAAAGAAAACGTGATGCAATTAAAAATAGTTGTTAAAAAAAAAAAACAGAAATCATTGCAATGAGACGATGGGAAATGATTACAAAAAAATTATATAAAAAGTTACACAACGTAAATGCATAACCCGAACATTGATATTAATTAAATTTATTTTCTATAAACGAACTTCAGTGTTTCCATTGGGTCAACATGTGCTGAATCGTTTCTAAAGGAAAAACTGTTTTTCAATTTCAATGGGAAGTCAAAAAAAAATATAAATATGATAAATGTGAGATGAAAAATATGATAAAGGATTCAACATAAATAAATTCATAATAATAATTCTTGAAAAGTCATCATCAAGACCCTGAAATTGTATTCGAACCTGATCTTCGATGACTTCCCCCACTCACAAAGAAAAACCAAAATATGAATATGTTCGTTTTACTATATTTTTGTGTATTTCAATTTTATTTTGTATTTCCTTTTCAAATCGAATATTGAAATACGTCCGTACGTCGTCGTCCATACGTTCGCGACGTTGTTTTCGTCGTCCATAGCTCAAGAACCAGAAGAGATATCGACTTCAAATAAATTTTGTTATACAGATAATAAAGCAGAAAGATGCAGAAAGGGCTTTTAAGACATTTACGTGGGTGGTTTTTGTACCATAGCAGTTTAAAAAAAAGGTGAACATTTTGGTTAACCCTAAATATCTCACGAACCAATTACGCTAGAGATTTTTTTATATATCAAAAAAACTGAAAAAAAAAATATTATTTACCTCGAAAAATGTACGAACGATTTTATCTTAAAAAAAATTTTGTGCAACGAAGAATAATGTTTTCAACATCTGGTAAAATTTTGAGAAAAATCAAATTGACAGTTTTTTTTATAAAAAATAAAAACCTATAAAAAATATTACCCAAAGTTGGTAAAAATTGATTTTCGACTTGAATATCTTTTTGAAAATTTAAGATTATGGCTTCCAACTAATTTTATCTTATAAGAAATATTATTTTCAACATTCGGTAAAATTTTGAGAAAAATCGAATTTAAATTTTTTTCACAAAAAATAAAAACCTAAAAAAAATATTAATAAAAGTTGGTAAAAATTTATTTTCGGCTCAAATGTCTTTTTAAAACTTTGAGATATTGGCCTTAAACTAGTTTTATATTTTAAAAAATATTGTTGTCAACATTCAGTAAAATTTTGAAAAAAATCGAATTGAAAGTTTTTTTTACAAAAAAATAAAACTAAACAAAAATTAATAAAAGTTGGTAAAAATTGATTTTCAACTCAAATATCTTTTTAAGACTTTAAGATATTGGCTTTAAACAAATTTTTTGTTATAAGCAATATTGTTTTCAATATTTGGTAAAATTTTGAGAAAAATAAAACTGACAGTATTTTTTACAAAAAGTGAACACCTAAAATAAAAACAATACTAAAACTTAGCAAAAATTTACTTTCGACTCAAATATCTTTTCAAAATTTAAAAATATTGATTTCAAACTTATTTTATCTCACAGAAAATATTGTTTTCGATGTTCAGTACATTTTTTATAAAAATCCAACAGTCAGCTTTTTCATAAAAAATTAAAATCTACAAAATATAGTATACGCAAAATTGGTAAAAATTGATGTTCGGTTTTCGAACAATAGAAGATATTGACTTCAAATTAATTTCATTCATCATTCATTATAATGGAAAACGTTTGAAGTTTTGTGAAACCAATTTGCACATTTGTGTCTATACCTTTTGGATAACTTCACGAATTCCATCTTTAAAGTCTTGGATTGATAGTATATCAATGCCGTAGAGCCTACACTACGTGTCACATAGATAGGATCAAGCTTTTTTCGTTTTTTATTTGCCGATATTTATTAAACCCCTAGGTTTTTTAACGACTATCAAGTTAGCACTACATTTTTCGAAATTTAAAACAACTGAGTATGCAGTTAATCGTAGCTTTTTTGTTTTAAATTAGTTGTGGAAAAAAAAAATTGTAGCTCGACGATTTAAAAAAAAAGTGGGATGTAGTGATAGGTTGAAATAAAGTTAGCACTACACTTTTTGATTTTGTTAAGCCTAGTACGCTGCTGATGCCAAACGAAATTTTTCGGTGGTCTCCAAGTGCAGAGCGAAATGAAAACGGAAACCACAGCGGAAAAATATTTGTGGAGAGTTCTGTCTGGAAGTTGAATTTCACTGCTTGTCTTCATCACTTGTTGCACATCACCAATAACATCCTGAGTTTCCGATTCAGAAATGCAATGTTGGAACACATTAGACAAATCCATTTTATTTTAAATTTTAAATCAAATATAAATCAAAGTCAAAACACCGAAAGTCACGAGTAAATAATTTTTTTTTTCAATAAAAAAATTAAACGTCAAAATTTCGCAAGCAATTAATGTGCTGGACAATTAAATTGAGAACGAAAAGAGTGGAGAATTGTACTAATAAATCTAGTACAGCTCTCCACTAAAATGTCACATTTCGCAGCGTACTGAAAAACGAAAAGCACAGCGAAATTTTTCGTTTATGATTTCGTCATGTCATTTTTGTATGGGAAATTTCGTTTCGCATCAGCAGCGTACTAGGCTTTAAAGTACTTTACTTTAATTTTTTTTTTAAAAGGGGGGTATGTAGTCCTAACTTGACACCGTGAGTCCGGACATAAAACAAGGATATTCGAAAATGTAACGATGCAATAAATTGTAGCTTTTTTGTGTAAAATTATTTGTGAAAAGAAAAAAGTTTCAAAAATTTGCCTGTTGGAAACTGTTAAAGCGTGTAGAGAAGCACTTTTCCCTAATTTTTTCAAGACTTATGCTACTTCTATCCACACATACTGTTCGAGGCAGGGACTACTTTATTATTCACATAAATTTGTTCTCTGAATTTTAAAAACGAATTAATGTATTCTAAAGGTGTAATTTTGGTGCGTCTCCCTCTTTTTAATTCTGACATTTTTATTTTACCGAAAACTAGCGTTTTATTATTTGTAAACTTAAAATTTAGCAACTAACTAATTGAACAACGAATATTGCTGTTAACCAAACTAGAATAATAATTCAAAATTTCATTCAAATTAAACTGAACGGCTAAAATAACGTTTTTAACATATCAGCGAAAACCAATACAAAAGTTTAGAAGTATTAGTATATATAAACTTTAAAACTTAAATTCAATGCAGATGCAGCTGCAGCTGCTTAGCTGTATTGCTTAGAGATATTTTGAGTTTAAACCGTTTTTGATTGATGTGATAGAGAAATTCAAAGTCTAGATTCGAATTAAGGACATTTTAATCATTTTAAAAAGTATTGGTTTGTTTATGAGAAAAAAAAACGTAATTTTGTTCACCAGTGTAATTTATGTCTATTCTATACAACCCTATAATATGTTATTAGCATAGCTTTTTTGTAAGATTTTTGAGATCAACACTAGTACTCGCCCTTCCTGGAATGCCCTTCAGTTAAATTGTTGGTGTACTGATGAGTATAGAGATTCTTTTTCAGCTGCGCATCGAGAATGTTTAACGTTTTACCCATCTCTTGCTTTTCCTTCGATTTTGGTATTCAAAAATACCAATTGTAGAGCAATGACGAACATACACCTCTATATCCTTTTAAATCCTATCTTTTATAACTGCACATTTCTTATCCTTCCTGCACATTTTGATGTTGATGTCTTGAAATATGTCTACGGTAGACGAAAAAAGCCCAAAACTTATATACACAAACAAATTTTCTTAAAACGATGGAATAAGATTCTAAAGACCTTGAAAAATGTGTTAACATATCTGAAACACTTATCATACATTTTTAATTTTTAAGCAAGTGACTAATTTGTATTTAACAAAGAAAAGTTATTCATATCTTGTTCAAATTAAATATCCATATTTTTCTTATCATACTGCTTTGCCTGCGTTTCGACTTCTTTATTCAAAAATATACAAATATGAATATCAAATACAAAACACAAAACACAAATGTAATAGTTTGAAGTTATTTAATCTCACATTCAATGAGGATGTAGGTAGGTATATGTATGCACATATTTATGGATAAATCTCAGACTGATTGAACAGGTATTCGTACAAAAATGTTGTTTACAAATCACCTAGAACCTTACAAAATTCTTCTAAGAAATAATAATAAAAAAAAAAAAACTGATAGGAAAAGACTGCTTTTAATATTTCAATAAGCCTCACACACATCAACAAAATGTTAAAGTACATGCACGTATTTTAAGGCTTAGGAAGGGTTTTTGTGTGTAACAGAGTTGCCGCATATACGAATTTAAAACCAATTTTTTTCGCAAACCATCTCAATTTTTATTATCTTCTGTTATTTTCCCCATAAAGAATTAAAGTATACCTAGTTAAATTCTTTAGCATCTTTTTTAGTTAAATTATGTAAAATTCCACTTAAATAAAAAGTAAATTTATGGATTTCGGCATAAGATATTAAATACCTAACAATTGTCTAAAATCTTCAAGGTCAATCTTAATATCTGTGCATTTAAGCAGAAAGTGGTGTCATACCTCTTAAATTTTATTTGAAAGTTTGACAGATGTTAGGACTAATATTTTTTAACGAAAAAATAAATGTAACTGACAGATGACCTTATGCTGTCATACATAAATAATTTATTTTGCAGAAAATAAAATGTTGACAGAAATTATACTTTAAAACAAAAATATCACCTTGGCAACTCTAAGCAAGACTTATTTGACGGATTAAGAATTGAATAGGATAAAACTACCATTGGCCATCAACCCTTGTTGTTCCTGATTTGCCGATTGTATTTTTTCAATTGTAATCCCCTCTGACTTATACGTTTTCTATGCTCAAATGCCTACACACACTGCACATACAATGTTAACTGTACCTACCCGGGTAAACCTAGGGAATACGGGAAAACCAGGACCATAGAAATTACGATTTTTGTTAAACTAGAGTCAGAGTGTGGATGTGGATTGTTGGCGTGGACCATGGTGGTGGTTTGGCTTTGGTTTCGGTTTCAGTACTCGTTTCATCGTTTTTTGTTTTGAAATTCAAATCTGTGACTGTGAGTCGCGCAACGTAAAGTCAGTGAGCCGGCCTCGACAGTCAGTTCAATCGTGACCTAAGCAACGGAAGGGTGTGTGAATTTTGTCTACGCTGCCACTGATTTTATATTTTTGTTTATTTCCCATTGTGCTTGTTGATAAAATTATGTACTTTTGATAAAATGCAGCTGCATTTTTAAATGCAACCCTAACTAGGTATATTATAAAAGAACACATAACTTCACTATGCGTGTAAAATCGAAACCTATCAAAAGTCACAGAGTGTTTCTATCGAAAATTCGTTTAACCATGGAGCGAACCTTCAAAGATTCATCGACTAATTCGTATTCGAAATTATCTCCAAGATTACGGCGTTCGCGTTCGGTACGTGCATCATTTCGCTTATTAAAAGATAAAATTAATGAAAATCTAGTCCAGCAATCGCCTTTTAAATTCGGTAAAATTCCTCCCTCAGACACAAATAATCCTCATTTAGATCAAATTCACGGAGGCGACCGCGACGACGAAGTGTGCAGTGATTTTAATGAAAATGTCATTCGCGCCGAAACACGGAAAACAAGTGAACGTTTTTTCGAACGCAATCACACGCATTGTGGCAATAATAACAATATCATCGTCACTCACTATAAACAGGATATTGAGAAATTAATGTCAATTATACCGGATTCTGTGCCAAGAAAAGCTTGCCAATTGCTACAAATTCCAACGGACATTCAACGATATTGTGAAAATCAGGAGGAGGGAATAAATGTCTTGGGGGATATTAACCAAAGATTGTCAGGGATTAGTTATCCTACTAATGGTGGTGTTGTTGGTAGCAGACAGAACATGGACTACTATGATGGGTCGACCGGGACGACGACGATACCCATGAAAACAGCTACAATACGTCGAAGAAGTTCGGTTAATCGCAGCAGTAAGGATTTTCAATTTATTATTTCATTTGTTTTTGTTTCATTTAATTTCATCCAGAGATCAAGTTAATTGTTTCGAGCTGATCAAACTGTCAGACTTAATTCAGTTATTTTGACAGGTTCAATGAAAACTAATGGAGTATATTTACTTACATATATATTAAATTTCTATTTACTGTGTACATAGGTTTTATTCTTCATAATCTATGTTTATGTTAAGGTAGGTACATATTGACTTTATTGCTGAAGACAATAACTCCACAATCATTAGATAAAAAACTGACTCTTTCATTTTTTCTTTTCCTTTAGTTATTGTTTTCTTTCCACTTCAACTATTTGAAAAATTGACTTTATCTGACTCAGCGGAAGCCATTCCCTCAGTTTCATTATTTGAGATAAACCCTTTCCCTTTTTAATATCGTTTTCTGAAAATGTGTCATACCCAAGTTATCCCAAGTTTAATAGATAGAGAAGGGATCTATTTATATCTATTACAGTAGGGCTAATGTAGTTTGTTATCAAAAAAAAACTACAAAATTAAAAGTAACATTTTGAAAAGAATGATTTAAACGTAAAGAAAAAATTAGGACGAGTTTATGTTTTCAAGCGCAAAGCAGTGAACTGAGAGCTGTCAAAAAAAGATTTGTTTCTTTTTTAGCTCGGAGCTCTTGGTTTGTGTTTCTTTTTTCAATCCGAGCTAAGCTCCGAGCTAAGCTCCGAGCTAAGCTCGGAGCACAAATTTGAGCTCTGAATAAAATGACCGAGCTACTGAAGTAAAACGCTGAACGTGGCTGACTTCACGTTTGTTTCGTGTGGTATGAAAGAGACAGATGTCAAATACTAAAACTTTTAATAGTTCAGTTGTCCAGAGGTCTGTTGTTTTTCTAACGATTGCCAACTATTTTAAACAATCGTTATTGTCTTTCATAAACGTTAAGATTGGGCAGGTTCAGACAACATAAGGGACTTGAAAGTAAGGCAAGTTCCTAATATCTGATTGGCCAGCTGCCAAAAAATTACCTTCCAATTAAGGCAACTTTAATGGAAAGTTGACTGGAAAGTTAGTCAAGAAAAATGTCCCTAACTATCAAGTCAAGCCTACTGCTGTCAAAATAACAGTTAATCATGTTTTTTCATTCAACTGAAAGCTGAACTTTATTACTCTATGATTTATTGATTTCCTGCACAACTTCATTCAATGTTTTTTTATAAAAGGCTTCCTTGTCAAATTGGAAAAGAAATAAGCAATATTTCTTTACAATACAAAATACTAATCGTGATGGACTTGTAGCTTGCCTAAGAAGTGTTTTGTAGACAATAATGTTTATGGTAGTTTTTATAATATGAACTTGAAGTAGAAGTAAAGTTCTGAATTTGAAATTCATGACACTTGGAAAACTAACTAGTTGCCTAAGTCAAAATTCACGTTCAAAGAATGAAGTTGACTGCAAATGAAGTCCCTTATGTTGCCTGAACCTGCCCATTGTTACGATTTGTAACAATATGAGGTCATCGCATCATTCCTAAACTCATTGTTGAAATTTCAAAAAGTAATGAATTGTAACAAGTGTTGAACTGTTAAAGTGAATGATTTGTTTACAAACAAGGAATTATTCTTTGAAAAATAATAATAATAATAAAAGCCAATGTTTTCCGTTGACAGCTTTCTTTGCGTTTCATTGTTTTGTTTTAAAAAAAATCAATATTTTTTCATTAAAAAAACATACTCATCAATTTTTCTTAAATTTCTCAAGCAATTTGAAAGCTGCTTCATTTTTTTAGTCGTTATTCCATTTGCGATTTAAATTTATGAAGACAATTTTTTTAATTTTAGATTTTGGTAGTTTGACAGGTCAGGTTTTTAACAATTTATCGTTCCTAAATGATTTTTACATATTTCAACAATTCGGAAGAACAAACCTTGAACCATTTTTTTTGACATAACAACAATAATTCAAAAAAGAAGAGACCCCAGTGTATTTCATAAATAAATCGGCCATAAATCGAATCAAACTCTACTCCTCCTCTATCTATGCTCAGTGATCTGCTATGAGCTTAAAAAAATAACAACGATTTTAATTGAAGTCAAAATTCAAAGATGTCGTTTGAAACACTTTTAAATATTTCACAATGTTTCACAATGTAAAAATAAAGTTCCGAGTAGTTACCCAACACTTGACAATTGACAGTTGAGAAAAAACTGCAAAATCGTTCATTGAGTCCACCGTTGTTAGATTTATTGCATTAGTGATTGAGAATGCGTGATTTGATTGTCAATGTTTTTTAAATTATCTTTGTGTTGAAGTGACATCTGTGCACTGTATTAAGGCCAAAACATAGCTCATAGCGCTTTCCTTCAAACTTAAATATGCCCAGAACTTGACTTCCTCTATAAGAGTCCGTTTACGAACACCGTTGCTCTTGATAATAGCACTTTTGACACTTTTGTCAGTTATCTTTATTTTATTGGGTACTTCAGTCAGGCAATAAGTTCCTTGACACATTAACTTCTAGTTAGACTTGCCAAGTTGGTGTGAAACACTAGGTGAATTTCATCTGCTGCTTAGGTTCCAAGTAGCTTTACTGTGACTTTACTTTTATATTCTAGGACAGGCCCTAAAACACGTAATATTTCAAGTTTTAATCATGATTTTCTGTCACAATTATACAATTATTTGACTCATTTTGACGTCTCATAATTATATTTCGTTCCCATTTTATTGTTGAAAAGAGATGGAAGAGTGAGGCAGACATTTTTGTCAATGATTAAGAGAGAGATATGATGATGAAATGTCAAAATGAATAGTATAATACGAGTACAATTTGAACATGGTGTTCTTGTTCCTTACGTCAAATGGAATAGACAGAACTTGTATTTCCATAATTCACAGGACTTTTTATTTACGAAGAATCACCGAAAATATAAGTACAATTTGAATTTGGTCTGATAATTAACGAAATAGTTAAAATTGAAATGTCTAAATTATAAAAAAATTTAATGGTTTTTCAATTTTGAAAAAACGCCACTCCGATCAGGGACGGACTATGCCACCGGGCAGCCGGGATGTCCCCAGGTTGTTTTTGTTTGTTTATTAGTGGAATGTTTTTCGATTACAAAATGGTTAAACATATAACTACGATAGACTTGTTTTGGCTTAAATAAATTATAGATGAAACTTTCAAAAATACTTGCACATTCTCGAAAAATATTTTAATCCATCACTTGAGATAAATACAAGCTAAGAATATGAGTACCAACTTCATTGAATCAAGGAGCACATTTACGCCCCTCAGTATTCTTGATAGGCTTTTAAGTGCATATGAGTCATTTGGCCTTTACTGCCATTCTAAATATTGATTGTTTTATTTATTATTTATAATATAATGGTAGAACATACACCCGCATCATGCTTTACACTATTAGCGAGACCAAGGCTTGTTTACTATTGTGCCGTTTAAGATGCTCAACGTTTTTTGGGAAAACGCAGCAAAACGGGCATATTTTAACTAGGCAGATGTTAAATTTGTGGATAGTGGTTTATTTGAACGCTTTACTTAAGAAAACTCAACACAAAGAATAACAGAGTCAAAAATCACGATTTCGATGCGGTAAATATACATATTCTTCGGAAGAAATAATCGTATTCGGAGAACGTTTCTTCAGAATGTCAATTTTGGTACCAACCATATGAATGATACGTAGTGCAAAACTGTTCAAATAAACCACTTGCTGCTAGTAGCTAATTCCGGCTCAAAGAAATTGGTTATCGTGGGAACTGCATTTTAAAAAACATTTTAATCATTTCCATGTTAAACCGAAATAAAAAGCATTACCAATTTTTATTTTAAACTATTTCAAGGTATCGCCATAATCTGGAGCCCTTTTCTTAAAAAATCCTATCAGGCCTATTGACACATAGTCCACCATAGGCTCGGATATTGAAATTAAAACGGCATGGTTGATAGATCAATCCTCTTAGTATCATAATACTGGTGAAATCATTTTTAAAACATAATGAACAAAAACATTATCTTTATAATTAAGCTGAATTCTTCGCCATAACATTAAATTATATGCGTTTTATTTCTTCTTTAAAAACCATACATACATAACCCGTGTTTTGTTGGCAAATCTATCCATAGTATAGTAGGATTTTACACAAATAACAAAATCAATATCCATAGTATGAATAATAGTTTCATTCTAAATTTTCAACACCGATAAAAGTTAGAGTAGAATCTCACTATGGATAGGTTTTTGACATTTATACGAGTCTCGAATGGATCTTATGTGATTTTGGTCTCAAATGTTGGTACGATTGATATTGCATTTGTATCTCGATGGCTGTGTTCGTTGAGTAGTTGTGCATTTGGAATCCTGTGTGTTTTTCATTGGGGGAAAAAAATCAATCTATTATTGTTGATATTATTTAGTTTTGTTAGTGAAAATGGACCAACTGGGCTTATTTTGCAAGAGAAAGCAATAGAATAGATATTAATGTTTTGCTATGTTTCCACCAAAGGTTTATCTCAGTTTCTTTTGGTGTTTCCACCGCACAAGAAGATTTAAAAATGATTAAGTTTGACAGCACTTTCTAAAATGCAAATGGTGTTTCGATGTTTCTTATGAAGTGCAAGTGAGATAGATTGATTCGTGTTAAACAATGAAGAACTGAAAAGTTCAGCACCAGCTACCTACTCCATGTGCAATTTTTTTTTAATCGAGCAAATCAAGCTCATTTCAACTCGATTCAGGTATATAAAGAATTTAGGCGAGCTTCAAGCTCGCTTCAACACATGTTAATGTAGTAGTCTACGAACAAACAACCTTCTTGAAGTTTTTATTTTATGTCAAATTGTTTGGTTAAAACTTTTAAATCGACTTTCACATTACACAGACGTATTTTCTTGATTTTTATGGTCAACTATCAAAAATCAGCTTACACGATTTCACCCCTGGTCTGAATTTCACTATTTTTTTTTTGGAATTTTTTGATAGATTATTCTGGCAAATATTCAGTTGTATCAACTTTCAAATATAAAAACCGGACTACTGCGGATCGTTTTGTTGGCAATTTCTCACTTTACTATATATGGAATGCCAACAAAACGCACGTAGATGATTACTTAATAGTTATCTGATTAGGTTTTCAAACGTATTATTTACTCCATATCTTCCAATGTCAAAGTTCAATCTTAAACTTAGAGACTACATTGGCTTCCAAACTATGAGACACAATTTAATCCTTGAACTTCCAGAAAAAAAATAAATGAAAATTGAAAATATATTGCAAATTGAAATAAAACCAAAATCGCTCAGAGCAGTACAAACTATTTTATATTTCTTACGTATAATACCTTCGCTCTGGCTTCTTATACGATTTGTTCATGGCTTTTTTTTTGATAATTTTCCACAGATATTGCAAAATATGATGTTTCATCCATGATACAAATATTCAAATAAGGGATACATAAGAAGATTCGATTTATTTTATTACAAAGTTCACAGATTTTATTCGGATTCAGATACGTATGTAGGAATCATAAAGCTGGAGGGATGCACTGTGCCCCGATCAAGGAGAAACAAAATTGTTGTGTGATTTGTGCAGTCAAATATCATTTTTGAATATCCAAAAAAAAATATTAAATTGCAATCGAGATTATTTCAATATTTATTGCAGCATTTAGAAGTACACACGAAATAAAGGGACAGATGTTAAATAAATAGGTACAGTAGGTAAGGAATTTAAACAAAATCTAATAATTTTCAGACTCGGGGTTCATTTCAGGAGATAGCTTTACATAGCCCACAGCAACCGACCGAAATACCCTAAGACAAATCTAGAATATTCAAATCGCCCACTCGAATTATATTATGGCTTTTTTCCAAGAAAATTATGAGTGTACAATGTTGTTTTTTTTCGTCTTGAAAAGGCTTTTCTAGGGAAATCTATGCCGCACAAACAATTTTTGACCCTTTCTCATTTCACCAAAAATGAACAAAACAAATAAAAACATAAACTTGCGGTTTCATGGCGATGGCGTCGGTGGATATAGTGTGGTCAATTATTATTATTATAAAACCCGCATTTATGTTATAAGGCTTGAAATGTTGTGTCTTTTTATGTCCATGAAAAAATCCAACACGTTAATGGTCTGGCTATAGACCAAAGTCGCACGTTGACGTTATTGTTTGAGGCTCAAGCAAATATAATAATTAGGAATGTTATTGTGGTTAATTACCCGACGACGCTGTATACAATTTTTGATGTTACTCACCCATATCACCCAAAAACCACCACCCCTCCACCCACCGCCTATACAAAAGCACTTTTCTTTTGTTCAAGCAGTTAAGTGTAATGATTTGGATTTATGTACTTTTGTTTATGTTCTTGTCGATATGCATGAAATAATTTTCCAACAATGTTTTGTCATTATTTTCTATACTGACTTTGACATTTGCTTTACATATACTTGAAATAGAGACATTAAAGCGAAAAAGGTATCTAATTTTTATTACTTAGGTAGGTACATATTCCTAAAAGCAAAATTTGTGTATGAAAATGTCTTTATGAATGTTTGTATAATTATGTATCTAATAGATAAAACTGATTTTAAGAAACAAAACAAAAACACATGAATAATTTCGAAGTGGTTTTTTTGTTTTACCAACAATTACAACAATTGTATTACCGTTATTGAAAATTAGTAGGTTAAGATGAAACAATGCCCTCTGTTGGATTTGTTTTTCATAATTGAACATAATCAACTCAGATTTCAACGAACTAAGCTCGAGGATTGGTGTAACATATACCTATTTAGCTTAATGTTATATCAATAATATTTGAACTTGGTTAAATACAACATTAAAAACTCAAGTACTGAAAACCCTACGTTTTTAATAACCCTTTTATCTGACTCAATTATCTAAGCACTTTTTCAAAAAACGGACAATTTCTTGTACTGAACATCTTACTCGAAAAAACTTAGGTTTCGAGTCCTGCAATTTCTAAAACATCATATAATGCAAGCAATTTGAATGATAGAAGGTACTATTTTGAAAAGTTTTAAGAAATCGTGTGTTCGGTAGATTTAGCCTAAAGATTACTGTCGAGTAGTACCCGTGGCATGATGGTTAGTGCGTTGGACTGTCATGCCAGAGGTCTTGGGTTCGATCCCTGCCTAGTGCCTATGCCATCTAAAGTTTTTTTCACGGGTACTGCCTCTAGCGAGGAATTGACAAATTCTCCAAGAGTAATTCTTGTCATGGAAAGTGCTTTCTCAAATTGGCCGTTCGGATTCGGCTTAAAACTGTAGGTCCCCTCCATCCCTGACAACAGTACTCGCACACAGGAATGGTTGAGAGTTGTAAGTCACTAGGCCCTAGTTCTCAACGGACTGTTGCGCCACCCGATTTATTTTTATTACTGTCGAGATGAAAAATGCAGCAATATTGATAAAAGTTTATTATTTTTTAAATATTTCTTCAGAGTCAAAACGAGCGTCTTGTCTTCCATCTCCTATGGTATCTACCAATGATGATATTGATTATTTTAGATATGATGTTGATATTCTCGACATAATTTAAATAGCTCTTTTGTCTATTTTTGCAGAATCAACAGCCGTGGTCATTATAAACCCATATATAAAAAATATGTAAATCTAAAATAAAGCGTACGAAACGCTGATAGTTTAATACTTGTGCAAGTTTTACACTTTGTGAAACTCTCACGCAGCTTCTTTTTTGAGTTTTTGGCAAACCGTCCGTGTTTATGTATTTTCGAAAAATATGAATGAAATTAGCTTGAGGTCTGAAATTTAATCCAAAACCGAAATGAATCTAAAAATTAGGTCTTTGGAAAAAGTAAAAACATTGCTACACCTAGTTAAAACGTCCTAGACTCCCAAATTTGAGAGTCTATTAAATAGAAGCTATATCTTAAACTGAGATATAAATAAAAATTCTAACACTTGAGAACTTTATGAAAGAATTAGTTAGAAAATAATAATATTCAATAAATCGAGTTTTAGAGTCTAGAACATTGTCAAGACTGTGGCCTTAAAAGTTTTACAGAAATTAAACTAAAACTTTAATTTTTCTAACTGAAACAAAACTGCTAAACGATTTTAATCCAGAAGACAAAATAAGGATTTACATGTTTAGAGATTTTAAGACTCTTAAATCGTTCTAAATGAGCATCATATATTTTAAACCTACTATAAAATAGTTTTAATTAACATTTTTGTATATCCAATATAATTATGTGTCATTAAGTGTTATTGATAAGTATGACCTTTAAAACTATTGTACAGTCTATTATTTAATATTTAGACAACTCTTTTCTTATAAAGCTCTCCACCTGACATACCCGGCATATAACAGTTTAGAGGAATTGTGTATACGTTCAATACTTTGGTGGAGTAGGGAAATAGTGATTACTTTTCATAATACATTCTAACTTCCATTTTAATTAGTAGTAATTAGTAACTGACATTTTTCCATTACAATAACAAAAAAGAGGCTGGGATGCGACCCACACTGATAACTTCCCATCCCGTCTATCGATTTGTCTTGCTTAAAAAGTTGTCTAAATGTATCAATTCTTACTAAATCCATTTTTTGGAGATTTTATTTTTTTATGAAAAAACAGACTGTTGTATTTTTATAAAAAAAATTACTGAATATCAAAAACAATATATTCTGTGAAATAAAATAAGTTTGAAGCCAATATTTTTAATTTTTGAAAAGCTATTTGAGTCGAAAGTAAATTTTTACCAAGTTTTAGTACCTATTATTTTTTTGGCTTTTATTTTTTGTAAAAAAAACTGTCAATCCAACATTTCTTAAAATTTTACCGAATGTTGAAAACAATATTATTTATAAGATAAAATTAGTTTGAAGCCAATATCTCAAAGTTTTGAAAAGTTATTTGAGCCGAAAATCAATTTTTACCAACTTTTGTTAAATTTTTTTTTCGGTTTTTATTTTTTGTAAAAAAACTGTCAATGCGATTTTTCTCAAAATTTTTTCTAAAGTTGAAAACAATATTTCTTATAAGTTAAAATTAGTTAGAAGCCATAATCTCAATTTTTTGAAAAGATATTTGAGTCGAAAATCAATTTTTACCAACTTTTGTAAATTTTTTTTCGGTTTTTAATTTTTAGTAAGAAAACTGTCAATTCGATTTTTTTCAAAATTTTACTGAATGTTGAAAACAATATTTTTTGAAAGATAAAAGTAGTTTAAAGCTAATATCTCAAAGTCTTAAAAAGATATTTGAGTCAAAAATCAATTTTTACCAACTTTTATTAATTTTTTTTTTAGGTTTTTATTTTTTGTAAGAAAACTGTCAATTCGATTTTTCTCAAAATTTTATCAGATGTCAAAAACATTATTTTTCGTTGCAAAAAATTGTTTTGGAGATGAAATCATATTTAAGTCGTAAAATTTTCGAAGTGACAAATTTTTTTTTTCAGTTTTCTTGATTTATAAAAAAAACCGTTAATTGGATTTTTTTCCAAAAATATAATTGTTTTGTATCACGTTACAATATATAATATAAAATTTAATTCAAGTCTCTAGCTTCATTGGTTCATGAGATATTTAGGGTTAACCAAAATTTTCACCTTTTTTTTAAACTGTTATGGTAAAAAAACCATCCACGCAATTTTCTTGAGAGCCCTTTCTGCATCTTTCTGCCTTATTATCTGTATAACGAAATTTATTTGAAGTCGATATCTCTTCTGATTCTTGAGCTATGGACAACGAAAAAAACGTCGCGAACGTACGGACGGACATACGGACGTACGTACACACGCACGCACAGACATCTTTCTAAAAATCTTTTATTTCGACTCTAGGGACCTTGAAACGTCGAGAAATGTCAAAATTTTCATTTTGTCAAATCGGACCCATTACAATAACTTCCTATGGGAAGTTAATAATTTGTTTGATCATTACTTTTATTTTCAACTACATTTTTTTAATTAAATAGCAAGTAGTTGAAGCTTTTCAATTACACGTTATTAGAAATTTAAATTCTTTAATTACATTTTAAAGTAATTGAAAGAGTGCATGGAAATTGCAATTACAAGTAATTTTAGTTGATTTTTTTGTAATCACGTTATGTAACAATTAAATTGCACTTTTTCAATGCCTTTTAATGGCCTTAATTTAAATCCGACTTCAATATTACTCTTTTACGTCAGGTTTTTGAGATACTAATTTTTTAAATTCGAAAACAAAAAAACATACTCGTATATAAGGATTTTTGAGGCTATCTTAATTCATGAAGTAGATTTTCTTCAGTCAAATTCTTAATGGTTTTGTAAGTATATAATCTATTCCTTCAATATTCAGTTGACATATTTTTAGTATTTCATAAATTTTTTGAAAAATCTTCATAAATTGTTAGATTTCCTGTCTTAAAAAAATCTGAAAGAAACTTAACCATTTTTACTAAAACGGTTTTCAACAGAAAAAGGCGAAACGATTTGTAAGTTTGGATCTTGTAACGAATCCGTCGTCTTAACAATTCTATTATATCAAAATTGTATATATATTTAAAAATAATGTTGAAATCAGAAATCAAAACGTATTTCTAAAAACTAGGTGAGCAATACGTTCAATATTTATTCAACTTCATATAGAGTCAAATAAAGACTATGAGTCTGATGCGAATTTCGAAAAAGTAAATCAGATACTAATATGATTTAAATTGACAAATGTGTACTTTGCAAAATCATTTAATGTTAACCTTAAAAAACCCGTTCTCATTTTCAAAGTGGTATATTTTAAAACCCTGATGTTATTTTAAAGCAAGATTCGAATTCAGGACATCTTAATCCTTCACAAAAGTATTGTTTTGTTTGTGCTTCAGAAGAAAAAACGTAATTTTATCGACAGGTGTTAGTTGTTCCAAACTCAGACATTTGGAACAACTTTTCTTTCTCTATAATTTGACAACTATCTTAAGTTGGGTACACTTCAACTAGTTTTTCTAAGTAATACTGAATAATCGATTTGGTAAATATTATAACCTTTTCACTTTTTCAGTAAATCACGTGTTTAAAAGATTATGTTGCATATTTTAAACGAATTATGCATTTTACTATCTAATTAGCATTTTAATAAATTTAATAAAAAATACATTTTAAAATCACTTTAATTCATTTGCTAAATCCGTATCTGTCATTTTTTCGGAAGACGAAAATTTTGAGATGTTTGAAGACTCAGCTTTGTACAGAAAAGAATGAAGTTTTGTGTCCCAAATTAATGTTTTTGAAGAGTTAGACGACGAACTCATCAAAATTGGGCACGACACAAAATAATATCCATCTAGTTGAACATTATGCTTTTAGATTATCGGCTATTTTGGTGAACTGGAATAAAACTTTTTTGTGATCCATTCTTCTCTTTCTCTGTTTAACAATTTTTTTGTTGGTAATTATTTAATTATCATAGACAAAATTAAACAAAAGGTTTGTTTTCGTAGTTTTCTTTTAGAATAACTGTCACTGTTTAAAAGTTTAAAAATGTGCAGTCATTTATGAAATTATTATTGTTAACTAGTTTGCAAAACGAAAAAGGATTAAAATGTTCGAATAAGTTGCTAAATATTTAGAAATATGTTAAAAAGTAAAATTCTAAGGTTAGGTGTACAATTGTACATATCTGCAAATTTAATCAAAAACATACATTGAAAACACCCGAGAAACTCATTTATACTAACTTATGACATGATGAAAACCTTTTTTTTTTAGAAAATTCCGAACTTTTTATCATAGTTCATTGAAAAAAAAGTAATATCTTACGCCTCTCATTGTTTTTGTTATAAAATTAACAAAAATACATTGTTAAAAAAAGAAATAAAAATCCAATCCATAAAAGTCTTAACCGCATTCAGCAACAATAAGCTATAGTTTTTATTTTATGTGTATAAATGTGTTTCTAGCATCGCAATTAATTTACATGACTTAAAAATAGCGTTCTTTCATGCAAGTCCAAAACAAAAAGAAAAAAGAAACGAACTTTTATTAGACGTAATTAAAAGTTTATAATGGAATTTTCCTTTTGTTTTATTATCTTTTGACATGCATTTTAAGTTATAGTAACTTTATGTAAGAGTGTATATTTTTATCTACTATAGCTAAATAAAGAATCCAAAGAGTGTATCCTTAATGTATTTTAACAAGGTAAAGGTTTGTAATTTAGATTTATATATCCATTATATGTTATGGTTAGTTTCGTATTCTATTCTTTTTAAGTACGTAGTAAATGAACTTTTACTTAAGGATTTTGATGTAAGTAGCTGAATTTGAAATTTTGTACTCATTTTTAAAATTCAAGGGATTTCACTTTTAACCCACTAAGGGTATATGCATACATACATGCAACGTGGTAATTTTAGCAAGTGATAGCATAAGCGACTTTTTTATTCAGATGGAAATACTTTTATGTTAGCATTAATCAGCTGTACGTTAAACGTATTAGTTTTGAACTTTCTTCGTTCAAACTTCAGAATAATTTTTTTAGTGCACGACTTCTCCCGGGCCAACGCGCAAAAACGGAGAAAAAATGTTCGGAACTATTAGAAAAACATTTAATAAATGACTGTTCCTACACTCCTTAAGAAGAACTATAAAAACATGGTCAGATATTTGTTAATGTTCTATATACCATATTTCTAAACTTAATTCTAAGAGTCACAAAAATAATTGAATAATTTCATAAAACCAATTTCATAATTTTCCGCAGCAAAATCCTTGGAAAATTTAATCCAATTTAAGTAGTAATTATTTGGGAAATGATAAAATTTAACAGCTTTTTCACTAAAATATAAACTTGTCAATTTGGTAAACTTATGTAGTGCATTTTTATGTTCTAATTATAAACAATATAGATATAGATCTACAGTTTCGTTTAAACACGAAATATTTCTCAATTCATTTCATGCATTGCGTATTAAGCCAAAAGGTATTTAATCTCAACCTTGTGGTACCTGAGAACAAACTTTTGAAGTATTTTACACTCATATGCAAACATATGTACATAATTTTATTTTCTTAAATTGTAATTTCTTTCAATATCTATGTACGTAATAAAATTGCTCATAATATGTTCCCTCGTTTCACATACCTATACATATGTAGGTACTTAGGTAACTAACATCTATCTTATGAAGCCGTCATGAATTCTCATAGTTCTATAAATTTTCTGTAGTCTCATGGATTGGAATTAAACTACGATAATTATCTGCACGCGACGAACTCAATTAGCGACGATTTCCAATTTATCGTTTCGAATAATAGTACGAACAATTTATTGTATGGTCAATTGTGTGTTCTTATCGGGAGATTATTTCGTTTGTTTCGAGAAAGTTATATTTCAAATAATAAAGAGATTTCCAATAAGAGTTTTAATATTTAGGTTTAAAAACTGAGTTTATTTAAAGAAAAACTCAATGGCGGCGTTAATAATACTTCGTTTGAGTTTTTGTCCACATTTCTTAAATCGTTTAAATAAATAATTAAATTTACATTATTTCACGTTTATATTTGCCTTTACTACACCTTACTCTGGAAAACTGAACTTATAGCTGTAAATTATGCATTTTGTTTTTTTTTATTGGTTGTCAAAGCATAAACGTCAAAGTTCAACCAAAAAAAGTCCATAAATTTTCAGGACTCTTTTCACGACTTCTTTCTTCCTACGTTTCTACACCCCTCACCCGATCTGTCAAAAAGACGAAAGAGGAAACAACCGAAAAAACATCTCGTGTAATCGGGCACAAGGTCTGACTTAGTCCGATTTGTATGTAATGTAAACAGAGTTCATAAACGTCAGAGAACAATGGCTGCCAAACAAATTTTGTTGAACTTGATTTTTGATTTGCTTACCGAAAAAGAAAAGAAAATTATAATTGACAAAGAAAAAATAGAAAGAAAATTATAACATATAATATAAACAACATTCTTTACGAGTCAGTGCCGCTTCGTCCTTCTTGTTGTTGTAAAAATTATTTTAATAATTCCTGCTCTTTCTGCAGCCAAACAAATTCAGCTGCCCGACGACGCTGGCGCTGACGACAGTCTGACGTTTATGAACGGTAGGTACTGCAGTTCGACTAGGTTAGTTCGATCGAAAATCTGACTTTATGAATGCAGATAACGCAGTTCTTAGTTACGCTGACGTTTATAAATACACCCAAATTCATTCAGTTTACGAGTACACTGATTTTACAAAGGCTTTAAGAACGGGTCAACCAATACAATTTGTAATTGTTGATGACATTTGTTCTAAAAGGATTCAAGTTATCTCTGGTGTTCCTGAAGGAAGCCATCTGGGTCCTCCCGTTTTTCTTATTTATATGAATGATGTTTTTAAAATTTCAAAATATGTGTCAATGTTCTATGTTAGATCTTTATGCCACATAGTTCCATTATGGCTGAAACACAAACACGCTTCAGCTTCGAGGTTGCTTTGAATGACATTTCTAATATGAAATTTCTAAAATGACACTTCTGTCATTAGCTGCTGTTATTTTTCCTCAAAAGTTTGTTTTGATTTTTCGTGCAGTAAAAGGTATTAATTTTGAAATCGAAAACATTGAATTTATAGCGGAAGTAGCTTACACAGCCTATCGTGGGTATGTTCAGCTCATGGAGCAAGAGTTCTTCGAAACTCATTTTCTTTTCTACAAAAATAATACTTTTTCCAGAAATAATTATTGTATAGTTATTCTATGTATATTTCAATAACTTACATTTTAACTTTTTCTAATAACCAATGGTTATCCCTCAAAAAGCAAATAAATTTTGTTGGTTGACTTTTTTTTACAGCTGTGGAGCTGTCAGACAAAGCAAATGTTCAGCAAATTTGAACTAGAGCTTCCGTTTGGAGTCACATTACGTAACATTACATTCTTTTCCTTACAATTGTCAAACGAAACGTGAGGTCAAAGCTTCATTGTGATAGCCTGAATTGAATTCCTATGGCTGAACTCGTAAACGTCAAGCGAAGCCGAAGGTGAAGCGTGTTTGTGTTTCAGCCATTATATTCTTTTGAAAATGTTAAACTTGAAATCGTTCTTGGTGCTAAGGATCTTAGTGTCATCTTTGACGAGAAACTTAAGTTTAAACTTCATATTAATTTCGTTATTTCAAAAGCTAATTTAATGTTTGGATATTTAAAAAGAAATTCCGCAGACTTTAAAGATCCTTATACTCTTAATTCCCTTTACTGTAGTATTGATAGGCCTTTGTTGAAATATGCTTGTGTTGTATGGAACCCAACAACTCAATGTGATATCAACGTATTAAAAGGAACTTTTTGCGCTTTGCTTTAAGAAAATTCTCCGGTAGTGTTAACATATTTCATCATTCGTATCAGTCAAACTGTTCGTTACTTGGGATGTAAACTCTGCATTTGCGTAGAGAAATGTATAGTGTAATATGTATTTGTTCGTGACATTCTTTGTAGTTTTGTAGATGCACCTTTTATATGGACTTTCAAGAGCTTTAAGACTAAGGCCATTACTATTAGAGGTTCCACATTGAACGTATTATGGATTACGAGAGCCTTTAAATCTTTGTTGTAGATGTTTTAATGAAGCTTATTATAACTTATAGATATAAGTTTAAATATAATCATTTTTAAGAAGTTGTTATTGGCTTTTTAACCCACATATTTATTTCTAGAACATAAAATTTATATTTTCGAATCTGTTTATTATATATCGTATAGAATAAATGACTGAAATGAAAATGAAAATAAAAAACTGCACCAATAGCGGGCTATTCAAAATAAAATTTCTTATTCAAAAACCTACTCAAGCTGTTAGAAAAATTGGTCTTTTCCTTTCTTAAATCAATGTACATATGTATGTACGATTAGATCGACAATAAAAAAGCCATTGAAACTGTTTCTTTTAAAGTTACTAAATTATTGTGGTGACCAAGTTCGAAACAAATTGCTGAAAAAAGCTTACCTATGCATTTTTCACTTACAAAAATTCGAAAAATTCACAGCAATTTCTGAACATAGTCTCAATTAGTTTCAATCGCACAAAGAACAGCAAACTGAGCCTCATCATAGGTCCTTAAGAATATGTGCTAAGCCCCATGGTTTCATTTCAATTCGATATTTCAAGAATCGTCCCACATGACAAAAATTCGCACCTTGAACTAAATTGGTTTCCACTTGACCTACAAATCAGAATCCTTGACAGAATCAAACTCTTAAGATAAATTACCAGAAAAAATTATCTAATTTAAAGAATTAAAGATTAAGCCTGGACAACAAAATCCAATAAAGACTTTCTTCTTGTCTTTTTTGTGGGCTTGAGTTGAAGATTAAATGAGACTCCTGCTGGCGAAAATTCCAAAAACGAAAAAAACGTTCAATTGGAATAGAAATTGAATTAGAAGTTGATGAATGATGAAACTATAAAGAATACTTGAATTTGACTTCAGCAGAACTAACACAAAATATTTCCTGATCACAAAATTTCTCGAAAACTCTCATTGGTAAAAATAAAGAACGTAAAAATAAATGTTAGTACGGAATGTATGTACTTTTATTCTAGGAAAGCAATGGGTTAAAGGGTTTGGAAGTTTGTAGTTCTTTAGAAAAAATTGAGGGTTTTTTCGAATACACATTTCACACTTAAATTACTCGTAGGCTTAACAATTTTTGCTACGCATTTGTATTTTAATTTTAAATTTTCATTTTTGTTTTTGTTTCTTTTGTTTTTGGTATTTTAATTCTTCATAAAAATAATTTCAGGTGGAACAATGCTGAAAAAAGTAAGCCCCTTCAAATTGGCAAATGTCTTCGTTCGCCAGTTGTTCTCCTTCGTCAAAAATCATTTGGAACCCTTGCTGATATCCGTCAAATCTGTCATGCACATACTACAACAACTTCCTCCTCGAAAGTATGTTATCCTGGTAAGGCGAACGAGTTTATAAGATGTACATAAATCTTTACGAAATATGTACATACCTTCTTCTCTTATTAATGTCGTATCATCATCAACATCATCATTATTACCTTACCATCATAATCATCATTGGGGACGATAAAGTCTTTATTAAACAAAAATTTATATATTCATATTATAATATTCAAAGCATATTAACCGAAAACTCATCGGGTGTCTTATGTTTATAAACATACATACATAAATATATTGTAAAATACGCATGGTTTAAAGCTAACAAAATTTTATGCTGGGAAAGGTTCGTTTTACTAGCTTCTTAACAAAGAATACGTGTTTCTTAAGGACGAATTTTCTATTATTATAATCTTATTCATTTCATTACAAAAAGGAAACACTTTAAAATTGTACTTACTTCTGAGTGAAAAGGATGATTTCACCCTTGAATCATTCACATTGTACCTTAATTAATACGGTGATTAAATGTTCAACCTTTTTGTGTCGGAAAGGAACAACAGGAACAAGCATAAAAGTAGATACTCATCAGAGATCCATCCGTGCAAGATGATGCTAAATCCGAAGCTGAAGCTGATGATCTCTATCCTAAATTGTTGTTGAAATGATGTCAAATCGTCGTCGTCTGTCGATTTCATTAATTTCCTTTTTTATTTTATTAAACTTAATCATTTTCTCACTGAGAATTTTGTACATTTCAAAATGAACTAATGGCAATTTATTTGGTCAAGATGTTACAACCTATTAGCATACCTCTAACTATAAGTTCAAAACTATACACCTGGGAAATCTAAGGTATAATTTTTCAAGGACGAGTATGTGTATAAAATTATTCACTTGGCATGCAATGAATTTCTATATTACTTCGTAAATCTCTTACTCCGATTTAATTACCAAAAGGGAAAAAGGCATCATTCACTGTTCATAGTCAGGGAAGTTCCGTTGGAAATTATCATTCGTGATTTTATCTGTTTAAGTAAATTAAAATCAATGCAAATATAAAACCGATGTAAAAAATGCTCATTTAATCATCTTCTTAAGAGCTTTTTGAGCCATTAGTTGTTAGCCCGGTGATTTACCAATGAATGCTAGAAGTCCTACCAAGAGCATTTCGACTTTTGTTTTTCAAATGTTCTGCTGGAAAACTATGTCGCGCAGTCCGAATTATTGCTTCGCTTAGCTTTCAAGAAATTAAATAAGTAACATAATAATTTTTCTAAATAAGCTTCATTTGTATCCATTATGTACACTGAACAATAATTTTCTTCGAGAATCGAAATACTTCTTAACGAAAGGTTATGACTAATGTTTTGTTTCTCATTTAATGTCAACGATTCATACTTTAATTTAGATTTTCATTAGTATGACCCCTAGTTTGATAGTTTATGAATTCCTTTCTTATAGGAAGTGACCGAAGTTATAGAACACAATTTTCGTGTTTTTTGGAAATTGATGAAAACATCTGTGCTACTCCTCATTACTCATTCTGAGTGAATGAAAAAAGAAAACAATTGTCCAGCCCATTCCCAAAAACGGCTAATCTTCCTTACCCTTTGATTACCGTCTGATTGTTGCTACGTCCCTTCTTTTTAAGCTCATGGAAACGCTGATTAATTATCAGCTTAAGAAATATCTCGAAGATCGAAAGATTCTTAATAGCCAACAGTACGGCTTTCGCAGCAATAGGTACATTGGTGATCTCATGGTTCATCTCACCGAACAGTGGAGCAAATCTTTAAATCGTTTTGGAGAAAGTACGATTAGTGCACTTGATATTTCAAAAGAATTTGATAGAGTTTGGCCTCAGACTCTCTTATCGATGCGTGCTTTGGTTTTTATGAATCCCTCCCTTCGTTGGATTAATAATTACCTTTCGGATCGTTCAATTCCAGTACCATTGGATGGATTCAAGTCTCAAAGCCTTAAATAAATGCTGGTGTGCCCCAGGGCTCTGCTCTATCTCCAACACTCTTTCTCATTTGTGTTAATGATCAACCTGTCTGTACCTTCTTATCCAATACACTGCTGACGATTGTACTTATAGTTTTCATATTCGTTTTGAGAATCACATCCCTCTTCTTCGGATGTGGAACTGCAACGACAAAATATGATAAGCTCATTAAATTCCGACCTAAACAGCACTATTCAATGGGGAATAAGAAACGAGTGGAATTTAATGCTTCGAAAACCCAATGCTGTCTTGTATTGTATATAAAGCTAGATATACCTCCCTTGCCATTATCCATGGATGGCACTTGCATAAATGAGTGTGAAAATCTCGATATTCTCGATGCAAGAAATTTGTCTCCCCTTCTTATCTAGCTGTTATCTACAAGACTTATACACGTCCAAAGTTTGAATATAATTCCCATCTCTGGGCTGGCGATCCTGCAACTTATTTAAGCCTCTTGGACAGTATTGAACGTAAAGCATTTAAATTGATTGGTGATAGTATCATCGTCAGTTCCTTAGCGTCGCTTGAACATCGTCGTAAAGTTTCTTGTACCGCCCTTTTTTACCGTTACTTTAACGGTTTATGCTCTAGAATAATAGCTAACTGTATTCTTCCCCTAAAACAGATTAACCGTAATTCTTGCGCTTCTAGAAATGTTCATCAGTTTAACCTTGAGCTCAACTTCGGTCGTACGGTCAAATACAGATTTTCGTTCTTTAGCCGTACTACGCGAATGTGGAATGCCTTACCACACTCTGTCTTTCCCATCCATTGCAATATTCAAGAATTCAAAACCAATGCGCACCGAATTCTCCTTTCAAACCCTCTCTCCCTTTCCTAATGCTCACACTGTGCCTCTGCATAATAAGGATATTAATATCCAGTTGAGTGTGCGCTTTGAATTGTGAGATAACCCGAGTTTAAGTTTTAAATTTTGAATTATATTGAATTAAATCTTTAATAAACAAGTAACTAAGTTTTCAAAATAATAACTTTAGTTAACAATGCTTTAGCTCAAAGTTAAAATTCCAAAAAAAAAACTAAATTTGTTACTAACAAATAGAACAAGAAAACAAAATGAATATTGAAAATATATAATTTCTAACACCTGGACTATATAACAACGCAAAGGTTTCACTATATCTATTCAATCGTTTAACTTAAATCTTAATGAATGTGATAAGCTAAATGTGAGTTTGTAAGTTTTATTCTTAATTTCTATTACGAGGGCATAAGGGGGGGGGGGGGAAATGGCACATTTCGGAGAGAGTGGAATAATTATTACTTGCTTGTATGTTTTGGTTTAATTTTATTGCTTTTTTATATATTTATTTCTTGATTAAATGCTATAAGGGAAGTGATTTTTCAATGATGATGTGGGGGGTTGTGGATTTTTCTGATGCTTTCTTCAAATTTAACATCCTTTGAATAAATTTAACTTATTACGTATAACACGTAAACATTAAATAAATATATTCATTGTCTGTATAAATATTTTTATAATTAAGACAAACATTTATGTAAACATTTTATTTGTTTTGTTTTTGTTTTGTTATTTTTATGTAAGTTAACTTTATGTCGACAAAAATGGCGAAGTGTGTTAGAACATTTGTAATTGTTCTTTTCAGGAGGTACAAATACGCACTTTTCTTACTTCTTTTGAATACTTAAGTAAATGGTTTAAGAAGTCGTATATTACATATTATCATCTTGTTCTTTTCAAAGCAAATTTAAATAAATGTTAAATTCCGGTATTCCTAACTTGTGATATACTGAGTAAATTTTAATTAAAACAAATTTATGAGTTTAATTTTAACATATCATATCATTTATTTAAACATATCATATTTCAAATGTATTCTTATCGCTTTAAGTAAAGTTTTTTTATGGTTGCAATTTTGAAATTTAAACATTTCTAAGGACTTTGAAAGATTTAAAAGCATACATCTTCTGGGACACAATTTTGAAAAATAAGTAATTTTTTGGGACATCCAGGATGAACACAATGTAAACGAAGCTTCAAAAAATCAAAAAATAACACGTAGGCTTTGTTTATAGGCTTCATTTGTTAGTTTCAAATTTGCTTTAAGTTGAGGATGATGTCAAAGAAATAACATAAAGTGCCTTGCACATGAGCAACGAACTGCAAACTGCGAATGGACGAACAAACGTAATTTTACACATTTCAAAAAGTCAATTTCACACAAAAACACATTTAAAATATAAGAAACCAATTGACACTAATATTAGGATAATAAAATTTGCATTTTGTTCTCTAAAACAAGAGAATTTTGTAAAAACAATTTGGTAGTAACGAATCGCAGTGTGGTTGCTGCGAACTGTCAAACTCTATTCGCGTTCCACATACCATCCACACTGCAACGAATAAATTGTTCGCTCTCAACTTAACATCAAAATTATACCACTCGTGTTTTGTTTTTGTGTGAAAGATGACGGCTGAGGAAAATATGGAGAAAAGGGTTGACAATTCATCGCTACCTGCGAATAGAAATAAAAGCTCATGTGAAAGAAAAGTCAAAATATGTGAACATCCACAGTTCGCAGTTCGTTGCTCATGTGCAAGATGCTTTACAGTCTACTATCTTTTCATGGTGAAAACAAATAGACATTCATAAGTTTATTGTATGTTAGTTTCCGAATATGTAATTAGATTGTAAAACTGAGCAAGTGTCAACTTTAACATATCGTCGATGGAAGTTTTAAAATATTCCTGAAAGCAGTAATTCTTCAAAACAAATTTTTTTGATGACTAAGTTGTAAATAATAGTATAAAGTTGATATACCAACTAAAAAATACAAAATAAATAAACTACTAAAAGAAACCTGAAGGTCATTTGTTTCATTTGTCAATGTCAACTTGAGATTATAAGATTAGAGTTTGAAACAAATTGTAGACGAATCCTTTCCTATATCATTATTTAAACATCAATGTAGTGCGCCTTAATGTTCCTAGCTTTAATTTTATTATTATATATACAATTTAAAGTGTGAAATTTCCTTACGTCATCATAAAACACGCATAAGTATTACAATAAATTTTAGAAGACTTCAACACATAAAAGCAGTACATACACTAATCTATTCTGAACATTGAAAAACATAAATCATATACACTGTCGAAGTAGAAGAAAATCAAGTAATAGCCAATTCTCGCATTTTAAAGCTAAAAATATTTAAAAAAAAAAGTTAAATTAGGAGTAGTCCGGAATTCCAAATTGATTGATTGATCTGCAGCCCTTAACCCAAAAACATGGTAAATAATAACAAAAAGAAAACATTAGCCGTTTGGGAATTACCTTAAGCTCAGCATTTAGTCTAAAATTGTAACCTTTAATTTGACTTTTAAAATTTAGTCATAATTTTAAAAGTTTTGGATAAATCTTAGCCAGACCAACTATCACTCTTCAATCTCTCATATTAACTTTTTGTATTTCCGTTGTGGTGGTTCCAGATTAACGTTAAATCCATAACACCGTAAGTTTAAGAGATTTGTGTCCTTAGTCCGGATTATAAGAATATTTTTTGAATTTAGATCTTAACCCTTATAGGGTCCTATTGTACCCCACACTCATAACTT